>JAQFVV010000294.1:721984-1183335 GCA_028023455.1 Epiperipatus broadwayi | reverse complement strand
TGATGAACCCGCAAAATATGTAGGAAATACATCTAGGATTCATTGATTACTCAAACTTCTGATAGATTTGCTCTGGACTAAAGTAAATAAAATAACTTTTTTAAAAAATGTAGATGTTGAAAGAAAGCAGAGAAAACCTTAGAATATTTTGTTTGGTATATATTCACTTGTCAAATGGTGGATTCCTATAGTTAATTTAAAGATCAGGTCACTAAAATACAGTTGTGGAAAAGTATCATACAAAACTATTCAAACAAGTATACATGGGTTTAAAGATCATCATAGTGTATTTTTGAATCTTACAATATTAATATAGATAGTGTAAAAAGAGAAAAGGTTCGTTTTTTGAAAGCAGTTCTTTTATTTAGTATTAGATACAAAATAATCATTTTTTTTATTTGTTTGCATATGTCTGTCTGTCACGTTTTCCTTTTTATATTATCCAATCTAATAATCTGTGATTAAAAAAATCCTACATGTGGATGTAGCAATACGCAATACGTCTAGGATTCACTGATTACTGAAATTTATGGTAGATTTGATCTGGAATAGAAGTTAAATATTTTTTTCTAAGGTAAATGTTGAAAGAAAGCAGAAAAACATTAAAATATGTTGTTTGTTATATACTACATCTATTTATTTATTATTAAAAGTTACTCTAACCAGAATAATAAGGTGAATTGCTGTAATGCAGATGTTGAAATTAAGTAGAAAAGTCAGATGAATGTATGTTTGATCTATAAATGAACATTATATTTTGGGTTCTATATAACATATAACTAAAAACTAAACATTGATAATAATATTATACTAATTTTATAATCATATAATTGTTTTAGATTAAATAAAATATATATTATCGTTTATATATGTATATTTATTTTGTACGTGTAAATAAAAAATAAAAAGTTACATAATAATGTTTACTTTAAATATCTAAAAGCATGGCTCATGATGTCAAAGGTTTTTTGTTTTTCAAAAAAAAAAAAAAAACAATGTTAATTGTAAGAGAGAGATTTTACTCATTTTTTCGTATTTGATAGTAAAAATATATATAAAATTTCTCAATATAAACAAGTATAATCATTAAGATTTTATTATATGTATTAAATTATAATATTTATTTATGCATACATTTAAACTATGGTTAGTATTAAAATTAATTTAGTTTATACACTGTACTATATAAATATACTAAAAGAATAAAAACAAAATAATATGAATCAACTAAATATTACTACAAAATCCTGGAATTCTAAAATTATAATCTAATATAAATATTATGAGAAATAACTTATTATTAAAAAGGGGATATCATAAGGAATGTTCTACAAAATTTTAAACCATTTTATAGAAGACATAAAATATCTTTTGTATAGATAGAATCATGAAAAAGAAGCTACATTTTTTTAACATATATATATATGTTGTTTATGACTCCGTGGGGAAAAAGAGCCTGTAAACTTTTCGCATGATATTTAAATTAACAAATATTAATGAAATTGATAAAGTATTGTTTTACTTAAAAATAATGTATAACAATGTAAATACAATAATTTTATTAAATATAAATCAATATAATTTTTTTATGTAAATCGAACTGCTAAGATTTTAGATTTCTAGTTAGTGTTATGTATATAAAAGAAGTGATGATTAATAGTATGTGTGTAACTAGTATATATATGTTTTAAAATGAGTGAGAATAAATATATATGTCAGATAGATGATATTAACTTGTCGATATTTTATAGTTCAATTAAATATTTAAATGTTTTAAACAATCTTTTTAATATATAAAATAACTTTAAAATGTATTTTGAGCATTGATTCTCATAATAAAATGGTATATTATTTATGTTAACACATATATCAAATTAAAGTATATATATATTGATATTGGATATTTTTATTTGGTTGTATATACTTCAATTTGTTATGATAAAATAATTTGATGATTCTTTTTAATTTTACTAGGTGTTATTATGGCATTAAAACAGGCAAAACTCTCCATACAGTAGTGCCACTCTGTGCAAGCCAGAGTAATCAATGGATGCGGAAAAGGCTTGTGCATAAAATCCCTATCTAATACATACTCATCCAATATCTCCAGACTAGTTACTAGCTTGTGGCTTTCACTAGGGAGGAACCTTGGATCTGAGTGCACTGCACCAGAAATGGTGATCATGTAGTGTTATCATGGTCTTAGAATAGTTTTATTGCATTATTATTTTTTCATATCATTAAATGACAACTTCATAAGGATATATATCAATTCTGTTTACTTATTTAGATTTAGATAATAAATTTAAAACAGCTTTTTGTAATTATAAAATTGAAAAAATGGAAGTGCCACAGTTCCTGGTATAATCCTGGAGAAAAAAGATGATAAACTAACTTCAAAAATATTGGAATATTTTAGGAGTATGTGGATTTATGAAGTTATTTTACCAAACCCTGAAACATGCTTGTATTATTTCAATTTTTAAAAATAAAAAATATAAACAAGATTATAGTAATCATTATGGAGTATCCTTGTTAACCACTACTTTCAAGGATTTAATTGGACAGGTTTCTTTCAATCATATATGAATATTATCAAAATCTCAATGAGATTTTAGAGAATCAAGGAGCATTGTAGTCATGTTTTTTCACTAGGAAAATGCAAAAAAAAAATATTCGTAACAAAAGAGTGATTTACGATAGCTTTTATGGATTTGGTTCAGGCATTTGATGTATTTGATCACTTTTTGAAAATAGTTTGTTGTCCCGAAATTTTATTCATATTATACAGCTTCTACATATGTAATGGATGAAAGAAAATGTTTATTACTATAGGTTAATAAGTCTGAGGCATTTAAAATAAAAACTGCTGTTAAAATAAGGTTGCATATTAGCTCTACATTTACTTTTGACCTTTTTGACAGTAAGATGTTTGAATTTGTTTGTAGATGGCTTCATGAAACAGGCATCAAAAATAAAATACAAGTTTGATAATTGAATTTTTAGTTTAAATAAATTTAAAAAAATAACTTATCGGATCTGAATTTACATATTGCTGGTGATTTTATTACCCTAATTGATTCAAAGACGATTTATATAATGTAGTTAGTGCTTTGAATGTTAATTTTTAAAAACTTTGGTTTAATAATTAATCTTTCAAAAAATCTGCCAGAGATGCAAAAAATCTTTTAGCAGATCGATGATAATTTGATTGAGATTGTGACTATGTTTAATATCTTGATTGCTTTTTAAATAAAAAAGGAACTTTGAAGTTAAGCTACAGCATAGACTCCAATGTGCTGGAGCTGCTTTAACAAATTTAAAGGTAGAGTGGTATTTTTATATTGGATTATTTCCATCATCTAATAGGAGTATTGAATGTCTTTAGAAAAATCTCACCCACATTTTTATTTGACAACACATGAAGCCTGATCAAGCTGGATTAAACAACACCAGTGACCACATCAGACTGCCTGAGCAACATGGATAACTATTATTTTTGATTTACAATTGTATCATTCTTACATATGTTTTTTCAATAAAGTTATTTATAAATAAAAATTTAACTTTATTTAAATATTCCAAATACATTCAACTATTAGTAATAGCACATCAACCAAGTTAATATATGCACAATGTTTTGAGCAGTTTTATCCTCCCCTCTTCTTCAGGTGTTTCTGGCCTGATCAGTGAGTGCAGTACTAGCATGGGATTCAAACCTAGGTTCTTAGATTCATGAGTATTGAATTTTAAGAATAGCTCAGTTGGTTAAATCATTACCTTAAAATTTTATATTCAAAAATCTAAGAACCCAGGTTTGAATCCCAAGCTAGTACTGTCAATGGTCAGGCTAGCAACACCTGAAGAAGAGGGGAGAATAATACCTCTCGAAACATTGTGCATATACTAACCTGTTTGATGTGCTATTACTAAGAGTTGAATGTATTTGGAATATTTAAATAAAGTTAAATTTTTCTAAAGACATTCAATACATCTATTAGCTGATGGAAATAGTCCATTATAAAATTACAATTAGAATACCATCATCACAAACCTTCATGAAAACACATTAAAGGTAGAGTATCTTATTATACTGACATAATTCCTGCAACTAAATTAATTATATATAAACTGTTATTTCACTTAATTTATTATGTGGGAATGAACCTTAGATCTATTAATGTAACATAAACCATTAGAAAAAAATCACTTAATTAGTTGTAAAATTATAACTATATGATGGCAAGTTTGTAAAATTATTAATATCTTATGCAGCTCTATGAGTGTGTTAAGTATAGTTTATTATTATAAAATCACATTTTCATTTGATTAAACATATGAAAAAAAATGGATCACAACAGACTTTCTAAATAGTAAACTTGAGTATGCTTTTAGTAATAGATACCGACTCCATCTCAAGAACACTCTAAAAATGACAACATTGATTACTTTTATTATTAAGATATAGTCCAATATAGAATGTAATAGAGAGTCTAAAATATTGTAGTTTTTCAGAAAAGACAATACATTGTAGTAAAAGTTAAAAAACAACAACAAATAAACATAAAATGGACAAATGGATATTTTTATAGTTTATAGCTTGGATTATATGGTCATCACAAAATTTACATCTAGGATATTATTTTTTGTATTTTTTTTTCACCCTTAGAATAGCCTTAGTCATTTATGAATGGTTCCTGCTAATATGTGTTCCTTTCCATATCTATATAGACTGATATAATTTAATAATACTAATGTTTCATTAACACACACATATAATAAGTAATATATATAAGTCTACTGTAAAGGATATACCAATATTTATTTATTCATGAATATTAATAATGTATATTGAGGCATATGGATTGCATAAATATAATAAGAATCACAAAATAAAAAGCACCTTTATATAATTATATTTGTCTTTACAAAACAGCTGTCTATTTTAATGCACGTAAAAAAAAAACTATATATGATTCAATTTTATTGTTTTTGCTTCATATAAGATTATTGTATAATTATCTTTTTTTTTCAGTAATTATCATTTAATATAAGAAAAATATTTATATTTAAAGGATTAATGTTATTTGATCCGTATATCTCAAATTTCTCTTTGAATCAATAATTGATCTTCATAATGTAAAATATATCATACATTTATAGATATTTATAAAGTTATTAAAGTAAATACATAATTTCTAACATAACTAACCTAAAGTGTACTTATATAAACGTTTGTTCATTAAGAATTGTTTTATCAATTTATAGTTACTGTTATAAGACATATATATACAATTATCAAATATATGCACACACACACAAATTTATTATACTAATTTAATTTTGTATCAAATTATTTAATAAATATTATTATAAATTTTATTAACATGTTATCTTAGTGGTGTAGTGATGAAAATATATTATTTATTTAATAGAAATAATTGTTAAATTAGAAGTGTTACTAATTGTTTTACTAATATCTGTAACAATAATAAGATAATGAAAGGTGATTATATTTTTCTGGCAATGACTTTATTTAAAGGAGTTCTCGTAGTATTTTATTATTTTTATTTCTACGAATTCTATTAATAGAGTTATTATTTTTAACAGTTATATAAAGTTAAATTTTACTATATTCTTAGTTTCATTATTTAAATACGTAAATGAGTGGCATTGTTAGCAAAGAATGCAACTCCGCTACATCTTCACCAATCATTTAATATTTTAACATAATTTTTAACTTTTATAAAAATTATACATAAATAACCCTTGACGTGTGAGGATGAAGATATTATCGCCAGAGGTTGTAATTTTAAACTAAATTGGCAACAGTTTATTTTCTCATCTGGAATATAAAATAGCAATTGAATTTTAAATATTATCTTCCCATTACTCTCCTGGGAGCGATTGAGATATATTTTGGTAATATTTTTTCTTTCCAACTTGAAAATCCTGTCAGTTGTTAATTATTGAAGCCTGATTCTAAATCTACTATTACATTCAATAGTATAATAATTAAGAAAATTTACTCTTTTTGTATAAAAATTAGATATTAAAATGGGGGAAATATGTATATAAAAAAATACTTTTGCGTATGAACATATATATATAATCAATTTTGAGATAATTGAAAATTTTCAAGCAAGCTTAATATTATTTAGATTCCAACTCATGCCTAATTTAAATAGTCATCTAATTATTTATCAGCAAGGGGGAGTCTAGGAAATCATAATATTTGTAACAAATAAATGATGATTAATCTAATAGATAAATGCTATTGTTTAGTTTCTCTGTACTGACTGCTGGAGAAAACTCGGCCTTGCAATAAACTAAATATATAAATAATTAGTTTCTTGGAAGATCATGTATAATGCTCAAGTATCAGCAGTGATAGATTACGTTTAAATGCAGAAACCATTTCTTCTCAAGTCTATAATTTTATCACTACTCTAAACTGTACAGGACAGCTATTAAGAATATTTTGTCAAAACCTTTGTATGTAAGTGTGATAAATATCACATGCACATATATATTGTATAAAAAATTTAGGAAATATATAAATAGTCGTACAATTGTGCATCATTTACACATAATAGAATTTTAATGGCATTATTATCTAATAATAAGAAGTTTATGAAAATGATCGTCCACTAAATCCAAATAGCCATCCATATGTGATCAAAATTTACTATGATGACAGTTAAATGGTGACCTGCTTGTGGTATCTATGACCATCCAAAATATTTTTAACAATATTGAATTAATTAATCAAAATAAAGCAAAGAGATGATGAATTATCTATATAGGTAGATTCCCATGACTAAATATCACACATATATATAATATAAACTTGCTTCGCACAAAATATCTGTGACATTATTAATCAGATATAATTTAAAGTTAGGATGCTAACTATTAGCTAGGTCCCCAGGAAAATAACGGTTTCTTTTTCTTTTTAGTAAAGAAAGCATAACGTCTACGAAATCAAATCCCTAAATATTCTCTTTTGGATATATGTGCAGAATTAACACAAGAAGAACAGATCCAAATAAAATGATAAATTATTTAATAAATCTCCAATTAATAACAGATATGCAGAAAAAATAATTAACGAATATACAATAATAATAAAAATTTAGTAATAATTCATGAAATGAAATTATTTATATAAAGGCATAAGCAATAATTTATAATTTACATTGAATTAATAATTGTGATAAAGTTTGTAAGAAGTTAAGTTTATTTGAGGTTCTTTTGTTTATAATATTTTCTCTTTTTTCTTTTGTTTAAATAATTGAACACAAAAATGATTTCTGTTGAAAATGATTTTATTTGATTAGATGCATGGAATTATTTTATTAACATATATACCAAATCCTTAAGTAATAGTTAATGAAATAACTTTTCTTTAAAACTTATATATACTTGTCATACAAAATAAATAATGAAATTATTTAAAATTTGATACAATTAGTAAAAGTTAAACATTTTCCTATGAGATATTAGGATGGAAATTTTAAATAAACTTATTCTAACAGTTATAAATATGGTGATGTCAGATTTACCTAAATAAATTGGAAAATGTCATTTTTATGAAGTCCGTGTGATTAATGGCTTATATTTTGTACCAAAGACTTTTAGGGTTCAACCTTAATTTGATTCAGTTATTTTGATGTCATAAATCCAATAATTTTAGAACTCAAATTGATATTCTTTGACTTTGCTAAAAAAGCTTTCAGAGTTTTTCCCATGCAAATAAATTATTCCTAGGTAAATGCATGGTGATGAGATAGGTATCTTTTCAGACATAGGCAAGAATTATATATTTCAATTTCTTTTAACCTTTAATGATTTTGATTTAAACACTTATTCAGATTGAGAACCTCACTCTAGCTTTATATATTGAATCACATTCTAATGTTACACCTTTTTTGAAAACACATTTTGCTCTTTCAAACAAATAGTGTTTTTTTTTTCAAATATTTTTAGTTATTTTGTTTTCCAAATATACTAATTAGTTGATTCAATAATTTGCCACATCTGCTAATACAAACTTATTCACATTCTTTAATTTGAATTAAGATGAAAAAGTTTTTTAAAAAATACACATGGTAAAATATTTGAAAAAAAATTACTTTCTTTTTCAAATTATGATATTTGAATATGTTATACTAAGACAATATTTGATACAAAATTTAAATATAAGCAAACATAATTTTATTTTTTGATTAAAATCTCAATTAAAAATTCTTTTAGTTTTTTTATTTTTAAATATATACATACACACAGAGATAAACTAAATATCATACATTCCATCCTTTCCTGTTCCAAAAAAATAGAAGTAAAAGTTTTAATTGAGATACAGATATTTTGAGTATTACATAAGACTTGGCAATATTTTTATATTTAGATTCATAATGATTATATTGTGCTTTAATGCACATTGGTGAAGTTATTAAACTAATAAACAATAATAATATTTGTCTTAGCACTTTTGGAATATGTTAACTCCCATATTTATAATCTTTGTCGTTAGTTATATAGCGCAGTTATTTTACATGCAAATCATTTAACTCAACCATTTCTTTGAGATTGCGAAATATGTATCTCTACTGATGGCATTGGAGTTGTTCACAATGAAATATGCCTCTTTTATTTTCTTTTAGTATCATTCTTTCAGAGCAAATAATCTTGGCAATGTTGGGTTTGAACCTGTGGCTAGATGCCTTTTGGTGATCCAAGAATGCTGCGCTACCTTCATTTTTATTCTGTGCTCTTCTGTATACATATGTGTGTTGAGCCACTCTAATATTGATAGTATCCCTAGTTTCACCATAGTGTGTGGCACCACGGCAAGTTATTTTGTATATTACTTGGGGGGTTTGTTCTAGTAAATATTGAGGACATTATATAAATCTTATAAATTTAAAATATATTCATTTCACATGTATCTGAATGGTCTTTCATTACAGAAAAAGTATTGTGATTATTGTATGATTTGTTGCAATATTTCCTATGATTTTTTTCATGTAACACATTTTTAAAATTATATGAATCTCCAGGGATGTCAAAAATGCTTCTCTCATGTGTAATCAAATTGCAGATATTGTGTTGCTTTATGACTATTAGAAAAGTATTTGAATTTGATCATCCAGGAACTATTAATGAATGTTATTCAAATGTCTAAATATCATCATGCAATGAGCTTTCGATATCTGTTTCAATTTGCTCCAGTTTTTCTATATAGATTTTATTTCATTTTATCTTTTAATTTATTAGCAATTTCTTCTTTTGTTTAAAATTCTTTCATAGTCTCTATACTTTTTGTTAATTTTTTGATAGTTTTTTCATCATCTCTATATTCATTCACAGTTGCTGAATCCATTTTGAATTTTTTTTATGATCTCTTATTTATTTTAATTTCTTCACTAACTTTGATCTTAGCAATAACTATAAAGTCTTCAGTCATTATTATATAAATTTGAGAGTCTTATCTTGTTTATCTATATTCGTTTTGAATTCTTTTTAAACATTTGTATTAATTTTATTAACTTTAAAGCTTTCTATAATGTCCACATCAGTTTTAGGGTTTTCTATACTATCAATACCAGTTTTAAACTCCTGTAAGATTAACATCCAACGTAAAATTATTGCACATCTTTTAGATTAACATTTAATATATATATATTTTAAATTTTTCTAATGTGTTTGTATCTACGTTTGACTTGTTAACAGTTTTTTCTTTAACTTTTTATCAAATTTCTCATCACCTTCAAGTTGCATATTTATTTGGCTTTTCTTCATAGATTTTGCAATTATATTATTATCATCCATGATTTATAGCATTTATGCCACTTTTATATATCACTTCCATGTCTATATTAAATTTATTTATAATATCAACATTAATATTGGTATTATTTGTACATCATACATTCATTTTACATTTACATTATTCTTTACATTAATTTTTATTTGTATATTATTAATGGAAATAGCCATTTATAAAATATCATGGAAATCTTTAGACAATGCATTTTGAAAATTATCTGGAATATTATTGTCTCATCTAAGGTATTTCACTTTTTACATCTGAGGAATTCAACACTAACTTAATTTTAATTTCTATTACTTCATTTATTAAAGACTTTTCCACATCATTATATGTTTTTTTCCATACATGATATTGATATTTTCCATTGTAGTATTTCAAATTTTTACATCTTCCAATGCATCTATTTTAGACTCTTTAACTAAATTTACCTCCTCTGTAGCCTCATTTATCATATCATTATCACACTATGGTACTGCAGTTGTATTTACATTTTTATGAGCTTCATAGTTTCTAAATCATTTTAAACCCCATTTTATATTTCTCCTAAGTTCTTCTAAATTTATTATAATGGCTAGTTTATTTAACTGAGTCAAGGTACATTTTTATTTCTGATTTTTCTACTTTGTATGATTATTAAATTTTTGCTTGTATTATTTTTAAACAATTATAAATAATTTAGATTTAAAAAACTAAATTTATTACTTTTTGATATAATGTACAGATTTTGAAATGAGATCATAACGCCATAACAACATGTACAGATACAGTACAAACACATATGCACTACCACATTTTGATAATGATTCAATGAATGAGATTAGAGGGCATGTAAATTTAGTATTATACTGTTATTAGAGTTTAATATTCATTTTAAAATTAGTGATTCTTATAATATTTGTTTTGATTTATATTTATCTATTGCTCTCCAAGTCATTCACACTATTATCTCCAGATATGTATATTTTCTATAAGTACTTGGATTTTACATACATGAAGATATTAAATTAATATAAAGTTTATAATCTTATAATAATAGCTTTGCCTATCTTATTTCCTAATATATGACTGTATCTGAGCCTTTACTTGGACAGTTATTTGTATTCTATTGGAATTTTAAGATGTAAACTTATACAAATAACCATACATTGGTGCTACTTACATAAACTAAAAATTCAATTGGAATGATTATCTGATGATGAAGGAATGATAAAAATGGTCATCTATTTAGTTCCCACAGTAGGTTAGCTATCCACATATTAATGAAACTTACAATGGTGATAATTATTCAAAATATATTTAATAATATTAATTTAAATAATCAAAATAAAATAAAAGGGAAAGATGAATTAACTATATATCTAGATTTTCGCAAGTAAAACAACTATATATATATGCTTCTTTTTTAGAAAATATATATGATCGTATTAACCAGACAATAGTTGGTTCAAAGAATTCTTAAACTAAAAGAAGCATGATGTCTATTAAAACTCTTGAATATTTTATTTTATACATACAATCAATGTTAACCCAAATTAAAAAAAATCAGATAAAATGATACATGTTTAATAAACCAACAAAATTCACCTATAAGAAATAATTAGTAAATATGCAAAATAATAAAAATGTTCATAATTCATTAACATATAATTATTTAGATAGAGTTACAAACAATATTTTTTAGTTTGGATTAAATAAATAATTATAGTGAAGTTTTAATAAAATAAGCTTGCAGAATTTTTTTTCCTATTTTAATATTTTTCCCTATTTATTTATTTATTTTTTAATTGATTAAAAAAAAGTAGCTTTTTAAAAAATAATTCTATTTAAATACATGCATGAAATTCTTGAATTTACATATATATATAATAAATTTGAAAAGCTATAAAGTAATAGCTACTAAAATAACTTTCTTATAAAACATTTGTTTTTTTTGTGTGTGTGCATGCATATACATCAATCAATATATGTATTTGGCATAAAAAGTTGTGTAGCAAAATATTAATTTTTTTATGCAATTACTAAAAGTTAAATAATCTATTTAAGTATTAAAATGACAGATTTAAGTAAATCGATATTAAAACTACAAATATTATGAGAGCAGATTCACATGAACAAATTGCAAATTTGCTTTACTTTTTATGCTGTATATTTTAGCTCTTAATGTGAATTTAGTTTAATTATTTTGGAAATATGACCAATGATTTTGTATTGCAAATAATTGATAGTTCATGGCTTTGGCTAAATTAGCCTCAAAAATTCTTTTTCTATGCAAACAAGTTATGACTAGTAAAAAGCATAATGGTTCAATAGCTATATTTCCAGTTCTAAACAGCTAGTCTATGACTTTTGAGTCTTCTTACATTGCTATCATTTAGTGAATATGCAGGACAATTTAGTGTAAGTATTCCCTCACTCTAGCTTAGTATATTGAAACATTCTCTGATGTTAATTGAAAAAATGCCTTAACAGAAAACATTAAAATAGTTTTGTTTTGCCTTTTATAATTTTTCCTGAAAAACACATTTTATTCTGCCAAATGAAAGAGGTTTTTTTTCCATATATATATATTTATTCACTTAGGAGCACTTTCGATTATCCTAGTAATCTTTGTCAACTAATACTTTGAAAGGCTAACCTTTCCGCAATTCCATGATCTTAACATTTGCTGCCTGCCTGTTAATTAAGTCATGTTTGTATTTGTATATTAGCATAATGACCTTTATTTTTCTTTTATTGTCATTTTTTCCAATTTGCAATATTTTTAGATTATTAAAATTGAAGTCAAAACTATAAATATATGACTTATTATGATCATAAAAAACAGATGTTGAAATATTATCTACTTCACAATTTATTTCGATTTCTGAACCCATTTTAATAACAGCAAGTGCTCTTTAGTTCTTTTTTTCAACATACAATTCGATTCACTTATATATTCACTACCATTTATAAATGACACAATTTTTATTTATAAATGAGGTTTTATCTTTAGATTTATTTATTAATTTGTTTAAGGTAGAAGATGTGTAAAATGCAATATCACATAGTCTTTGCAAATATTCATCAGATAAAGGCAAAAATATTGAAATATATTTGAATAAATTGTTAATGTTGGCTACAGCTATAATCATATACATAATGTTATTAGAGATTTTAATACAAAATATAAGAATAAAAATCTTAATAATAATATTAATTCTCCTGCTAATAAAAAATATGGATATCAATACCATATATTTCAAATGATAATGTAAATTTTATAAGGAATATTTATAAAGGTATATGTGATATTGCATTTTACACCCTCCTATATTAAACAAATTAATAAATAACTCTAAAGATAAAACCTCATTTATAAATAAAAATTGTATCATTTACAAATGGATATGTAGGTGTGGTAGTGAAATGTATAGGTGAATCATGATGTACATTAAAAAAAAAAAACTAAAGAGCACTTGCTGTTATTAAAACGGGTTCAGAAATCAAAACAAAATTGTAAAGTAGATAATAATATTTCAGCATCTGTTTTTACGACCATAATAAGTCATGTATTTATGGTTTTGACTTCAATTTTAATAATGTAAAAATATTGCAAATTGAAAAAAAAAACAATAAAGGAAAAATAAAGGAAGCTATGCTAATATACAAATACAAACATGGCTTAATTAACAGGCATGCAGCAAACGTTAAGATCACGGAATTGTGGGAAAGTTAGCCTTTCAAAGTGTTAGTTGACAAAGATTACTAGGATAATCGAAAGTGCTCCTCTCCTAAGTGGATAAAATTTTTATGTATCTAATTACTGTATTTATAAATATTCAATTATATAATTACGTATATTGCTTTGAAAAAATACAAACATCTAATAATAATATTATTATATATATATAGTTATAGTTATTCTACTTCAAACTTAGTAACTAGTTTATTAAATCATCTGGCAATATAAGTTTATTTTTTTCCTTTCAATTAATCCATACAAGTTTACATATATATTATAACCTATAAAAATTGAAATGTTTGATGAAGTAATAAAAAGTCACATATCAGCCATTAACACGATTTGACTTAAAGAATATGACAATGTAAACTAAGCTCAGGGTTCCCACATAGGATATATACTATAATAAAATAGACATAGGGATATGAATAATAATAACTAAGCATTGTAAATATGCTAATTAACATTTAATAGATTTTAAGAAGAGAACTGTCAACTCACTCTTACAAACTACAATTGCTTTTAATATTTAAAGCATATACAAAGAGTAGTTAGATTATAATATATTCTTTCTCAAAATATTTTTATATCCCCCCTCCCTCTGCAATATAATAACATATCTCGTAACCACTATCTCAACATTTCATTGCAATGAGCTGATTGACAATTTCACTATTAAATCCGGCTTGCTCTTTTGGTTGGTTAAAATCCAAAGTTCGATGTAAATGAGTTCTAATTATTTTGGTAAAAAATTTGTATAAAACTGATAGGTCTGTAATTTCTAATATGTTGTTTATCATCTTTTTAAAATAATATTAGTACTGCATTCTTCCAATCATGTAGTATATCTTTATCATGTAGACATTTGGTATATAACAACATTGCCATTTTTTTTCTACTTTTTTAAAGATATCAATTATAATTCCATCATTACCTGGAGCTTTTCCCTTCTTTATAAATTAAACTGCATTTCTCACTTCTTCATTTAAAATCCTGGACAATTCAGAAGATATACTAGCTGTAGGAAGTATTTTTCCTCATTCTTTATTGCTATATAATTCTTGATAGAACACTTCTACACAGTCAATGATGTCATCTCTCTTTTTGGTAATAGTTTCATATCTTTTGCTTACTGCAAAATTAAGTTTTTTACCAAGATGTTGTTGTACACTCTTGAGACTTTTATTCTCTTTTATAGCTTTTCTTGCTAGTTTGCATTTATATTTTCTTATATAATTATGAATTCTTTTTCACACCACTTTAAAAAAGTATCTTCTTGACACATTTCTTGTAGTGTCTTTTGTTTAGAATATGCAGTTTTTCTTTTGATATATTTATCTCCAGGATTTTCTTTTAAAACATGGTGTTACTTTTCAAACAATATTATTCATAAAACAATAGAACATGTCTTATCCAGTTGAGAAAGACATTCATCACATTTTCTTTTAAGAATCACACAAAAATAATAATTAGGCAGTCACTTAGATTGTTTTAGCACATATTGGGAAGCATGAATTACATGAGAAACTTAGTACTAAGCATGGCCAAATTAACTGACACACACACAAAAAAATAATGTTATACAACTACACTAAGCTCCAATATTAAACAGATTATATATCTTTCTAGCCATGAGTAATATCTTTTTGTTAAAAGTTCTTTTTTTAACTATCCACTGCACAACTCATTAGCTAATCATTACTCTCTCTAGAACAAAATTATTAATTCTGTTATATGTAGTCTCATAAATGTTTCCATATTTAATTAACATCGGAGTCCAATATTAAAAGTATTATATTTTAAAAACATGATAAGATTTTTTAATTAAAGTCTATTCCAGACCAAAATTAAAATTATATCTGAAAAACTTGATAAACTCTTATAATCATTATATGGATTATCTTAGATAAGCTTTTAATTAAATCTTTATTTAATTCAATATAGAAAGAGAGAAAAAAAATACTGATTAAAAATATTTAATTAAAAAACTTGTACAAAACAAATTTATAAAACACTTCAATTGAGCTAACACACAATATATATATATATAATTTCAAAGTGACTTAATTTTGAAACAATATATCTTTTCAATGTTTAATGCCTCCTTAATAAAATATATACTACTAAATAGACATTTTTATTCTCTTTAAAATGATGCAAGAATGATGTTTATGACTATTACTGTTAGTTTGAATTTTGAACCCAGCCTTATTAATAAAATAGGTAAAAGAACTGATATTAACAATAAATTTGCATCTCACTCATTTCTTTATGTTACTAAATATATTTATAAATTAAAATGAGACATTAAATTAATCCACAATAATCAAATATACTTTGTAATATTGATTAATATTCCAATATGATGGACCAGAAAAGTGACTTCCTATCAATGTATATATATATAAAGTGTTATCATTTTTAAAACTCTGGTTCTATTTCACTATAATTCCAAAATTCTTCATATCTATACTTAGACGCAAACATGTAACATATACTTTACACATGATAATGGTGATTTCCATAATCGCATCACAATATATGTATATGTAAACAAACAAATTAATTTACCACATTATTAATATGAACTCTATACTCTGATAAAATATCAATGAAAATGACATAATTTTTATTTTATTATAAGTGCATTTTTAAAGAGTGCCTGAAACTCGTACTACAATGAATATCATAATTTTCCAATTAAATATTATGAATGCATATTTACTGATATCAAAAGTTGAATATGTTCTCAACAAAATACATATACCTACAGTACCAAATCTTTTAATGAGGTATTATAGACGTTCCTAATAAATGGGTGTGACCCAAATGGATATTATATGAGCGTGTGTAATAAAAAATTACGTTGGAGAATGTACTTAATTATTATATATATTGTACCTAAGGAAATTTAAGATGTATTATGTGGTAAGATGTTAGTCATAATTTTTTTTATCTTTCTTGTTTGATTTATAGATGGTGAATATGTTAACTTATGAAATATTACCTGAGTTGCTATGACAATGATAATAAAATTGTTTATTATTAATTGTATTGTAAGATTGTAAATTGACTTTATTCATTTAAAAAAAATGAATATGTAAATAATAAAGCATATAGTTTGGATAAAATTATTCTTTTGTTGTACGCTTTGTTTTAGTTACTGCATTCACGATAGTAAGTTATAAGCAGTAAAAATAAATGTTTAATATTTCAAATATTTTTGTCATTTTTATTTCTATAATATTATACTAAGAAAATATGTCAAAAAAGATATTTCCAATGTAATATATTGAAAATGTAGTGTAAATTGTTTAATTTTTATTAAAATGAAAAATAGTATTAATATTGTAAAACATAAATTTTTGTTATATGTAATAATTATAAAATATTCTTATTTGTTATACAATACAATTTTTATTAGAGAAACACTACCAGAAGTTGCTTAAAGAGTAAAGATAGAGAATTACTATAGTTACACTGATATCAATGAAAAAATCTTTTAAATAGAACTAAATAGTTTGAACTCATTCTTCTCTCTCTTGTTTTTTCTTTAAACAGAAGCATGGATAAATTTCTTTAAATATTTTTTTTTTATTTTAAAAATGTATAATTAGCTGTACAAAATAAAGGGGTAATAAGCAATATTGTCTGCCCATGAACAGGACAGCCTATTGAAAATTTTTTATGAGAAAATGACAATTTATTATAAAAGGGAAAAAAAATCATTGAAATTGCTTCATTATGTTATAAACTATCAGAATATTTTATCTTTTAAAATGGATGTTACTTTTATTTTTAAAATGGTATACAAATGTCAGAAGGTGTATAAGAATCATATTTACCTGCATGTGTAATTTTATTAGATTGATTGATCAAATTTTTCTAAGATAGGAATCAGTTTAATTTCCTCTTAATACCATCCTAGATAAAGCTAGCATCTATTCATTCATAATGTTTTGAAATAATATTTGTTCATGAAAGGATATCTCTTCATACCATCATAAATATAAACTAATAATTATTATTGAAAGAATAATTTGGAGATATATATAAAACATTGGAATCACCAAAATGTACTTTGAATTTAAAAGTTTTTGCAAATATATCTTCTCTAGAACAAGGACATACTAATGGTTTGTAATTTGAAATAGACATCAGATCTATGATGCCATTCTGGAAATCCAGTATTTTAAAACTCTTATTCAGGTCATTTATTTATATTTGTCATTATTATTGATATATATATATATTTGTTTATCTTAAAAATGTATTGTTTAATAAATAGTATATAATTTTGTCAAATAGTAATCTATTTGCATACCAAAATATGTGTTACATTTTCCTAAGTTTAAACTTATATCTTGTAACATAGTAATTATTATTTTAATATTTAAAATATTAATGTTTTTATTTATTGATTTTAAAATTATATTAAAATATATCACTTATATTAGAAGTTCAAAAAAGATTTTATTGAATTAAGTATTCACTATATTTTGTTCTCTTAAATTTATTGTAATGGAATATAATCTTCCGTTACATTATTTTAAAATGAAAATAAAAAGATCGTAAATAAAAATTGATTTATTAAAAAGAAAAAAACCTAAAAACTGAAAATTAAAAGTTGTTTAATATATATATTGTCGCGCAGATGGAAAACTTAAACTATTTTAAGAAAAAGTATTTGAATGTATTTTTTTTTTTTTTGTAAAAAAGTAAAATATAAAGATTGATATTTTAACAATAGAAATAATGTTGATTTCTATAACCTTAAAAAATGGAAATGATTGTTTTATTAATTAAATGATTGTTCGAAAGCAAACTGGCCCTTGTTGCATTTAAAATAAATTAAAGGGTCAGATAAGAGAGTACAAAGAAATTAAATGACCAATGCAAACACCAGAAATGTCAGCACGGACCATAATTGAAACACCAGAGGATTAGTGACGTCTTGCTGGTTGAATCCAAAGATTGGATGATAAGAGACTAAGAAAAATATATGAGCCAAATGATTATTATAATTCTGATCTGAGAGCTGACTTTGAATGTACCCATGAATGGTAGCTGTATTGCAGACTTCACACGATGTAGGAGTCTGCAATAGATTTAATTTCTGGACAACCAGATGAGACCTCCCTATGACAGTTAGGGACTAAAAAGGAATGGCAAGTAGTGGCTTCGTTTTTAAAAAGGAAGAACAAACAATCTACATAAGTGATCACGAAGATGGACCTCAAAATCTGCAGAATCCGTAAAGTATAAACTTTTACCAATTGAACTTTCTTTTAAATAATTACCGTATAACATCAATAAGTACTCAATCCAAAAAAAAAGTAATATAAATGAATATACTCTTATCTGACCAAGAATAGAACTCTAAATCAATTATAAATATTTGTTTTTATATACGTTTGCTATTTCAATCATTTCCATTTTTTTTTTAAATTTAATTATTTATGTTTGTATTTAACTAGGTTATTTATTTCTATCTGTTAAATAAAATGTATTAAATTTAAAGTTGGGTGTAGATAGCTGCATGGATAAAGATTAATAACTATGTTTAAATTCATTTATGTTTAATTTAAGGGATTTTAATTTCAGGCTATTTGTTTCATAGTTAGGGCAATGCTTGTGGAGGGGTATATGGGTGTTTATATTAATGTAATGTGAAGTGTGTTTAGCATACAGGGCAATGTGCCCAACTGAATGCATGACCCCAAAGAGGCAGTCATATCATTGAAATGGTCGCAGATGTATTTCCTGTGCCATTGACCCCTTTTAGCTCTATGGACAGGGATTTATAAGATGGCAGAAAGACTGCTCTCCCCATACGTAGCACTCTTAAAAAAATTATATACATGATTCCTTAGTCAGGCAGATGCACTTTCCTGTTCTGGACACAGATCATTTCCTTCAAATAATATCACACTGTCAGATGCACATTCCTGTCGGCATGGTTTTATGCTAGCATCTTCATATTACATTGGTTGCAAATATATATCTGGAAGCTGACATTGGGTTGGCTACGAACTTTTAGTCTGAGATTGAATGAATGTTTTGATAAGTTTTTAAGAGAAAAAAAATCTGTGTAGACTATCTATACTCGACATGCTAAAGTAAAATATAATTTAAATATCCATCTGTGCGGTCTATAATGTGAATTTAAATTTTAAAAAAATTATTAATGTTAAAATCTAAAAATAAATTTATTCCTCAATTTTAAATGTGCATTAATAAAAATCTATTTGTGTGTTAATTACTGGCAGTGATTTCTTTTATTTTATTGTTCTAAATATTTAATATATATTTTGAGAATAGAAATCTATTAAAACTTATAAAAATGTTTAAAATCTCTGCTACTCTATGCGCTAGTGATATTGGGCAAACGGTCAGAATAATATATATATAAAATTTTTTGAGTCTTAACCTACGTATCTGCCTACTATATAAATTTTTCTAGGTTCAAAGGCCTAGATGGCACCCTCATATGGCAGATATGTTAAAGGCTTCTTGTAGTGACCGTTAAATTATATTACAAATAACTAGATTCATTTTTATCTATATGTATTTTTTTATTAAATATATATTATATAAAGTATAGAAATATATATATATATTATACTCTCTTAAATCTTGGAAAGTCTGAATGTTCATAACAAATTTGTGTTTACATAGACATATATGTTTTATATTTGGTATTAAATAATTGGAGATTAATTCTTTAACCGCCTCTTATGAGGCATCTCGTCGACATTTGACGTCACTCTAATTCTGCTAGTTTTAATGGTAGAATATTCGTTTGACAGTTATTGATTAGGTTTTTAAAAGTTCTGTAAGATGGTGCCCTCTTCCGAATTATTTTACAAGTAAAAAATCAAAAAAAACGCATTTAAAACTAAACAAAGAAGAACCTTGTCGGTGATTGGCTGTCAGCCGGCTCTCAGCTGAAAAAGACATTCTGATTGGCTGGAAAGAACAAAGAAACCGCCTGATCAAAGAAAATAAAGAAAAATGCTGAGATTTTCATTTCGAATGTAATTTAAGTATTCAAAAAATATAAAATGAGAAATTAAAATAGTTTTTTAAAAAATATACTAAAAAAACAAAATTATTTTCGAAAAATATTGAAGATTTTAGTAAAAATATTTAAGATTTAGCAAAAAGAAATCTTTACTTTTCCATAACGTAAAATTGAAAAAAAGCATTTGTGAAAGCACTTTTTTGTTTAGACATTCGCTTTATATTTGCCGAAATTGAATATATTTTATAATAAATAAATAGCAATTTATTTTTGAAAGAACTTTCATTCTCTTTCATAACCTGAAAAATTAGTAATATACTTTTTATAAACGTATCTGAGTTGAATTTAATATTATAGGCAAATATGTTTTAACAATAGGCTTTGTCTTCAGTTTGTGAGTTGGCCAATTAAAAGATTTGATTTTTACCTCATACAACCAATAATATAATTAGCAGTTAAAGGGTTAATATGCAATCAAATATTTAGATATGGAATTAATGTCAATTGATGATTTATTGTACATGCAATTAGATTGTATGTGTATACATCAATTATTTATGATCTATTCATCATATATATATACATATAAACATTAAGTGCATAAAGCTAAACTAGTCAAAAAATAATAAAAATTACCCCAAATCCAAAACTCAAACAGACTAGCCAAGAAAGTAAAATCTACAACACAATCAATAGTTTTTCTGCTACAAACAGACTTCTCAAGTGTAAAGAACTACAAAACAACAGCATATTTATATAAAATATTACCCACAATTTCATTTTTCCCCATCCACCCTTAATATTAAAAGAAATTTTATAAATAAGTTAATTGCTTCAGAATCATACATTATGATTCTGAAGCAATTAACTTATTTATAAAAAATTTTTTTTAATATTAAGGGTCAATGGAAAGTAAATGGAATTGTGGGTAATGTTATTGTTTTGTAGTTCTTTATACTTGAGAAGTCTGCTTGTAGCAGTGAAACCATTAGTTATGTTTTAGATTTTACTTTCTTTGCTAGACTGGTTGAGTTTTGGATTTGGGGTAATGTTGATTATGTATATAACTGATATTTATTTATTAATCAAATTTAATTTGGCTTAAAACAAATACACTTGTCTGATTGTTGTCCAATTGTGCAGATGTATCAATTGATTAATAACATTCAAGTGAGATAAAATAAACAATATCATAAAAGTTATTTAAAATAACTATATCACATAACCCAGAAATCAAACTCCAGGATTGGTAATTGAGTATTGTTATATTATTAATTTTTTTGTATTGAATTTTACAGTTATTAGCTGACTAGATATAAACTTTATATGATAATCATAATCAAATATTTGTGTGTTTTATCTAAATTATTGATTTGATAAATACTGTATTGAGTTCATATCAATAAGATATTAATATTATTCAATTATAAAGCTGATAGTAATATATTTTGTTTTTTATAAGTCAGAATGATTTGCTTTGAGTGTATTTAAAATTTAGTCAATGCGGATTGTAAATCCAGTTTAAATATTTAATTTTAATATTCATACTTGATTATAATAAATGCTAATAATTTTTTATATATTTTGATTGTTATAATATATAGTTTTACTAATTTAGATACCAGAAGTTTAAAATAAATTCATATGATTAGTTAACTATACTTAAGTAAATATCCAATAGAAATATTCTGCTTCTTTTACATATATGGCATGCTTGCATATCATAGATTCAAGATTATCTTATAGGTTTATTGATATTACATCATTATTAAGTATGTTACCTTGTTATAAATAGCATGATTAATAATAATAAATTAATATAAGAATATAGCATGGATGACTTAGTATTATTTGTCATTTTATTAAACTAGGATTTAAAATTAATTATTGATTATATATTTATTTATATATTATGAATATTGGAAACTTATAGGACATACTAAAAATGTTATCTGTCATTCATGAAATATTTTACTAATATATAAAGCTTGTTTAATTTTAGTATAAGTTTATATTATTATAAGCAGTGTTTGATCCATTAGGTATATTAGAATTTGTTTGTTGAATGATTTATCATTATTTTCATTTTATTATAAATGAAATATATTTTAAGCATTTGTCATTGATTTGGGACAATGATGTTTGATTTAATTGCTTTAAATTTAATACATTTCAAGTAAGGTATGGATTTAGGGTATCTGAAATGATAATTTTATTTATTTTTGATTTATTCTAAATGATGTTTGAACTCATGAAGCTATAAAAAAGATTATCATCACCATTTTGTTTCAGTCTAGTTGACAGTAAGATATATAGTTTATTTTAAGTACTGAATAATTATTTATTGATTGGTATTCATTTAGCTTAGTTTATTATATTCATTCTATTATGAATAATATTATTTACAGAGCATTATAAAATTAGTATTATTTTTCTTTGATTTATATTTTATTCAGTTACAAATGATGTTCAACTTCAGGGCTCATTTTTATTATGTTACATAGGGAAACCAACAACTGAGCTATATTTTATTCAGGCTATAACAGAGATTAGCATATCTACATATTTATTCTGTTACAAATGGTATTGCAATTTGCAGGATATAATTAAACAGGATCACTCTATCCAAGTTTTGTCACATCCAATCTATTGTAAATGATTTACAAATCTGTGCAACATTAAAAGAAGAGTGTACCCTCATTTTAATATGTTATAATTAGTAGCATCCTAAATTTAATGGCAATAATAAAGATTATTTCATCATCATTTTTTCATTTTTGTTATAAAATTCTGCTTAGACCAATAGGAAACTTTTTATTCTGTTAGAATATGTATCTCAAAATGTTATTCATAATCTTATGGATGTCAAAACAATGACAAAAACTATATCCACTCATTAGGAAATGTCACACACACACATATATATATATATATATGAGTGTATGTGAGTTGTGTGTGAAAGTTATGTACGACAATCAGTGAAAAGATATCAGATTAACTTCTCTTACTTATAATTTTTAAAACAATCTCTTATCATTTTGTGACTAAGAATTTATTCTCAATTAGAAATAATAACCTGATATTCTATGTATATAGCATGATTTCAAACTATGATTAAACATGATTTACAATCATGCTATACAAATAGAATATCAGGTTATTATTTTTAATTGAGATTCTTAGCTCACCAAATGATAAGAGATTGTTTGAAAAATATAAATGAAGTAAGAGAAGGTGATCTGATATCTCTTTATTGATCAACAGCTTATAAAAGTGTGTTGTATTCTCGTGTTTGGAATACTGTGTATGAATGATTATATATGTCTTTCCATGTTGTATATAACTTTTATAAATAAACTCTCTCACACGCATATATATATACGTTAATTTGAAAGTTGATGAATGTAGAATATTTTTATAACCAAGTTTTTAATTGTTATTCTTAATTTATACTTTTTCCATTACACTTTACTGTTAATAATAATACACCCATTAGTAAAAAAAACAACATAATATTTCAAATTGTATTATTATCCTCTCTTTTTTATGTTCTTACAGTACTAGCATGGTAAACCAGCCTAGAGCTTTAATTTTGTGAAATAATAAATTTTAAGATGATGCACTAATCAATGAAACTATTCTGTTAAAAGCAACAGTTAATAAAAAAATTTATATACTTTTCTATGAGGGCTATGCTGATTTTCCATTGTTATTTTTAAGCTCAAGATTAATAAATGGTTCCAAATATTATGGCTTATAATGCTACTTTGATTTATGGAGTTATTTTAGTCTCTGCTCAATATTCTTGTCGTTTCCAATTAAGCATATATTCATTAGGCAAGCATGTGTTTGTTTCCTCTAATCACTACAACGTGATTTTTTGTTGTTGTTTTTCAGTCAGATACCTAGTTTCAATAAAAATGTATTAGAGAGTGTGAAAGTAAATATTTTTAGAATAGCAGGCTATAAGTACCAATAAAAGAATGTGTTCAAGTGAGAAAACACAATATTTGTCAGAGAAGAAGTAAAACATATATAAAATTTTGAAAAAAAAAAGTCTGCATAGCTGATGTCAGTGAATAACCCATAAGTCAATGCAGTGTGATAATACATACTGCTTGGAAACACCTTTTCTTAAAATTATTGAATTTAATTGAATACGCCAATTTGTTAGAGAATTGTGTTAAATTCAATATTCATGAATCTAAAGGTCAAAGGTTGCATTACTATCATAATATTATAACTGGTCAGATCAACCATATCCCAAAAGACAGGAGAACAATGCCACTTGGAATAATGTATTTTATATTAATCTATATATTATTCCTAACAGATGAATGCACTTGAAATAACGTTTAAATTTTTCAAAAAACATTTGATAGCTAAAAATCAGATGTTGGAAATAGTCCAACATAAATTATATATATATATTGTAGTAAATGGTATATGAAAGATAAATAATAGAAAGTTACTACCATTTGCAAACAGTTTTATTGTAATGCCAATTAGACAATTATCAGTGTTATCCCCATAAAAAGGAGATCTAATTTAACTTTTTACCATGTCTTTTTTGGGTTATTAATTATGTATTGCAAGGTGCTACATGTAATGATCAGACATTTAGTCACACATTAGTATAGTAAATACATGACTAATATATGGAAGATAATAACTGATGATATTATGCTCACCTATTCAGCCACATAACAAAACACTCATTACATAAAGAGCAACCAGTGATGTGTGTATATATATATATCAATAAACATCACATGACCTCCACCTCTTATGCTTGTGTATAACTATTGTTAAAACAGGCAAAAACTCACTATACGTATTGGCATACACAGCAAGATCCATTGATTACTCTAGCTTGTTGTATGTGTCAATATGTATAGTGAGTTTTTGTGTGTGTATGTATATATATATATTGTCATGATAATTTTAGGTGAACCAATGATCTACAAATATGTACCAGTAAATGATGATTTTAAATGAATATTTATATTAGATGAAAATTGGATGATTAATAAAATTTGAATAAAAATGATTCAATCAAATTTACATTAATAATATTAACCAAACACCAGTGATGATAATGATATATAACCTACTATTGAAGATTAAACAAAATACAAATGTTTCCAAAAGCATTTTTGTTGTTTTTCAATTTCAATAAAATAAAAAAATGAAACGCTCAGGACCAAACCTTCTAACTAGAAAGTTTATTTCAGGAAAACTTGTCAAGACTTGAGCATTACTAATAAATTATTATTGCCATCCTTGTAATATCACCCAGTCAATGGCATATTTGCTCAAGGTTATGGATATTTATAAACCAATAGATGTGAATAGCAAGATTTTTGGATTGAGTTCAATAAACAAATGCAAACTAAATGAATTAATAAAAATAATAACAATTTATTTGCAATATATGAAATTGTTTCTTATATGGACACAACTACATAATATTAAAAGTAATCGTAATAAAATATATTTTAAATTTAAGGCCTTAGAATATTTATGTTGATAAGATCTTACTGAATGAACAGTTGACAAAAAAGTTAAAAGCATGGTTTTTTGCAGTTGTCATTCTTTTTCTATATTTATTAATGAATTTTCATTATCTGGTGAGATTATATGGAGTATACAATAGCATTGGTGACAGTAGTTCCAATAGGTTTTTATGGTATGTGCTACTTCTTTTCAAATGGCATGATTAAAGCTGGCAATGGCTGTTTTCAGAAAACTTCAGTATTGGTTTCTAGATCCCATTGCATTTTTGAATGTTTAGGCTAGTATGGCTTTTGTTTGTCTAAGTCATACATACTAAATGTTTTCTTCTGGATAAAGTCATCTTACTTACTGTATTCAATGAACTATTGAAAAATACTGTAAAGCAAAAGCAATATATAATTATTCATTACAGTGGAAAACAGTTTTAATCAGCAGTTTCTCTCCTCTGACTGAAATCACCACAACTCTGCTTCTTTAATTTAGGAATCAGATAATCCATAGTAGACTGAACTAGTCCAAATTCTTTGTTTCAGATATATTTATACTCAGTCGATGTTTTCTAAACAGATTTGTCACCAGTCAGCTATAAGATTTGACAGCTGCTTTTTTTACAATAATATGTTGTTTGAAAAGCATTTTCTTCATTTCTTTTACAATATGTTGTGGAAATAAATAATTTTACAGAAATTTGTAAATTATATTATTATATTATAATTAAGTGAACAAAAGAAAAGGAAATAGTTTTTTCTTTTTATTTACATCAGCGATAGAAAGAAAAAAAATCATTACCAACTTTTAAAAATTGATTGATATATTTTAAAAGTTTAATAATTCCAAAATTTTAATGGCTCATCCAGATTTTCTATTTAAATTACTATAAGAATAGACAAATTTTTTATGTAAACTTCCATTTAGAATGTAGATCAAAAAGTTACAAAATGGTTTAGATTTTTATAAAAATCAGTTTTTGTACATCCCCCCGTACTAATCACCTTATTAACAACTCCAAAGACAAAATTGACCTCACTCAAACCCCCCATGTCATTTATAGCATCTCAGGCCCTCAACCCAGATGCCAAGTCATTTACTATGGTGATACCAAAGCCAGTATAATTAACAGAACTGCACAACATAGATATATATATATAATAGAGCACAGAAAAATTATGACAATTTATCAATATTTTTAGAACATTCAAAAAAGATGTCATACATTTGAGCCATCTAACCCAAAAATAGTGTGCATAGAGAAAAATGACAGCAAGTTGAAAATTAAAGAGGCATAATTTTATTATTGGTAATAAAAACTCCAACAGACATGACACCTACTTCAATATCTCCAAATGCTGGTCTATGTAAAAATTTGCATGTATTTTGCATATTGTCATTAACACTCTTTTCTGCATTATTTATTATTATTGCTATGAATATGAGGCAACTCACCTCGAAAGTGCTAAGCTGCTGATCATTTTATAGTCTTATAATTTGTACTCATTATAGCTTCTTTTTCCAGTGCTTCACACGCTCCTAATTTTATTTTATTATAACTATGCAATTCAAATTTTTTGCACGTATCAAAATTATTTTTCTTTACACTAGAATTTATTATTTTATTGTTTCTCATTTATTATAAAGTAGATTTAGAAAATATTTAATAATGTGATCAAATGTATAAACTATCTGTTTTTTTTTTTCATATGTCATAGCATCGGCCGGGACGTGAACCCACACCCGTCTGCAACCAATTACTTGCTTGCAAGGTGGGTGCGATGACCGCTCAGCTAACAACGCTTGATATGTATAAACTATCTTTTCTTTTAATTTTTTAAAGCCCAATTTTTTTCTTCATGCAGCTTTATAATATAACTAATCGAAATTCCTATCAGATGTTTTAGTTACAAATCCTCTCCATTTAAAATGAGATCGTTAAACAGTGTAACTTTTCATTTTTCATTTCTAGGGTTACTGCAAACATTTTAACTTTTAATTTATTTCTATAATTATTTCTGTATTTCAATTATTTTCATAAATAATGTTTCATGACAAACAGAATACATACATCCAGGATTCCACTATTCAGAGATTTGATTGCTATTAATCTATATCAAGAATGAATATGATTTCAACTCTAGGATTTATAAAAAATTTGACAATAGGACATTAAGAAGTATGCTGAAGCATTAACATTAAAAAGATTATCTCAGTTTTATTTCTGCTCTACTAAGCTATCCACATCATACCAATAGTCAAATATAAACCTTGTTCCCTTTGGAATCTTGGAGGCTGATAAATTCAGCAAATACTCAAACTTCACCTTGCTTTGTCTGACCCTTACAGGTCAGTGATTAAACCATTTGGAAAAAAAAATGTTTTGTAGTACCTGAAACAGTATATATTTCAATTGTTATATGACAACTTAGTGTTTCAAATACATGAACAAATCACAATAAATCACTAGAAATAGAATGTATCTACACATTTTTTTCTGTAGAAATCAACCTAATTCTTCTAGTCATATGTTTCATAGTTATTGGCATTTAAATTATTACTATTTTTATTAAGATTATCCATAAAAGTGAGTCTTACTTTTGCAGCAAGATGAAAATTTCTCTTTTTTTTTAAAATTTTACTTGTCACTATTGGCATCTTCATATATTTTAACTTTTAAACACATTATAAATATTTTTTCCTTAAAACATTTATTCTTTTAAACAGATTAAGGGTTGATAGAGAATAAGCCCTCCTTTATTTTTCAAAAATCGAACTTAACCTCTCTCTGGATATTTTTTTAGTAGTGGAGATATTATTTGTAATGACCCCAAAAAACCGAACACTCTCTTTATTCTGGAGTGAATCTTTTACTTTTTCTTTTTAACAACACTAACTGTGAAACTTGATGCAGCTGTCCAGAGTTATCAATTGATTCAAACTCAAGAGACTATTAAAGCATTTTACTTTTTTTTTGTTTTAAATCTTTTTAGCCTTCTTATTTTATAGACTTTATGATGTCAAACATTTTTATTTTTAAATATTTTTAAAATTAGAATGTCTATTTGTTGGTTGGTATGTTCATTTATAAATTTTTGAATCATCTTTATTATTTAGGTTAGAATCAAATTTTAAAATTGAGGTTTAATAGATTTAAATTCTATAAAATTGGTGCAAATTTTGTATATAAGTAAGACGTATGAGGCAAATCCCTATTGGACACTAAACTTTTCAATAGGTCATCTAGTTTCTTACATATGAAAGAGAGGGCAGGGAAAAAATTGAATATTTTGATATCAAATTTAGAAATTGTTCGTAGAACTTTAATATGTTTTCTCGCGAGAGGGCAGTATAGAAATTGTTTTTTTTTTGCTTTCAATTTAAAATTATAATAATATTTTAAAATTGAAGTTTAATAGATTTAAGTTCAATATAATTTGTTGAAATTTTATATATATTTTAAATCTCTACTAAAATGATTGAACTCAATAATATTTTAAACAGGTGACATAGTTTTTTTTAGATATGGAAGGGGGAGGGGGTTTGAGTATTTTGATATCAACTTTAAAAATTGTTCTTAGAACTTCAATAATTTTTGTAATGCTCATGATTTTCTTGGTTTACAATATAGTTTTATTTAGCTTTTTTTTAAAATATATATATTTTTCAAATAAAAAGAAAAAATGTCAAACAATTTTCAACAGAAAAATAAGTTACTTACTACTTTTTATTATTTAAGTAAGTTACTTACTACTTTATTATTTAAATACAAGTATAATTTACATATTTGAAGTTTAGATATAATTATAGACGATTTGGATACAGACTTTAAAGCTCCTTTTAGCTGTCAACTCTATCTCATACAACCAATACCCATGATCACACACATGTGAAAAAAATAAATGATTTCCAATGGTGGTATTTCGTTCTGAATTAGCACTCATTGGCATCAACAAAGAATTTGCACATGTCATCATCAGATTTTCAATGGTACAGATAGCTGATAAGTTGGAGGATACAGTTATATTGAAGCCTGTCCATTAAAGTGTGAAGATGTGCTATCTTAATATAAACTGAACACTCATTATATATATGGGAGATGATGATCTGAACCAACTGATGAGTGTTAATTCAGCATGAAATACATTATTAGAAATCTTTTTTTTACATGTGTGTGACCATGTATATCGGTTATAGAGTGGATAGCTGAAGGGAGCTTGAAAGTTTGGGTTCAAATCTCCTATAATTACTACTTTATTATACATATATAATTATGTAAACACAATAAATATGATATATACATAAAGAATATATATATATTAACTTACTTCAAAAATATTTAGAGATATATATCCTACAAGTATTGAAATGATATTTATATATGCTTCATGGATACTTTTAAAAAGTCAGTAGGAATTTTTAAATTAAATATTTTCAGCAAATTTTAATAACTAAAAATTACATATATAAGTATATGCACAGATAACTGTATATGGTATTAATTATAAGTATTTTAAAAGCATGTTAAAACAAAATGTGTCTTTTATTAATAATTATAAAGTGGAAATAGCAGTATTTTGTAAAAAGTAATTACATTCTTATAAACAGATTGACTAATTATGGAGGTAAGTAGCTGATACAATTTAGTCTGGTAATCTCTTTCAAAGATAAAATTTTGTAAATGTTGTGACTGGACAAATAAGCTATGGACCATAATTGAGTTCAGCAGTTATCTTCCATCAATAAATCTATGAATTGAAATGACCAGTGATGTATCTAATTTTGCTGATAAACCAACTCCAGGAACTATAAAAATGGGTTGTAAATCATTGGGAATTATTGTGAAATGGATAATTGTTGAAGTGATTATAATTCCATTATATTTATTGTGCTTGGTGTTGAAATATCATGCAGGAATAGAGAGAAGCTGCCACATGCTTCACTTTGGCAACTGGCCAAGTTCAGGCTGAAAGTCCATATAAAAGTACAGAAAGAAATCATCAGCTAATGTAGGGAATATCTTAAGAAATATAGTGTTCATTATATGCCTAAACTTCAACTGTCTAATGCCTTGTGGAGAATCTTGCTGTCAATCAACAAGTAAACCACCATCTGATGGTGCGTGGTAAATTAAAAACAAAACCGCCATAGCTATGGTTGAACAAACAAAATCTGCTAAAAGTGTACCAATATATGAGTCTGAGCTCAAACCGTTAATAATGAAAAGAAATGGGTATGAACTTTAAAAATATATTATTATAAATATTTAGTATTAGTGTTAAATATTTATCTCCATTATACTAAAAGTATTTTATAAATTATTGTTATTATTGATTTTGTGCAAGAATATATCTGTTCACAATTGAGTATGAGAAGGGATTTCTATTTTGTTTTATTTGATCATGCTACAACTCAGTTAACGGAAATCTAAGAGAAGTAAATTTTCATATAAAGAAATTAGCTTTTTATTGCAATTCTTGGCCATGCTTATAAAAAAATTTGTATTTTAAAACCAATCATTTCCACTTTCTGTAAATATAAAGAATTGTCAAAATAATAATTTAACTATAGCTTGATAAACCCTGCATATGACTTAAAACGCTGCATTGACATAATAACTTAAAATTGTCTTTTAGTATTTGACAGTTAATATAAGTGAGCTGCTTTAATTTTACTTCAGGTTTTGTCTCTAGATGGACTCATTTGTGTTTTATTTACTCATAAATGATTGTGATACTGTTTGCAATTGTCAGCAATTTACATTCATTATTTTGCTTAAAGCAGTAATATGGGATAGATAGACATTCCTACCATATATCATATGTTGTGTTTTTAATATATATTTTGGTTGATACTATTTGCAACTGCTGGTACCTCTCATACTTAATACCTTTAACAATAGTATGCAATAGAAACCCATTTCCGATTGTATAAAATATTCCTAGCTCACATGTATTTCTTTATTCATAAAGAATATGACACCAATTATATTTTCCTGCCTCCTACATTTACTTATATAGCACTTACTTATTTATCTGCATTATAGCCTGAAAGCATTTATGGTAGTTCAGTTTTTTAAATAGTTTATGAAATGATTTATCATAGTTAATGAATTTAGCATATCCTTAAACTGTAGGTTTATTAAATCTTAAAACTGTAATAATTACCGGTTGTGATCATTAGTCTATGCCCTGAGTTTATATCTGTTCAGAAACAAGGGATGTATATTACTGTATATTATTTGTGCATAAAATTAATTATAGAATCCATAAAAACTAATTGTATTAACTTTGTTTAAAGAATTGATAGGGTAGTGAAATAAGCATAAAAGTTTAATCATGGATAAAATATACTGGTAGGTACTATGATTGCAGTCTGTTATGCTATTGTGTGTGTGTGTGTGTGATGTACAAATTTATATACAGGAATAAACTGTAGTGTTTCATTATCTGTAGCATTTGTCATTATTTTGCAATCAATAAGTTAATTAGGGTATGATAGAGTCATTATGGATCTGTCTGATCATAGCAGGCTATAAAAAGAAAAAGTTGATCCTGTGACATTAGCATGTGGGATGCACATGTGGGATGTACAATTCTGTCAGTTACAGTATGAAAATTGATTATAAGTAACATTATAGTATTAATTGAAGTTCATTTATGATATAGTTTAGTCAGCTTTTTTTAAAAAAAAAATTCCATTCAAAAGCAAAAATGTCAAACAGGTCAAGAGGCCAGCACAGCCACCGTGCAAGCAAGCAGTTGGTTGCAGATGGTTGTTGCGGGTTCGCCTCCCGGCCGAAGTGATGATATATGGAAAAAAAATGTCAAACACTTTCAACTTAAAATATTTAATATTTTTAATCACATATATACACACATTATTATACTTTAAATTAAATATAGCTCAATGTACATGTAAACAAATGGAGTAAATCACCCTCCCCAGGCTATGAGTTAAATCACTCTAAACAGTTGAACAAAGGATCAAGAATAGAATTCATTCATTCTATTTTTGCTTCTGTGTTCAGCATTTAGAATGCTTTTAAGTCATAGCCTGGGGAGGATGATTTATTTTCTTTGTTTACATATATTATGTAAACAGAGGAATTTTCATCCTCCATCCCATCTCAAACAACCAATAAAATGTCTGAATCTTCTTTGCAGTTTTAATTCACCAATCATTTTTATGTTTTTTTGTCAGTCATTAAATTTTTGCTTTTTTATATGAATTATAAAGTTCTACACTGAAACAGATATTCCTGTCCTCCTATCTGTTTCACCTTTATGTCTCCATAGACACATCTATGCCGGTTTTAAATATTCTTTAGTGCAATTGTATATGTATCCACACAGTGGTATATGCCTTTACACAGCTGTATATGTTTACACAGTTGTATATATATATCCACACAGCGATATATTCATTTACACAGTTATATATGTAATCACAGTTTTATATGCATTCAAACAGTTGTATGTTTATTGTCACACATACAAGCACCTATAAATGATAGTGATATTAATTTTTGTATAGATATATTGCAGCATTTATATAAATAATATATTGTATAAGGGTTATTTTGTTTAGAAAATGTAGCTAAATATTCTTTAGCAAGTTTGGTTTAAATGAATTATAAATCACATGCGAAATTCACAGATTGGTAATAAAACGATTTAGAATAATTCGCAGGTAGGATCAGATGGTCCCTAGGTTATTGACATTGTTCTAGAGCTCATTACAAATTCATTATGATTGTAATGAATTTCTTTTCCCAGATCAAGCCAGTAAAAGTTTGGGCAACAAGATTAAAAAAAGGTTCAGAGTCAAAAGAGACCGACTGCTGTAAAAGTTAGAGGAAGTTTGAATTGTGTTTTAAAATAGATAGTCGCTGGTTTTTGATCTAGGGAATATAAATATTGCAGATTTTTTTAGTTAACTTTATTCTTTAGCTTGCTTTCCTGTAAATTATTGTGGAGACCAGAATCCAAAATGATCGAGTAAAATAATATATTTACTGGCTCTTTAGCCAGATGGCTACTCTCAGTTCCTCTAAACAGTACCTTTGAATAGACTTTCCAGCAACCTGCATGGAGAATATGAAGAAATTTAACCTATCTGAAAGGCCACTGAAGATTATGATGCTGTCAGACGCCCTATTCCAGCCACTATCATTGATATACTCTTCAAGTCCAACCAAGGAGGCACAGAGATGGTAATAATTTTAAAAACTGCAGTATGAACTTTAATTTATAAATTCTTATAACACTTTAAAAAGAACGTTCTATCTAAATTATCAAAACTCTTTAATTTTTACCCTCTTATAAAAGGAAACTATCAATCTGTGTAACTTTATATATAATGTAAAAGAAAAAAAAATCACTTACTTTAATTTTATAAACTGCTGAAATCTTTTATGAATTAAAAGATTTCATATTTTTTTATACTCATTAAATGTCCGAAATTTATTCTCTTCAATTCCTACAAACTAACGGTCTTGCCTAATTTCAGTAATTTTAATATTTTGTTTAAATGCATTTTGTTATGTTTAATATGTGATAATATGCTCAGATTTCGAAACAATGAAACTAAGTAAGTAATTTATAAAGGAGATAATTGTAATCTTCACTTAGACATTTTAAAAGCATTGTTTATTTTATTGAATCATTGTTTCGAAATTATAATATTGGTAATAAACGAATGCGCTAACCACTCATTATTATCATAGTTATATATATATTGTAAAATCGTATTTTTTAAGGTTTGCTTAACCGATCTTATATTATAACCTTTGATATCTATTAGTTGGAAGGGGATATATATATATTGTCTAGAGATGATAAAGTATATTTGCTAATGTTTGTATTAAGTCCCATCGAATATACTTTCCCTCCTTAATTAAGAATATTTATATGCAGATTCAGGATCTTAACTAGATTATTTTTATGTAGTTTAAGCCCATTTTATTAGCATACTTATAATGCTAATTTTAAGAACTGTTTTGAATTAGTTTGACAGATAAAAGCTATCTGTTTTAGGTGCAATTAATTATATGCATACTTATTGCTTTATATATATATTGCGTGCATTGCGGGTGTGTTTTTATATAGTACACTTATATGTGTTACGTTTTGCTGCCTCTGACAAGGGTTCACGGTAACAAACCGCCCCTTTATTTAGTTCGGGTTATGGCTATCTTCATTAGAACTGGAGCATGCGGACCCAGATTTTTCCTAAAGCCAATCCAACTTCCTGAACTTTATGTTCATATATCAATAGCAGCAAACCGTCGGTCTCAGAGCAAACCGAGCATTTGATGCTGAAGCTCTTGAATAACCACTCACTCACACTGCAAGTTTATTTCTTTAATATTTTATATAGCGCCATAGCATATATATGTGAACCTAATGGTAACCAGTTCTTTTTCCCATAGTAATTAATCATTCAGCTTTAGACTGGAGTTTGAATCTGGGTTATCAGGTTGAATCTGCATCATACTGAGTTTACTTAGTTGCTCATTTAATTAGTATATATAACAGCCATTAAAACTGGCTGTACTCATCATCATCTCTACTAAAGTATCAACTTCTAACTTAAGCAAGTCAAATTCATAGGATGAGCATATTAAATAATTAGGCATGACCTCTATAACTCACACACACATGTATTGTAATATGTTTAAAAGGGAACAGATGTACTTGATAACAGTCCCAACTATTGTAACATGCTTGCCTGTATTGAATACCTTGTGAAGATTATACAATCCCTGCCATTATGATATTTTATGTTAGATCATTTGTTATTGTTTTAATAAATCTTTTTAAATATAAACTGTTGTATATCTTTCTTGCTCAGACTCTAGATCAAGCCAAACCACAGTATCTTATCCAATCCATAGTATTTTATCCAATCCAGTATATTATTAAATGTCACAGCTCATTACTCCAATTTCTTAATGAGTTTATATGCTATATGTGTATGTCTGGTAGTTAAGATTAATAGAGTGTTAAGTGTTATATATCACTTATTTAGTTAGGTTAGTAACGACCTTAAGTCTCATGTTTCTACCTGTTCTATGTCGGCTTGCGGTTAAATGAGGACTGAGTGTAGCCTCAGGAATGTCACTCATAAGGTGTTAAATTTGGAGTACTGGCAGATGAGTTGGAGTTTGGTCGGATTAGAGGTCTCAACCACCTCACTCCGGTCAGCTTTGGTATATTTTGCTTGGGCTCTGAATTTTGTTGCATGAGTGTACAAATCTGACTGTTACAACACTTAATCTATTGCTCTTCCAAATAATCACTAATAATATTATTAGTAGAAAATGATTCATTATTATTCCTTTTAGTGAGCTCCAAAATATGTGAATCCATAACACATTCCTTAAGAGAATTTGATTCTTCAGTAATATGAGATCTGAAAATCCAAATTAGGAATTATAGGGTTTATTTAACAGCTCTTAAAATTTAGTGCATATAGTAAATTTTTCTAGAGAAGAAACCTCAATTTTCTTATGAATATGATTCAAATAAAATCTCTTTTTTTATAGAACTATCATTTCAATCTTGGTGCATACCAATCTGTCCAATAATCTGTACTTATGAACTTTTCTTGTATTCTTACTCCTATGTAATATATTAAATGTCATTGTTGTAGCAGCAATGTATCTATGTTCTTTTTTAGTGATTTTTCTGCACAAATAAAGTGTTTGTGATTGTTAATCTATGTGTTGGACATAAATTAAAATAAATCATTTGAATTTATAGCACCAATACTATTTTTTTTCCAATAATGTTTGAACAAAGCCTGCTATTATACGAACATGTGCATTAATGTTGCCAAGAAGAAAATTTGATCTTTTAATTGTATTTTTGTAATAATGCTATCCAACAGAAAATAAAAGCTTGCCTTCTCTGAATTAAAGCATAGGAGCAGAGATAGGCATAAATAAAATGACCTTTAATATCATTATGCAAAGTGAGTTTTACACAGTTAGCTTTTCAATGATACCGTGAGAAATTCTAATGATAGAAAATATTAAATTAAACTTTGTTGAAAATACAACATCATGCATTTTCTTTTACTGACATGCCTTTTTTAAAAAAATTGTATCACCCCATCTGTTCTATTAAACTTTCTCTAGGAGATGAGTTTCATTAAGAGCAGTTACATCAATATTAAATCCTGATACATCCCTAGCCATCTGTGCAATCTTCCATTCTAGTTTAGAAAATCAAGTAAAGATTACACATTTCCTGTACCTATATTTAGAAAAAAATTTAGATTTCTAATACTTAAAATTAATACTATCACTGCTTCCTGCCCTATCATTATTACTGATATTACTATTGTTACTAATTTTACCATGGTATTCAGTAATCCACCAACCAGGTTTGGCAACTGAGTCAGACTGTATGAGATGCCATTTTTAGACTAAATTTTCAAGGTCCTTCTGTTTCAATGCTAGGCAAAGAAATCGCTAAACCAAGATGCCTAAATATACAATCTTTGCAAGCTGAAACTCTTATCTTAATCAAATCCAGTTTCAAATTGATTTATTAGTGATTGTCCTTCCTAGAAGAAAAATCATAAGTAAGAACTAATTCTTAAAGTCTTATGCTAGAAAAACTAAAAAGAACAAAGTAAATAGAAGCAGAAACTGTGCATGTAGGTAAAGAATAGAAATAGTGTTGCACAAGCATACAATCTTTTTGTAACAGTTAGTTTAAAGAGATGTCCAATAGAATGTAAGGATTAAAATTATCATGCCTTATAATAACAAGTGACTGAAGAAGAAAAAGAGAAGACAGAAAAGACTCTGCTGTTTAATTTTGAAAATATATAACCTTTGATGAACCAATATTTTATCCTATAAGGAAGCAGTTATTGTTTAGGCACTGTTTATTTGTTATTTACAGTTGTCCTTAATTTCTAGAAGTCATTCTACAATATGCTACTTATAGAGCCTGCCAGTAGCCTAATCACATTAATCAATAAGTATATCTAAAGTAGACATTGATTATTCCATCGAATCTCTTGGAATAATTGACATCCATGATATACTATTTTATGCATCATATTTTATACAATTTCATCACATGTAGAAATCCATATATACAATGTATTCAAAGAAATAACAATATAAATAAAGAATATTAATTTGACTAATTTTGATCTATTTTAAAGTAAATAATTCTCTACAAAGCAGGCAGTGTCAAGTTACTATACAAATCTTGCACTCTAAGACAGTACAAAAATTAATCAATTTTTTTCTAATTCTTAATAACAGAAAATCATGCAAGAACAGTTATATGCACATGCTATGTATATAAGGCAAATCTATAGATATTTATAGTCGTATAATTATCTCACAGATTAAATGAATAATTAAAATCAAATTATATGGGTATTTTTATAGATAATTAGTAGGCTCTGCCCTCAACACCTTCAGTGCTGACTAAATTTCATCATTTTTTTCCCCAAAGCCAAAACAAAATGCTGATTATGGGAGAGAGCAAATTTACTGTTAAATAAATGATTACTAATATTTTTTTACTACAATCCTGTGCATCTGCCTAGGGTGACTAACTGTCTCTATTTTTGATTAAATGTCCCAGTGTCCCCGAAATGATTTTTCAGGACCATTGCATGCCCTGATTTTCAAATACTCATAATTATTATTTGTCTTACATAAATAATTCATTGCAAAAACAAGTTTCTTGGCCCTTTCTGTCCATTTCAATCTCTACAGTAATTTTATAAAAACTTTAAACAAATTCCAACACCAAAACAAAGATCACTATTACATTATATGGCTGGGTTCTCACTAGGCATATTCTCACATCAACTTCACTTTGGAGCATGTGCAGTTGGATTTTTGTAGACTAATATTTGAACTGCACTTGTACCTACTTTGACTGACAGTGTAGTTTTATTAGTTCTTTGTTAATATTAATTTTCTATAGTGATAAAATTAATAGGAATATTAATAACCCTAAACAATAGACAACATGCCAAAGAGGAAGTGTACTTACAACAATGAATATACACAGGACTGGGGTTTTATAATAAAAAAAGGGCACAATGCTGTAAAAATGATTGGTTATGTCCTGATTTTTGATCTAACCAATTTTGTCACCCTACTTCTGTCTAAAATTTTATTTCACCTACACTTAATTCTGCAATCATATGTATTAAAATCTTATAAAAGCTTCATCAAAATTGATCATAATAAAGTATTATTTGTCTATGAGGAGAAATTTGCTTTATATTTCCTCATGTTAAATAAGCCCACAACTATTTAATAAAATGCAACTTTTTTTCCTTTAACATATATTTAATTATTCCAGAGCAAATTTATTGCTAAATAAATAATTATTGATCCTTTTTCAGAATACTATATTATTTATTACAAAACAACAGTTTTTTTTTTTTTTTTTAAATAAAGGTTGCCATTTTAATTGTTTATTCACAATTTACCTCTGAGATTATTCGTGATCTACATCATTTGATTTTACTTCCCATTTCATTTTATTATTTTGTATAGATTTTAATTATATTATTATTTTGTAAGCTTGCTTCTTTTTTTTTAAATTCAGTTATGTATTTGCAAATAGTAAATTGTTTTATTCAAGAATCTTTGTGTATATGTTTCTTTTGCAATAAATAATGAGGTTTAAACTTGATTAATACTTATCAAGTTCACCTCATATTTATCTTATACAGGATCATAATGCCCACATATGCAGAAATACTTCTCATACTATAGAGATCGTGATCACTTAAATTAGTCTTTATCTTAATCAGAGTCTACAAATAGTATGGAAGTAGAGATAGTTATTAGGAAATTTAATGTTATCAGAGTTATTAATTATATCTGACTAAATCAGCAAAACCTATTTGAAGCAGTACCAACAGCAACAAAGGATGACTTATACACACATCTTTATACATTATCAGGCATACATACCCTGGTAATTTTAACAGTATTTATATATATATAGTATTTTTCCAGAAGCTTCCATGTAATAAAAATATAATAGCTAAATAGCTGATCAATCAGTACAATACCAAGTTTATTCCTCAGAGCTTCTTATTTCTCTTCCCATTGTGTATATAGAAAGCAAACACATACTTCGAAATCTTCATTTTTCTTTTCATCACCATCCAGCAAAATTATTTTTAGTGGAAAAGACATTGTTAGATAGAACTAAGAGATTTTCAAAAGAAAACCATTTTCACCAAGATACCTATGCTATTAAAAAGATGCTTCTTAATAATGGTTTTGATCTCAGAATTAGTAATAGGACTTTTTTATATGAGAAAAATGATTTTGATAATTTAAAAAATTAAGATTGTTCGTTCATATATAAAAGGAGTAACAAATAAAATTGGTAATGATTTTAAAAAATAATAATATCCACACAGTTTGTACTACATTTAAAAAAATTAATAAACTATTTCCATGACCTAAAGATAAAACTCCTTTGGAGTGCCATGGTGTATATGAAATTTCATATGAAGTTTGTTTACATTCATACATTGGACAGACCAATCGTAGAATAAACATAGGAAAGGAAGAACAAATTTTGGCAGTTTGAGAAAAATCCAATTTATCAGCCATTTATTCATACATTAATAACTAACCATGACATTAAACGTCAAGTAATTATTCAAACTTATAATAGACGACTTTGGCATAGAAGAAAAAATCAATTACTTTTCTATTCCGAATCCATATGCTGTATATATATATACGCACATTTTAATTAAGGTTTTATAATACTTCTTTTGATAAACAACAATTGTCCTTGGGAGGTATTTTTATATAATGATTAAATATCTGTTTAATATCATGCGCTATGGTAATCAAATTACTTCTTAATTTAAATGATTTTCCAGGAATTTTTTCAAAATCAACTCATTTCTGTTATTATTCTGATTTTTTTTTTCATTTATTTAAAAAATGCAGTCTTTTTCTATGGCTTGAAAGCAAAGTCTTGTATACTCTACATTAGAGCTATCAGTGATAAATTATTCATTCCTTAGAGAAATATTATGTATGTAATAAAGTGAAGTGAAGATGAAAAAATTAAAGTTAAAACAATTGCGTGGGCATTTTGAAAATGTAAACGAATGAATTTAAAGATAAATTCCTAAGCATACTTAGCAATTAAAATATGCGAAGAATTCAAAAATGGATAATCACTTTTCTTACAAAAAAGCCATTTAGTACTTTTTAAATAAATAACGTATTGATAATTTTTGTTCATTGCTTCAAAATGTCACGATCTTCATCATTTTTAATTCTCTGCAGGATGAACACCAAATTTAATCCAGTTTCTCGATCTCTAATTTTAACATCTCTTTCTCACATCACATCAGCACACTTCCTTATTTTATACATCTATCTCACATGTAGTATTTTCTTCCTCTGTTAAAATCTCTCGAGTTCCAGTTTAAGACTTCAACTGTCTATCTAATATCATCTCTTATAGAAAATATATCCAGCCCAGATTCACTTGTCTTTTAGTTCTTTCAGTGATGTCAGTACTTATTTATATCATACATCCATCTTACATATAGTCTCTTTCTAGATATAATATCTTCCGTTCTACTTTAAGACACCAACTGTCAATCTAATATCATATCTTTTACAAAATAAGTCCAGCCGCATTCCATTTCAGACTCTTAATTCTTTTAATGATGTCAGTAATACTTGATTGTTCTCTCATTCATATATTTTCAATCTCTTCTTGTTTTTCCTAATATTCCTTCTATTAAGTGTCCAAGTTCAAATCCATAAGTAACAACCAGAATTTTTTTTTATTATTAAAAATCTTTCTTTTCAGCCACTTAAGCTTATTTTCTTTTATTAAATGTTTTTTTTCTATTCAAAATACTCTATTCAAGTTTAATTCTATGGTTAATTTCATCCATTATGATTCCATATGTATTAACAATGTGATCAAAGCATTTGTAATTGTTAACTTATTCTAATTTATCATTATAAATCTTTACTTTTTTTATTTGAGAATGTCTCTTGAACATTATTTTAATATATTTAGCATTTATATTTACTTACTTAATCACTCTCATCTGATAATTGCAACATTTTCTAAAATGGACACATCATCTGCAAAATCTAAGTGACTTAAATAATCTCCATTTATTTATACTCCCTTAAGCTTCCTATTTCAATTCACAAATTACTTCTTGTAAAACTGCTGTAAAAGGTTTTGGAGACATAAAGTCATTCTGTCATATATCCTTCTCAATAGTAATATTATTAGTATCACTAGGTGAATTCCTTATTGCTATTGCATTTTTATAAACATTTTTCAGAATATGACCATATCCTGGGTCATTACTTTAATGATCCAATGCTTTAATCACTTAAAAAATGCTTAGAGAATCAAATGCCATTTTATAATCTACAAATAAATCCAAAACATATTAGCAACTCACATTTATTGGCTTATTCTATAACTTCTCTCAATATTTGGATGTAATCCACTGTCCTAAAACTATTTTTAAATCCACTTTGTTCTTTTAGTTGATTAAAATCCAAAATTCACTGTAGATTATCTAGAAATGGCAGAAGACGGATGGATATATAATTTTTAATATCTTCTGTATTACTTTTTTAAATATTAATATTACTACTGCATTCTTCCAATTATCTGGTATATCAATCATTTAGATATTTAGCACATAACTTTGCCAAAAAATTTATATTTCTTCTCCTGCTTCTCTTAAGATATCAACTATAATTTCATTACTTCCTGGTGCTTTTCCTTTCTTCATAGATTTAATTGCATGTTCCATTTCTCCATTTAAAATGCTAATTAATTCATAAGATATAATAATTGTAGAAGATATTCTGTTATGTTATTCTTTTTCACAATATAATTCCTTATATATCTATTCTACACATTTCATGATGTCATCTCCTTCTTTAAATAATAGATCCATCAAAAGAAGAAATAAATTTCCTATCAATAACATGATGTTGCTTTATAGTTTAAGACTTATTCATATATATTGCTTATAATACTTCTTTCATATACACTTCAAAAAGTTGTTAAAGATGATTTATAATAACGTATTGTTTAGCTAAGAGGAGAAATTCATGTTCCATTTTTTCCATGTTTAATAAGTCTATAACTATTTTATAAAATGCAACTTTTTCCGTTAATATATATTTAATTGCACTATTGTTAAATAAATAATTACTAACACTTTTTAGAATACAGTATGTTTTATTTCAGATGCTCTTTTCTGCCAGATTTTAAACAAAAGTTTATTTTTAAAAGGTGGTCATTTTAGTTGCTTATTAATTTATATTTAGGATTTTTAGTGAACTATATCATTTGGTAATACTTTCAATTTACTTACCAATTTATATATATTAATAAGCAAAAAGGTTGCTTAAAAATGATTTTGTTGCAATTCATAATTAAATAATTCTAAATACATGGCAGATATAGTTGATAAAAATTCATGCAACTTATGTGGATATATATATATATGCATAGCAGTAAATTAAATCTTTATGAGAATTAAAATTCATAAAAATAAAATTAAGGTTACATCAAGTAAGTCAGTCTTATACTTTTATAAACACAATACTAGCCATAAATTTAGTAGTTTATTGATGCAAAAATTAATTTTTTATACAAATGTAAACTTTAGGAGAACTTTTAGTAATATTAATAGCTATTTGCAACTGTTTTTAAATTATGGTTAGTCATGCATATTGTAATGGTCAGAATCATATGATTCGTTAACATAGTGCAGAATTCGACCACCACACAGAACTGCAGCACCATCTAGGTAGCAAAGCCACCCATAGTATTGAGTTCAAACATAGTTTATCGGTTCCACAATACAATCTACAAAACAACACATCTGATGTTACATTAGTAAATATTTCCTTAGGCACGGTGGTCATGGAGATGCAAGAGATTCAAGAATTTATTTTCAAGTTAGCCAATAATAATACTAATATTAAACATTTATATTTTACAGAATCGAGAAAATATTATATTGAATGGGTATCGAATAAATAAAGATATAACGGTAGACATATAGTTTGAAATTATTTATTTAAAACATTTTATACTAAATCATCGAATTAATATTTTATCATATTTAAATTCTCAGTAGCGGTATTTCTGATACTGTTATACTTTCCAAAGATATACATTTATTTATTTAAAATATTTTATACGAAATCATTTAACCAATAATATTTTGTTATATTTAAAACCTCAGTAGCGGTATTTCCGATACTGTTATATTTTACAAAGAGATACATTTATTTGGCTGATGTAATCTAGCTACCTAAATTCTCGAGCAAGTATTTCATGAGCATGCCTTCGGGATTTATATCTTTGCAATGCAAGAGTCTAAAGCAGAATTAATAATCGTAATGGCAGATTTATATTTATTTAATTAAAGAAGATATTTACTAATTACTATGGACAGACATTTATTTGAGAGTGAGTTATGTCACTAATGCACAGATGGAGTTATATATTGAGTAATAAAGTTAATAATCAAAACAAGTGGTACATCTAGAAAGGTGATATGAGGGTGGCAGTATATTGAGACTGTGAAGCCGTGAATGAGTTTATAACAATGGGCTGGCGTTTTCTGTAGGCCCAAAAGGTAAGGTGTCACACAAGCATAATCAGGGGAAAGTGGTTTGTGCCATGATTACCTCCTAACTGCATGATGGTTGTCAAGCCCTATGGGAACATTTACTTGTCCACTTATGTAGGACGATTGGGATTAATTTAAATCCTAAAGAATCCGGAGTATCCAAGGCTTATAATAGGTCATCGCATCTCTAAAATGTAACACATGTATAATCTACAGACTATTCTGTTAAGATTTAAATATATTTTATAACATGGCCCTACATCATCAACATTTAATAAAGAACGTTTTTGACTCTCAAAGAAATGCAATTTACGGAATTATTACTTAAAAACTTAATAAAATATAAAACAATAGATAAGCGGGGTGAGTATTAATAACTAGTATGTCAGCCATTTGCTAAGTAGTAGACCCCTGCATTACAATAAATGAAGCATTGAATGCGTGTTGATTGATATGAAAATATTAAGTAATTTATAGAAATAAATATTAATGAGGATTCGCAGGACATGCATCCACTGTTTCAAGTAATCATGGATTTGCATTTAGAAAATTATGGAGATTTCCGAGCTGACCAGCCATTAGGAGTATATAACAAAATATATTAATAGGTTGCTGGACAAGATGGCAATCGTCTTGATTAAAATCTATATTTAAATTTGGCGAGGTCCGGTCGGAAATCTTATAAGCATGCTATAATTAGATAATAAAAATGTAGAATTTAGAAATACGTACCCAAGAAAAGATAGAATTAGGCAAGCTAGATTATTAAAGAAATATATATAATAAATTAATCATTAAATTCAGAGTTTTACAGTTTAGTTTTACAAGTTATATAGAGAGTGAGCTATAGTGTGATTATTAATTAGAGTACTCTAGGCCTTTGGGTACAGGTACCTGTTTTATAAGAAGTTTTCAGATTCAGTAGTCAGTAGCAAATTGTTCATGATTTCAGAAGTAGCAGTTCTTTCCAGCATTTAGGTTATTCATTTATTTTAACAGTATCAGCAGCTTTCTAATTGTTTGGGCAGCAGATCTTCTTAGTTGATTTTGTGGAGGGCATATGTGAAGGTTCGCAGCATATGATCCACCATCTCTGGGGAGAATAGTCCGGGTGCTTTCTACTCGAACATACTATGGTAGGTAAATTAATTTAAGAGTTTGGAGACTCTCAACTGATTGAGAGCACAGCTAAAATCTTACTCAAAAGTTCTTAGCAAATTCAAAATGTCCTCCTTTCTTTGATCTTATCTTTTCACTTTTGTTATATTTTTGGATACACTCATTTGCCCCTAGGAGAATCTATGCATTTTTGTACATTTAATTTATATAGAAAGCGGCATTTCTATTGTTCAAGTTTATTTTTACATTTACATTTTATAATTAAAGATTTTAGGGAATTTTTCTTTTTAATTAATCTATTATCTCTCACGGACCACGTTACTTTCAAAATTTTAAATACAAAAGGGAATATATAATTATTTTTACTTTTACTTAAATTACAATCAGGTTTATAAAATTATTGTTAAATATGAAATTTAAACACAGCAATAAATAACGAACTTTATAATTTAAAATAAATTGTTAAAATTATATATTTTTATATAACTAAAAGAGAAATACAAATTACATTAATTATTTTTATCCATTGCTTTAAATTTGTTATCAAAATGTATGCGTGTTTATGGTGGATTTTACATATATTTATACATTTTTAATATTGATACACACACAATTCGATACCAAAAAAGTTTAAATTTGGGTAGGATAGGATGGTAAATGAGAGACGATAGAAAAAGGTGAAACTTAAGGTTTGAATGTGAATCTTACTGTTTCAATATATATTTATGTTTTGAGTTGCACATAGTTTTTATTTGAGAAAGTTTATTTGCGATAGATGATACCATCATCAAGATAAAAAAAAATTGTAAATTTTGATCTTTTGTATTTGATTATTTAACTAGTGTAGCATTATACATATTTTTCTATATTAGACATGAAATAATTTTTAATTAGACAATAGATCAAAGCAGATTATCATTATTAAATGAATGCTGTAATAACTGAAATACAGGCTTATTATATACCTGTATCAGCATACTGTATTCAATATATAGGGTATTTGAGCACAGACTTTCACACCAATATTACTGATACAATTGAACACATATATGTCAAAAAGATAAATAATTACCAATCTATGTATTTCATGCTAAAACAGCAATCATCAGTTGGTCCATATTATCATCTCCACACATATATGCAATAAGTGCTCAGATATATATTAAGATAGCTAATCTTTATACTTTAATAGACAGGCTTCAATCCACACCATACTCCAATTCTTCAACCATTCATCCAATTGAAAATCTGATGATGCAATGCTCAAAGGCCACCCTGAGGCTGAGATTCTTGTCATAACCATGTTGACCTAAAGTCAATCTGATCTCTCATGTACAGGACATAGTCCATTGAATGCTGTAATGTTAAATATGTTTTTTTTTTGCTGTAAAATATAATCACTAAAAACATTATGAAGAGTAAGAGTCTTTGAAGCAATTCAATAATTTGTTTGATTATAAAACTTTACAAATATAATATTTTTCTCAAATTGAATGTTTTGTTTATCTAAATGGATGTTAGCTTAAAATATTCATTTTTTATATAAAAAGATTCATTTATTCATGGATTAACTTATGCATATATTAAATACAGAATTAGTGATTTGTTTAATATAGTCATCTGGAGAATGCTGTATTTTTTTTTATCACATGTTATCAGGTATATTTTTTTTCAACAAACCACTGCATCTATAAATTGTTAATAAATAATTTACTAAAATTGTTCATAATTCTCTAATTTGTTTTATTATTAACAACTTTTGAAAAATAAAGTCTTTTTTCCAAATAAAAATTAATACAATTGATCATATAATGACATGTGTCATATGCTTAATATTATACATGATGACATTAAGATTAACATTATATAATGATGTAGAACAGAATGACTTCTTACATTCAAAACATTTTATAACAATTTTACAAAAAAAATATTTTATAGATTTAAATAAGAAGCTAAGGAAATAAAAATATATGGATATTATTTAAATCATTTAGATTTTTAGGGATGATGTAGTTGTTTTTGCAAATAATGCTTTAGAAGTTCAGGAAATATTGCAAATGTTATCAAATGAAAGTAATGAAGTAAGACTAAAGATAAATGCTAAAAGAAAAAAAAACTCAAGTAATACTTAATATATGTTTTCAGAAGAAGAAAATAAAAATGGTAATAATCTACAAATATTTTGATCAGATTATTAACACAGACAGAAATATAATAGATGAAATTAATTGTAGAAAATTTGAATGAAATGATTTTAGTAGAAATAACTTAATACTAAAAGAAAATATGTCTACATGATTGAAAAGGAAGACTTTTAATAAATGAATTTCATGATTTCTACTTATGGGTCTGAGACTTGAACACTAACAGAAGAAAAATATACAGACTCAGACCATTCAATAAAATGTAGAAAGATGTATACTGGAAATAAAAGGAAGGGATAAAAGTAAAATACTTGTTTGAATGAATAAATAGATATTACTGGCATCAATAAAAAAATTAAAGAGACTGAAATGAAAGGCAACTGTATATAGTACTGGAAGAAATAATAATATATGGCTAATGAAGTCATAATCATATTCCAAGAGATTGTAAAAGGCCTAAAAGAAGACCACATGTGAGGTCAATAAGTGACATAATGTAAGTTTGTTGGTGTGGGTTTTTTAAAAAATAGGATTAAACTTAAGAAAATCTTCATTCTGTACTGGTTCAAATAGATTTTGTTAAATCATAATAAATTAAGAGATTTTTTTATTTAGTAATTAATCATCTGCGTAACTAGTTTCTGCATGTGTACGGGTGAGAATATTGAAATTTTCTTAATTATGCTTAATTCTTATCAGAATGTGTACTTAATAAATAACGGCTATTTATTTGTAAAAATTTTATCTAAGATGAAAAACATAGGAATAATTTTTATTCATTCTACTGCCTGTGCTAGCTTTCTAGGCTGCATTAGTTTTCTGAGTTTTTTCATTCTGCTACTATAGAGCTTGGAAGAAAAATTTGAAGAAAAATAAGTTTAAGTAATATTATATGATCACCATTTCTTATACTAGCACATGACTGTTATTAAAACAAGCAAAACTCTCCATACATATTATATGGCAACTATAAGTGATAACAGTAATTTTTAAAAAAGGGGGGAAGATAATATAAAGCAACTATCAAGTCTTTAACTATTTAAAGATATTTTAATCAATTCAAACCCATCCATAAATGAAGATTAATTTACTTACTTATTTTTCTCTCACTTTATTTTATTCATTGCTTTAGTAAACATTGTTATTAACAGTTTAATTTGCCTGATGTTTGTTTGCTGTTGTCTGTCTATAAATTGTTTATTTGAATAACAATCTTTTTTCTTCCTGATTTAGTGACAATAATTGATTCCTATTGCTGAACAGGCAACATTACTTAATATTTACTCATGTAAAATAAATATTCTAGGCTCAAGGAGTCTGGTAGCACCCTCTTGTGATAGAAATTTGGTGTAGGGTGTCCTGTATAATACTTAATTTTATGCATTTCAAGTGATATAATCATCTGTGTTGGTTGATCTTATTATGTTATATGTATAAAAGATATTGCAAGATATTTAAGAATATACATCTAAAAAAAAAAAATTAAAAAAAACCTGAATAATTTGTTCTGCTAGCAGCCATAAAAAATTAACAGTTCAATGGTCTAATAATAAGATAAGAAACTTAAAGATCTTATAATGGACTCCTTATGTGAATAGTTTGCTTGGAATAGCTAATTTGTTTTTCCAGCATTAATACTAGCCTAAATAAAAAGAACATGTAAGAATGCACGTGTGTGGAAAAATGTATCTTAACCAAATACATTAGGTATTTTGAAATGCATACTTTGAAAATAGATCAATTCAATTATTTAAAGTTTATATAAATTTTTATCTGTGAATTATTAAATTTGCTAGTGTATAGCTTGGAAATAGTAAAATGCCTTTGAAATGATATTAAAAATTGAATTCAAATATGCATTTATGGCATGCAGCAAAATGAATTTAACATTTATAGTTTGAAAAAATTATTCACTTGTGGCCATGCACATTTTTACAATTTATGAATGAGAACCAAAGATTTTAATTCTATATACATGTATAAATTGTAATATTATGTCCTTACCTTTAAGAAATTGTTAACTGTATGTAATGTCACCTGTCACATGTGCTTTCCTAAGATGTGGGATGATTTTTTTGTTTATTGGATTGTTGGTTTCATGATTAAAAGGTAAAATTTATGTTCTTTTGCACAAATGCATGATACTGTATAAGTTATATTGTTTGTGACACCCTGATTGTGCTCATGAAAATTCTGTTAGTTAATTATATATGTAAAGTATTTTTATCTCAATGTCTATCAATAGTTATGTAGCATCTGTAAAAGTAATATGATTTAGAAAATATTCAATATCTATTTTCTGAAAAAAAAACTGCCTCCAGGGGTATGACTCTTTTAATCCATCAATATACACACACATGGCTGCTGTAACCATCATTTATGCAATAAGTTCTCAGTCTTAATAAGATAGTCGTTTAATTTAACATTTAGTAAATATTATGTCATGCAATTAAACTGTTTATTTAAATACCTATAATATTACTGTGATATGTTCAATTATGGGTTAATGCTTATGTTGTGTTAGAATGAAGAAATAAATGTATAAAATGTTTGCCCTAATAGTATGATAACATGTAATCAGTGATGGTAATATTTTACATTACTTGCTGTTCTCTTCATAGAAATTATTCCAACATCTTAATTTTAGACAATATTAAAATCTTCAATTAGTTCTTAGAAACATCCATATAAATGCGTAGTTTAATTTTCTTTTTAATTTGTCATTTTTAGATATATTTATTAAATTGTTGAAGCAAAAAAACATGTCTATGATTGCCATTTTTTTAAATAATGATTATTTTCAAGTTTTATGTCTTATTTTTAATGTATCATCATATGATTGGAATTAAACATTTTCTAAAACCCATCTTATTAACAGAATGTTTGGTTTTTATTCTTTCTTTATGGCTTTGTTAATTTTTCAGAATCTAAAAAGGTTTGCTAATCAAAAGGTTTTACATTTCTTCTTCAGCAGCTGGTCGCTTTTTTCTTTTATTAAGACCTGATAAAAAAAAGTCCTCTCCAGCTACTGGCGAGTTGCACTAATTAGGAAAAGAAATGATTTTATTAATAAAATAGTTTATTTTTCTTCACTTGGATTGATAAATATAATGTTTATATAAGATAAAAATACCTTAAAGTAACTACCTACTAGCAAAGTTAATTAATTAAATTGAGATAATAATCAGATGGTAAATTGCTAGAATGATTTTCAATTCTTATTTTACCCACTAAGAATAAATTAGATATACAATATTGGATCGCTAATTACATTAATACTTACTCTTAATTGCATTTTTTTAAAAAATAAAGTTTTATCTAGATTCACATTTGAAACATTTTAAACATAGGAGGGTGATATACTAATCCTACATGCCTTCTTAAATGTGCAGAAGTTTGATTAATAAGTTTATTATTAATAATAGTGAGTTAAAATTCTCAGATAAATAAAGAGAAAACATGGTAAATCATAATAAACTGCTCATTGAAGTATAGATTTTAAAAATTCGAATCCTAATAACTTTTTTTCCAAATATAGTCCAGCTATTTATTTATTGACAATAAAAGGAATATTAGTTATTTTTATTTTGAGTATACAACAAAGGCTGAAATTGCTTATCATTCAGCAATGGACTAGTCTGATAGGTAGATCTTTTCTTAACTGTTTCTTTAGTGATGAAGTGCTGAAGAAAACATTTGTAGAAATGAACTATTAAATTTTACATAGTCAATATTCTAGACATAATTTTTGATAAAGTTATTTTATTGGTTTTTAAATGCATATGCCTACCCATGTGTAAATCGTCATCATTTTTAATTATTACCAAATCAGTACATATCTCCAACTTTAATTCAATTTCTCTCCACAGTTTCTCTTCTCCACATTATTTCAGTAAAATTTCTTAATTCATCTATTACCTACATAGTCTCTTTTAGATATTATTAAATCTTTTATAATCTAATTTAAGTCTTTAATTATCCTTATATTATCATCAGAAACATTCCAATCTAGTTTTATTTCAGCCTCTTAAATTTTTCTGTAATATTATTAAAATCTATTGATTTTTTTCATCCATTTATTTTGCTTTTAATCTCTCCTTCTTACTTCTAGCATCTATTTCTTCATATTTTGTTGTGTGGTCTAAAGTTTATGTGTTCCTCTTTTATTAAATGTTCAATTGTTAGAACCATATGTAAAATCTGGTAAAAATCGTCCATTAAGAAATTGTTGTTTTTTCAAATATGTAGACATATTTTCTTTTGCTATTAAATTATTTTACCAAAAGGATTTCATCTAAGCTTAATTTTATGATTAATTTATCATATTTTCATCTATATTAATATAATCAAAATATTTGTAATTGTTAACTTATTCTTATTTATTACTATCTATATCTTATTTTTTGAAAAACATTGAGTTAGCATTTATTATTATATTTTTTTCTTTTGCTTCCGTATAATAATTTATGTTGTAGCACTTCCTAATGTCCTGAAGTATGGAAAGGATTTATACTTCAAAATGTAGATGATTCATATTGTCTTCATTAGTTTTTATTTTCTTAGGTTCATATTTTAATCCATGCACATCATACAAGATTGGTGTAAATATTTTGAAAAAATGAAACCATTCTTTCCATGCATCATTATCAATGTTAATCAATCTTTGTGTTGCCAAGAACTTCAATCTCTACTGTTATGTTTTAATAAATATTCTTCAGAATTTGATAATCTGCTTACTATTGGCAAATCTTAATTACTTCTAAAATGCATATACAATCAAAATTCTTTTTCACAATCTACAAATCAAAGTGTCCAGAAAATATACTCACTGATTCTTTCTATAATTTCTGTTAATATTTTATTGTAATCTTCTTTTTTAAGACAGCTCTTAATTCTATCTTAGTCTTTTAATTTATCTGAATCCAATGATCTCTATAGACAAGTTATATTGCTCTTAGGTCTGTATTTCTAATGCTTTCTTTCATCTTCCTTAAATGTCAAAATCATTATAACATTCTGCCTATCAATTAATATATTTTTATTATTTATACACTTAGTATATAGCTGGACAACAATTTTTTTACCTGCTTCTATTATAATATTTATAATAATTTTAACATTTCCTGGAGCTTCCCTGTTCTTTATTATTTATTTTTCTTATCATTTTGCAGAAATGTAGCTATAGTTTTTTTAAATTGACTACTTTCAAATGTTTTCTTTTTTGTTTCTTACTCTCACTATTCCCCCTTAAATATTTGCAGTGAGCTGCTGATTTCTCATAAGAGATATCTGAATAACAATTGATGTCATTTAAGTCTAGCAATATCTATTAATAATTTAAAAGTAATTTTTGAGTTTAAGTTTAATTTCATTGGAGAATTTTTGAGGTTAGGGATTTTAACTAAAACTAATAGTGTATTTCTTAATTATTTTGATCTCTTTAGCCTTAAACTAATTAATCACTGATCACTCTGTGCTGAAGCAGTTACACATATTTTGAAATGCATATTTTTCATTAATAAACATATAATTCAACTTTGCAGTATTTTCATTTAAGTGCTTTCATGTTAATTTTGCTTAAGATTTTTTTAAAGCAGAAATATATGGGTTTTCTACAAATTTAACAAATCAATGTTTTCTCTCTTTTTTCTTTTGAAAACCAAATTTATGCACAGCACATTCATATTTCAATTGGTTTTCAAATCTACCATAACAATTTTAAACTGTTGTTCAATCTGATTAAAACATTTTATACTATGTGAACATATTGTCACATAAATGTGAATTATTTAAATTATCAATTCTCACAATGTTGCTTTTTCATATTTTATTTGTAATAAATCCCATTCTATTTTTTAGGTTCACATCTTATTTGTTTATCACTTTTTTTTTTAATTTCAGAAAATATTACAATGGTTTCTTAAATGTTACACACTTGTAAGCAGCTCGATCTTCATCAAAGAGTTGCCTAGGCTCAAAACCAAACTGTTCTTCTCTTTTCATCTCTGTTACTAGATTATGAGGTCCATAAGTTATTTTGAATGAATCAGCATTTATAAACATGGGCACTTTTATTCATCCTACCTCAAGTAGTTTGAAACTGTCAGGCAGTAGGGAAAACATGTCATTAAGTTTTTAAAAGTTTTAAACTGAAAAATAAAAGTTAACAAAGTGATCCTACTGGTTGATGCATGTTATGTTCAATAGGAATAATTTATATCTGAAGTTGACATTAAAATCTGTTTTAATATATATTCCTAAGAAAAAATTTAAAGATTTTAACTCCAATTTTTGTATATAAAACAGCTCTACACAAATATAACAATCAGTCATCTATTATTAATCAAGATATATTCAGAGAGTCATTATATATTAATTAATCTTTATTTTAAAAATCCAACACTATTATAGTTTGGTATAATATAGCATGAAAAAACTGATAAAGCATTATGCAGTATATATATATTCATTTCAGGTAATAAGCTACCATAAACTTTCATGAAGTGAAGCAAATATAAAACGACTGCACTGCCAATTAATTATGGTTTAACATCAAGTTAATTAATTTGCTAATATTATTACATGATGTGATATTTGCATGTAAGATTGGCTGTATTCCAAGAAAGAGTTAATGTCATTTATTACCTGGAATGTATCTCAGTTTTTCATTTTGTATGTCAATTGAACAATGAATGTTTAACATATGATGACTGGGGTTGATATCTCTCCATATTTCTAACATATTTTCAGAATGCCATTATCTATTTATGTGTGTATGTCTGTACATCTTACTTTATATATGTGTGTGACAATTTTATGCAACAGAAATAGAATCAATGCAGGTCATTAAGAATCCAGAATGTACATCTGTTAATAAAGAATAAAATTTCTCTTATATAGCTTCCCTTATAAAAAAGAACAAACTGTTGTTTAACATCTCAGCAAAAGAGAGCATCTGTAGTTAAAAATACAGTATTCTACAATTAATAATAAATAATTATTAATAGAACTATTTATTAAATAATAAAATTGCTCTAGCCCAAATAATAAAATGTGGTAAGATAAAAAAAACATGAAAAAAAGAATAAAGTTGCATTTTATGAAATAATTAATGTGGACTTATTTAATGTAGGAAAAATGAAACTCGAGTTTCTTCTCATAGACATGCAATACTTTATTATGAACCTTTTTGTCTACTCTTTTATAAGATTTTAATATATATGATTTCATAGTTAAGTTTGGGTAAAATAAAACTTAATCTCACAGAAATATGGCATCTCTAGTAAAAAAAAAAACCAACTTAATAATTATTTATTTGACAGTAAACTTGCTTGGCGGATTAGTTTTTGTTAAAATATATAAATATAACTTATAGATTTTTTTCCCCAAAAAATATAATTCTGTATTTAAATGTTATTTTGTTAGATAAATGTTCTTCTAGAATCTTTAATACTGGGATTTAAACTTGAAAAAATCTTATATTTTAATCTTTCATTTTATTTTTGGTGTCTTTCAAAAAAAAAAAAAAATTGAAATCATTGATAATATATTTTTTGTTATTGCATTTTTCAATCTTTCTTTCTTGCCAATAAATAATTTACTTTCAGAAACAGAAATTAAAAATACATATCCACCCTCAGAAGTTTTGCAAAAATTAATTAAATCCGAATTATTTTAAGTCCTCCATATATGTGTTTGGTAACATTCTTTTCTAATTTTACCTTTTTTTAATATAATAATGTCGGAATTTCAAAAATACTCTTTATATATATTGTATGAAAGGAAGTATTCAAAATAAATATTTCTCTATAAGTTCTACCAACAAGAGTGAGGTTGAGTGGCATGAACTCCAGGGAATTGGGCACTAAATTTAACACAGAACATCTGATCCCATAGTATATATATTATAATGCTCGGGGATACTATGAACATTTTACCCTATCTGCCATACAGGGTGCCACTAGGCTATTTGAACCTAGAAAATTTATAATGTAGGCAGATACTTCTTGTAAAGATCTAACTTTTATTTTATTATTGACCATTAGCCCATGTCACTAGCTCAAGGAAATGCAGACATTTGATATATAACATATTAAATGTATTTCAATACTAAAATAAAAAGTAAAATAAGCCACTTAATAACACATAAAAACATTTATTGTTGCACATATATAAATTTAAATTTGAGGAATAAATTAATCTTACTTTAATTTGTTATTATTATTTTATACTTTAGTTAAAATCTGCACAGATGGACTGTTTATATAATTTTGCTTTATAATGTTAAGCATAGATAAGCTACATATATAGAAATAAAACTAACTCCTTTTTAAAACTTGCTTTTTATATGACTATAATCTTGAAAAAGAAATCCAATGTTTTGACTATTTTATAGTCTTTTTCTAGGCACACTAAAATAATATATATAATAATAAATATCACATATTCCAAAAAAAAAAAAAAATTACAAATTACAAAATATAAACATAACCAAAAATTTACCTTATCTCACTCCTCTTTCATATTACAAATGATCACAATTTTAATACAAACAATTTCCTTTAAAAAAAAGGAAATTGTTTGTGTATAAGTTGTGATTGTTTGTAATAGAAAAGGGGGTGAGATAAGGTAAATTTTGGGTTATGAATATATTTTGTAATTTATATATTTTTTGGAATATGTGATATTTATTATTATATATATTATTTTATTTTAGTGTGCCTTGAAAAAGACTATAAAATAGTCAAAACATTGGATTTCTTTTTCAATATTATAGTCATATAAAAAGTAAGTTTTAAAAAGGAGTTTGTTTGTTTTATTTCTATATTGGATATTTATGAACTATTTTGGATAAAAGAACTGTGTGATTGATATATTAAATTATAAGCTACATAGATTATGCAATTAAAACTTTTCAAAAAATCTAATCTTAGAATAAAAGTTCATAGTTAAACCAATGCTCACTTCCTGATACACAGACACAACCAATGCAATATGAAGATGTTAGCATAAAACCACACTGACAGGAAGGTGTGTCTGCAGCATATTATTTAAAAAAATGATCCTCTTCCAGTACAGGAATGTGCATCTGTCTGGTGAAGGAATCATTTGTATAAAACATTAAAAAGAAATGCTATGTATGGAGGGAGATCAGTCCTTGCTGTCTTATAGACCCTATCCATAGAGCAAAAGATTAATGTCACAGGGGGTAGTCTGTGTCCATTGCAACATGATGGCTACACTTTTGGGCCATGCATTCATATGGGCATGTTGCCCTGTATGTTAACATGCTTCACATTACATTGATATAAACACCTATATATCCTCTACTAGCATCGACTCAACTACAAAACAAATAGTTTGAAATTAACCTCCTTAAAACTAACATAAACTTTAATGAATCTATACAGCCATCTACACCCAACTTAAATTTAATACATTTTAATAATTTAATTAATAAATACAAAAAGAAAAAAAGAAAAATTGAAATGATTGATTAGTAAAAAAAAAGATTAACTGATCTAGCATCCTGTTATTGGTCAGATAAGAGTTCTTTTAAAAGTTATGTTTTACTGATGTATTAAAAACTTATTCATCTATTAGTTCATATTGAAAAAAGTTTATACTTCCTAGAGTAAGTCTTTACAAATCCTCCTGGTTGCGACAGGTTTATGGAAGTCCATCCTAAGTCTCGCATTTTGTGTAGATTGTTCTCTTTGGAGATGAAACTGCTGCTTGCCAATAGTTGGATCAGGAACTGTCATCAGGAGCCTCAGCTGGTGCATGCAAAGGAAACTAATTTTCTTGCAAGACCCCTACATCATGGAGTCTGCAATACAGCTGCAAGATTAATAGTCAGATTAAAACAACAATCAATTATTTTTCTTTTTATAGTATTAGGCCTCCCTTATCATAAATCCTACAGATTGATTAAACATGACATCACTGATCCTAAGGTCTGGATGTTTTCCTTTCTGACCCTTGTGTGGTTTGGTGCTTGTATTGGTTAATCTTTAATTTTTCTATATCTCTTATCTGACCTTACAATCATATAAGTGCCCCAAGGGCTAATTTGCTTTACATTCAATTATATTTCAATCATTTCCAATCACTATTTGACATTTGTTTCTATTTTCTTTTATATTACTTAAAACAAAAATATTAGTCTAATTTAAGATCTTTATTTTTTTTCTACAAAACAATACTTTTAAATACTTTTTTAAAAAAAGTTTTCCATTTGTGCAATAATATATATGCTAAATAAGTATTTTAATTTTCCATTTTTATGTTTTTAATAAATCAATTTTTATTTAAGATTTATTTCCCCCTTTATTTTAACTTTAAAATAATGTAACGGCATATGTATGCTATTACAATATATATATATATAAAGATTTCTAATGAGGGAATTTATCTTCAGTTTTATATTAAATGATTTCCCACATCAAATGGTAAATGTTTTTTGAAAAAATATTACGTTATTCATATTAAATTTAAGTTGATGTTTTAACTAATTAGACCATTTACTAAAGACAACTGTCATAAGATATTATGAGGATCCATCTATTTATTTCATTTAATTCAATATTAATGAGTGGTTTCCAAACATTATAAATTATTACTAGGTTAACATGTGAGACTATTTGATACTGTAACATGAATAGCTTTTAAATAATTTTGTTTTACTGTTTCCTTTATGACCAATATTTTCATGTCATTGTTTTATATAATTTAATAATTTTTTGGTGGGAAAGCAAGTTTCACTGATTCCTTCCACACTTACATGGTATTTTATAAATGCAGTTCTTGCTGTTCAACATTTGAAGATTAGGTTTTAGAGAGGTTAAAATTTCTCATAGTATATTCCATTTCAGGAAAGCTGTTTTAAATTATAATTGCCTGCAAATTTTCTTTAATTTTCCTAACATACTTATCACTTTGTTATTTATTTTTATCAATTCAAAGTTTTTTTTAATGATACATGTAATAAGAAGGACTATAACTCAGACTTTAAAGCTCCCTACAGCTATGCATTCCATCTTACACAACTGATATACATGACAACATATGTGTGACAAAGATAAATGGTTCCAACATTGAAAATATGATGATGGAACACATGTATCTAGTTATGTGTATCAGTTGTATAAGATGGAATACATAGCTGTATTGGTGCTTGAAAATCTGAGTTCAAATATTGCTAATTAACATTAAGTTTAATGTAGACAATATACTTATATTTGAATATTAATGATAGATGATGGATAACTATTTTATTGGAAATTTTCTTTTATTTCTAAAGACAACACTTGCTTTTAAATACTTTTTTTGCTTTGTTTCAAGTGATAATATAGTTTGATTTTTTTTATTTCTGACATGATTTGTGTAAAATATGCTTCTGTGTTGTGAGTTTTCTATAAATTGCTTTGGTTCTCTTGAGGTAATCTTTTCACAAGTATATCTAAGAATGCCAATTTTTGTTTATTTTCTAACTTTATTGTGAATTTTAAATTCTTTTACACATTTTTAATTAAAGAAGATATATTACTGATGTCTGGTCATAATAGTTATAATAGTGTTTTATTATGTCTCTGTAGATCAAATATATCATCAACAAAATAATGTCAGACTTTTGGAGAAGGGGTGATAATATATATGGCTATGGTTTCAAACTCTTACATAAAAGTATTGCTAATCAGGAATGATAGAAGTGGACTTCTACTCATACCTTGATTTTGTTGGAATAATTCTGTGTTATATTAAGAATATGTTACTATTATTCAGAATATTAAGAATTCCAATATATTATTAATAGAAAGGGGAAGAATTGTTCTAGTTTATAAGTTTTCATTTTTATTTAATCTTTTTTTTTTAAAAAAAGGGTAATATTTCAGTCAAATAAACATTGCACTCACAGCTTATTAAGATGGGAATTCTTGACAAAAAACTGCAGTTTATATGCCAAAGAAATGTGTTTTCCTGAAGGTTTATGATTATGGTATTTTAATTGTATTTATATATTGGACTATTTCCATCATCTATTATAAATAGAGAATGTCTTTAGAAAAATGTAACTTTTATTTAATTTACTTATTCCAAATACATTCAACTGTTACTAATACCAGACAGTTTAATATATGCAAAATATTTTGAAAGGTGTTATTTTCCTTTAGGTGTTGATGGTCTGATTAGTGACAAATATGTTAATAATTTACTTTCTTCAGAATCAGTTAAATTCTTACAAAACTTTCTGAATAATTCCCTCAAGGATCTCCTCTCAGTGCCCTTTTCTTCACAGCTTACATCAACCCTCTTCTGATGGATATAGAAAAAAACCTCCCTAGAATATTCCTTCCCTCTCTCAATAAAAACTTCAATGTATTTGCTTATATAGATGACATCATGATTGTGCTTCCCACCATTAAATACCTTCCCCATCTCATGAACATCTTAAACAGAAATACAGTGGAACTTGGTTTACAAATAAATTTTAACAAATCTTCCATCTCGAAGATAATGTCTGGTAAACAAATTAACTCTTCCTTTTCTGCTAAACCCCAAAGATTCCTAGGTTTCTCAATCTTCAAACCTCCAAATGCAATGGCAAGAGAGATTCAAGATGCAATCCTCCAATCAACTGAAGCCATCACCACTTCACTCTCTAGAGTATACCTTTCATTATATGGAAAGGTTGGCCTCCTCAACATGATCATAATGCCAAAAATCTCATATTATCTTCCATTCATAAAAATGTCAACAGTTTCAAAATAAAATTAACCAATTACGCACCAAACTTCTCTGGAGAGGAAGGACAATTGCTATTAGCTTGCAAGGTATCCAATGACAATGCAGGTTCAATGGACTGTTATTCCACTCAATACAAGCAATTATTTTACAAAAAACCCACAACACTACATAATCTGATCCTCTCCTGCGGATACTCCCAACATTATTAAAAAAATTACACTGACTGATCATCCTCCACCCTTTTTCAGTTCATGGATAGCATTCCTAATACACCACCTACAACTTTATAACCTGATGATGCCCTCTAACCTTAACCAAAAAATCACCTTATGGGAAGCATACAATATAATCAACTATAATCAACAACCCATTAAAACCAGCCTAAAAGTAGCCAACCAAAGACTCATTACATACTTCAAAAGATGGAGTCTGGAATCCAAATTCCTTGACTTCATCATTAAAATTAATCTTAATGCGCTTCCCATGAATTGATTTCTTTATCACTGAAGAGGTTTTACCAGCATTGACCCTATATGTGGTCTGTGTGCTCATGAAGATGAAACCATAGACCATATTATACACCGGTGCCCAAGACATAAAACCCTGAATGATATAATCATAATCAATTCCAACATAAGATCTGATATGATTTTCTCATTTGAAAACGCCATTCATAATGGAACTTTTTCAATAATAAGGTTTTCTACCTTTGTTCTTTATTCCATATAGATAGTGAGATGCAAAACTCTCATGGAATTACCCCCACCACAAATCGTACCATTGTTTTATCAAACGCTCAAAAAAATCAAGAAATGTGACCAGCTCCTTGCCTCCAGTAAAGTCTTTGCTGACACCTGGTCTTTAACTGCTCTTTCCTTTTCCTGATTATCAACTCCCACCTACCCAGCATTATAGAATAGGCAATTTTAAAAGAAAATATCCATGTTTATATTAAAAATGCTAATACCATTAAACAAGTTCTTAGTTTCTCATATTCTACACAATCTCTTCATTATACCTAACTGCATAAGAGTATAACAATTGTGCTCTCATAACATAATCTAGCCAGATGGCAATTAGAACATTATATAATCATATTATTGTACAATTTATTCATTTATTTATCTTTTATCAGGATGTAATCACTATTTATTGTTAATAAAATTTTTATTGAAATGAACTTTCTGAATAATGCATACAGCTATGTTTTTATAAGTAGTATAGAATTTTCTATGACATTTGATAGCAAATGTTTATGGAAATTTTGCCTTTGTCAGGAGGACAATTTTATTAAAGATTTGTCTAGTTTGAGAGATTTAGTAATTTTTTTTTAATATAAGAAATTTTTGACTTGCAATATTGGTATCACTGATATAAACCTATTATCATAAAGCACTGAAAACTTTGAAATTATTCAAACGGAAGTCAATCTCCAATAATATGCTATTTCATAAATATTATAAATCTCCACGCACTCTCCACCGGTAAGAATTTAAAAAACTTAAGTGAATCACATAATTTTAAAGCATACATTCTATATATACCAACTCTTACAGACCATGATTAAATCATGGAGATTTATAATATTTAGGAAATAGCGCATTATTGGAGATTGACTTCCATTTGAATAGTATCACTAATATGTAATTTTTTATTTCCATAGGCAATTTTAGTGATTTACTGAGTTGCTACCATAATGTCTAAACATAATATTAAATAATGTGATGGCAATATTGAATGCTTTTTCTAACAACAAAAGTTACAATATAAAATGAATGTCATTTGGCTTTTATTGTATCTTTATTTATATGAATTTAAAAAGAATGGAGAAGTATGGAGGTTGTTTAATATATCTATAAAATATTTAACTGATATAATTGTTAGTTTTATTCTGTGCAATATAAGATTTGATTTACCCATGTGATTTATAAGATTCTCAAAAACATTTTTTTATTTTATTAAATTTGAAGTATAATTTTCTTATCGACTAAAAAATTTTTTTAAAGTTTTTATCTATAATTTTACTTTTTTGTATACATTATATATTAGTATTGGACTGTGAAGTTTATTGTGTGAAAATGTTCCTACTTATGTATTCTTTTGAGAGCATGCCACTTATTCTCAGGTAAATATTCTCAGTTCTTTGACAATCTTTTTAGATATGATATGCATTTGCATTGGAGATTTAATTGGTTTGGTACTCTGTAATCTTTAGGCATACTTTTTCATATCTAAAGTTTGATATAGTATGAAGTTCATACTAAATATATAATGTTTGTTTAAAGTACTGTGATGATAGTATTATACTTGTGCACTAAAAAATTTCCAGTTTCATGTTGTCTTTTTTTAAATAATTTTATTTTTACTTTTCCAAAAATATTCAACTGTTAATAATAATGCACACATTGGCCAAGAATACAACTTTTCAAGTGATATTATTTTTTTATTTTTTTCAGGTGTTTCTGATTTGACCAATGACAGTGCTGGCATAGGGACTGTATCAATAACTTTTAGAATTTGTGAATTTGAAATTATATTGCACTGAATTAAAATATTCTTCACAGGTATCGTTACCTCAGAGACAACAATCATTAAAAATTTCATATGTTTATCTATAAAATTCTCACTGATTTTTTTCCTTTTTTTCCTTTTAAGGGCAAAGAAAGTAAATAATTTTCAATCATTATGGATTGTTATAACAGGATAACTCATGAACTTATCTGCTATTGTTGTATCAGCAGGTTCTTTAAATTTACTTTTATATATATATATTTTTTCTGTCCAATATTCTTGTGTTTTACCATTTGAACACGTTTATTAGTACATGCATAGTCTGCTAATTCAGACATAACTGTCTTTCTTATTTAATCCGTGCTTTGTTCACTTTTAAACATTTTTTGATGAAGTGTCCAATTTATATGGCATATACCCTCTTCCATGTTCAAGCATTATTTCATAAATACAGTTTTTTTACATTTTAAATTCTAAAAACATAGGGATTTATTGTGATGTATGCATGGCTAAAAACAGTTCTATATTATATTGATTGCAAATATTCTTTAGGTTTTCTGACTAAAGCTATAAGATAATGCAAAGATTCTAATCCCTATGCAATCAAAACTTGAAATATTGAAATATAAAAACTGCATCTAAGGAATATTGCAATGTAATGTTGAAGAACCTATGTTAGCAAACTAGTCATGTGTTAAACAATATTGGGAATACAAATCATTTATTAGAAAATATATGACAGAGGTACCTAAAGTAGGTGACAAGGCATGCACCAATGACCCTATTTTCAATTGGAAAAGCATAACAATATTTGGCCAAAATTAAAAATTATATACATTTCAAGAATTTCTCATCTAAAAATCACTCATAACATCGTAAGACATGTTGTGATAACCCAGAATGTTTAAAAAAAACATTAATTAATTTTGCCTTTAAAAATGCAACAATAGGACAGATTCCCATATATATGTATAATAATTTTACTGACTGTTACCTTAGGAAGAATAGTGCGTACAAACATTTGTATAGTTGGAGCTGCTTTAATAGTAGTTTTTATTAGAGAACTTGCAAGGACAATAAACTCCAATATTACAATTTTTGTACAGAGAATCCATAGATTTTAAAATGTTCTCAGTAACATTAAAATCTATATTAGAGGAAGTTTGAAAATATCATAAATTATATTAAAAATAAAAAATAAAAAAGACAACAATTTTGTACATGTATGAAAGTTCAGTATGAATCTCACATTGCTCATTAAAGACAGATAATCATACAAGGGTAAAATACTATACAAAATTTAAAAAGTTAATAATGAATTATAGTCTTTTTTTTTTTCAAAATAAAGATACAAATGGTTTATAAATTAATTTGAAAATAATATTTATTGGGCTAAATATCATATTTAGCCAATATTTTTAATTACACCTGCATCTCATTTTATGTGGTAGATAGGTTCCACAGAAAACCCGCATTAAAAAAAATTGCACAAAAATAGACTTAACTTACCTTGAAAAATGGGGGATAGGTGCTGTAATTTTTAGAATTGGCCTAAAAACAAAGCAAATTATTTTAAAATTTGTATTAAAAAAATAAGGAAATGAAGTATGACAAATAAAAAATATCAAATATTTGAAAAAAAATGATACAAGACAAACTTTTTTTTATTAACTACAGTATTTAATTTTACATTTTGTCATACGTATTTTAATCTTTATCGCTATTTGATGATATGCTGTTCATTTGTAAACTGATAAGAAATCAGATTCTCACAAGTGGAAGTATAACTAGCACCACTTTCAGTCTTGGGCTGTGTTAATGGTTTTCTGTTGACAACTGATTTTTACTACTGAAATAAATTTTAAATGTTCATATTTTGTTTTTATATTAAAAAAATGAGATCGCAATCAAAATAAAAAGATTATACATTATCATTAGAAATATTATTTTCAGTTTATAAAATCAATAAAATCTTCGTTATTTTTAAAATCTATGATTATTTATTTCTGTTATACCTAACAAAATACGTTTTAAAAGTTTAAAATTTTTGAATATTTATTGCAATATTTTTATATGTAAGTATAAATCTATTGTTATTATTTACTCATTAGTATAAGTAGGTTATTTATTCTAAATACAGCTTCAGGCCATATTCATGTTAGCTGCTAATATAACATTATATTTTTGAAAAAAAAAAAGTATTTCAAGTCAAAATAAGTTATTAATAATTTAAATTTCTTGATATCTAATAAATATAGTGAAATATGAAAAATATTAAGAAGAAACATGAATCGCATAACTTCAAAATCGCATTAAAATAATCTGCATAAAATGAGACCCAGGTGTGCTTAAATAGTGCTAACACTCACAGAAAATGTTTTAACATTACTGACAATCTGTCAGCATTTCAGACAAAGAAACAAATATTTTTAAAAGAATTATGCATTAGAATAACTTATAGTAGATATATTTCTTTCATTTCATAATAAAAAATGTCAAAGAAATTATTTCACTATAACAGAAAATTTAACATCACCGAAAGAAAAGATTGCAAATTACTTTATTTCTCTAAATACAGAAAATTATGACTGGATACAAAATCACTTAATACATCAAATTCTGAATTTTTATTACTAAAAAAAACAGTTGGTTGTCTTAATAGCAGATTATATTCTAAAAATAAAAGTCTCTGGAATAACTTTTGATAAATTTTGAATTTTTATGCAAGCTTAATTATTAGTTCTCTCCATAATGCCTCTAAAAATTTTATTATAGTTTTAAACATCATATTTACATGAACTCATTTTCCCATTAGTAACCAATATCAAAACTAAAAAGAAGATAAGATTTATTAACATGGATCCAGAAATGAGGTAGTTATATTTCATATTATATCTGATTGATATTGCTGAAATCTGTATAAGTTCGATATGCATAGGTACCAATTTAAAATTGATTTTAAAAAGTTCCATTTTAATAAAAATGTTGTTTTGGTTACAGTTTTTACAACTATAATATAATATTTATATTTAAATGTTTTATTTTTTTTCATTATTACTGTAATCTGTAATTTATAATTTTAATAAAGCATGTTTTTGTCAGTTTTACAATGTTCGGCATTGTTTTTACATAATCAAAAGGTTGAACCATTATTTTAAGTCGCTAACTTTAAATTCATTCATATTTTATTATTTAATTTATTTTTGAAAAAACTTTAATAACAAATTGATAAAATATTTAATAGCTTAATGAAATTTTAACACGGCTATTATTCTTTAAAAGACGTGTTTTGTATTTGCGACTAGAGCAATTACCCAAAAGATTGAATGAATTCATTATAACACGATTTTCAATAAATCCAAAAATGTAAAATGAAAAGTTAAATGATTGATAAAGTGGATTCGAAAATGTAAAATATATTTTAAATTCTTTAAATGTCAGAGTTTTCTATAGGTTTTAATATATTAAATTTTACATTGAATATTACTTTTAAAGCCAGATTAATTTATTACTGCTAATGCATGCTTTCATTTTAAAATTATCTTCAATTATTCAAAATCAAATTTTAGATCGTTATACAGATTTCCTGTTAAAAAATTACTAATTAAAAAGGTCTCTACATAAGGGGGTTAATGAAACATTTATAATTCTTTCACTCTTTCTTCTTCGTAAAACATGTTTGTGAAAATTTTAATAAAGATTCAGTACTTTAAAATGAACTTTGTTTTCATAAATTAAAAAAAAAAGAAGCAAAGGATAGGCTTTCAAATTTAAGTAAGATTTTTATAAGATAAAATTTTAAATAATTTATAATTCCGTTATGCAAACAGTTTATGTAACAACTGGTCGGCAACCTATGGCACGATCAACGATTATCAATGGCACTCGGACTAAATTGAAATAGTAAAAAAATATATTTTAATTACAGCGTCTTTTTTTTTCTTTCTTTGTTTTTACATTCAACATTGAATTTATGATTAAATCGTTATTTATCAAAAAATAATACACTTGACTTCATTTAAAAGAGATTTTTATTTCCAAGCGAAATAAATTCTACATATTCACATTTTACTTCTGATAACATTAAAAAATGAGATCGTAATCCAAATTAAAAGCTTATTACGATATCAATTCTAGAAAGCTATTTTCGGTAGTTAAATGGTAAATAATCGATCTTATTGGTGGCGCTTCTTTCAAAAAAGTTTTTTCTTTCAAGTTTTTATATGAGAGATGCAAAAAGTAAAATGAAAATGTTTGGTAGGTTGCAATTTATGGATAATAAAAGAATAGTCAAAATAGTATTTAATTGGGTTACGAGTAAAGGGCAGGCAACAAGATGGGTGAGAAAGGTAATGCGGTATGGAAAAGATTTGGATAAAGAATTTATATCAGTATACTTGTACAAAAGGTGGGATGATTGTGTTAGTAGGCTTGTTGAGTGTTATAGTGGTAAGGAATAGGATAAAAGAATGAATGCATTAATAAAGAATAGGGAGTTGGAGAGATGGAAAACTGGTATGGAGAGCAAAAAGAGTTTAAATATATATAGAAGTAAATGGAACGTTGGGTGTGTGTTAATCTATGATAATAGCAAGGAAAGTAGTTTATTGTTTAAAGCTTGAAGAGGATCTTTAGCAACAAGAGAATATACATGTAAATAGAAAAATATGGGTGATTTAGTCTGCAAATTGTGTAAGGAAGGCATAGAAAATATTAGGCATCTGTTAATTGAATGTAAATGCTTGAAAGCAGAAAGGGTACAAATAATGAAGTTATGGAAGAATAAATATGAACAAAGTGATTATACAGAAAGTGGGTTATTGTTTTTTATGCTGGGTTTGGAAAAAGATAAGGGGGATTTAGATATAAAGGCCATAGAGTTGACAAAGATTATGTTGTGGAAATGGGTTGGAGTAGATTATAGGAAAACTTAGGGTGGTGAATGGCAAGGGAAGGTAAAGCGGCTAACAGGTTTTTCTGGGCATAGTTTCTGAGAGATTCCTGACTCCATTTAAGGAGAAGTCACAGTGCATCACATCTCATAGCATAGTAACTGAGAGATTCCCAAAATGTTCTACAAAACACAAAAACATGATATTCGCTCTTTTCAAAATGCTTGGACAAATGAATATGGATTTGTACAGCAAAAAGATCATGCTGTGTGTACATTATACTGTGAAAGTATTGCATGGCATACCTCAAGTGTATAAAGACATTATCAAACTAAACATGTGTTCATGTTTAAAAACTCAGATGAGAAAAGTGAAGCTATGAAAAGAGCTGTTTCAGTCTTTAAGAAACAAACTACTTATTTTAGTCAATTAATTGGAACTCAAAATAAAGCCACAGAATGTAGTTATACAATTGCTCATTGTGTGGCTTGGAAAGGAAACCTTTCACAGCTGGACAATTCATCAAAGAAACATTTTTGAAAAGTGCTGAAATATTATTCAGTGATCTATCAAATAAACAAACGATACTGTCTCGAATTTGAAAAATACCAGATTCTGCAAGATCAATTCAAGGAAGAATAACTGACATGGCTGAAGATGTAACAACATAACAGAAAACTAGTTTACAACAAGCTGCTGCATTCAGTATTGCTGGTGATGAAAACACTGATGTAAATAATGTGGCATGCCTAACAATAGTTGCACAATATCATATTTATGAAGAATTGTGATGCTTGATTCCTCTTACTGGTACAACAAAGAGACATGATATTTTCACAGCATTTTTCAATTATTTTAAAAATCAGAAAATTAACATAAATAAAATATTTAGTGTTACGACTGATGCCAGCCATGCAATGTCTGAAAGGAAAAGGGATTTGTTAAACTTCTTGAAAATCATATTAAGCATCGAATATTGAGTTTCCATTGCATTATACATGAGGAAAATTTAGTGCAAAAATCTCATCAGAATGCTTGAATTCTGTAATGGACACTGTCATTAAAATAATTAATTTCATACACATAGGCAATTTAAATTCGTTTTGCAAAAAATGAATAGTGCATATATAGACATCCCTCTATACAGCAAGGTTCATTGGATTAGTCAAGGTAATGACTTGAACAAGTTTGTATTATGTTTGAAAAAAATCAAGTTGTTTCTTGATGAAAAAGAACAACATTATCCAGAAATAAATGATGAAGACTGATTATGAAAATTGATGTTTCTGACTGATATAATTCAACACCTGAATGAGTTAAACTTGCATTTGCAAGGGAAAGATCAAATAGTACTAGAACGTTTTGAACATTTGGAAGGAATTTGCATCAAAATTAGATATATTTTATCATGATATTACCATTAACACCTATGAGTACTTTCAAAATGTAAAGCCCATGCAAATCAATTTAATGTTAACAAAGATGAACTTCAAAAATACATTGAAGCTTTCAAAGAAGAATTTTCCAAATGATGTGAAGACTTCTAAATACACACAGCCATATTTTCTTTCCTCATCATGCCTGACTTAATTGATTTAAAGATGACTCCATTTGATTTATCTCTTTTTGAGTGGATGGATATTGATAGTTTTGAAATGGTATTAATCGAAATAATGTCATCAGAATTGTGGAAAACTAAATTTATAGAATTGCAGAAAACTCTTCAAGGGAACTGCCTAGAAAAATCAGCTGTCATTCTCAATTGTTGGATATAATTACCTGAAAGATTTAATTCATTGAAAAAAATTGCTTGGGCTCTGCTTTCAGCATTTGGTTTGACTGTGAACAAATTTTCTCACATATGAAAAATATTTTGAGTTCACAAAGAAGTTGCCTAACACCTGAACCTTCAGAAGCATGCTTGAAGCTAAAAGTGATCAATTACATATCTGACATTGAGCAAAGAGGCACAAGGGCAAGGTTCACATTAATTTATTTTAATAATAAAAAAGGCTAATCATATTAGAATTCATGATATTTTTTTTTATTTAAATTATATATTTTGTATAGATAAAAAGTTGTAATTTATAATTTGTAATATAATTTTTAATAACCATGTTAAAAATTACAAATTTTAAAAAAAGATACTTTTCACATGATCTTAAGTATTTTAAAATACTGAATGACCAATAATATAAGACCCAGTTATAATGGACTCAAAAGTATAGTATATATTACATACTATAATATTATATATAACTTTGAAGTCCATTATAACTGAACCAATTTTGATAATATAATATAATATGATTGGTAAAATCATGTCAGCACGTGGAATAACATTGTAATATAAGTTCGGCACCATATTACTAAAAGGTTGCTGATCCCTGGACTCACTAGAACAATTGTCTTTAATAATTATTACGAATCAAGTTAATGTCAGTGTATAATTTTCAAATGAATTACATTAGCACATAATATGATCAATATTTAAAGAAAGAATTATGAAGTTATTATGCAATTATATCTGGAATTGCAGATTAAAAGCATTTTTTGATAAAAGACACATTATGATCAAACAATATAAAAATTATTGACTTTTTCTTAATGGACATTCTTCTTCTTAATAATTTAATATAATTAGCATATTATGACTTAATCTACAAATATATATTTCTAGTATAATTTTAATGATGATTTATTGTCTATTTTGATAAATATACCAACATTTAAATATATAATTTTAATGCTTTTATTGACTATTCTTTAGGCAAAAGACTGTCTGTCATATTAATATTGGAGTAGATAAAAACTTTAATCTCAAACAAAAAATCTATATAAATTTGAATTACATATGATATTATTTTAACTTGTTTCTTTTTATACACTTGCATATTATTAAATTTACAAGAATAAGTAATATATTATTTTTCAAAAATATAAAAATTGTGTTTTAAAATATATATGCAAAAGTATTTTTATTAGATGTCATTAAGTTATCCAATCCAAACAGTCATATGAATATCATTTCTTCAGAGTGATCCATTATTTGTTTACATTTTTAAGCTGTGCTTTATTGCAGATTATTCTTTATTTTACTGATTCCTTTTACACATTTTTATAGTAAATTAGATTATTTCATGATATGAATAAAATAAGACTATTTCAACAGGTCATTTGTATTTCAAGTGAAAATTTAGGACCATATCTGATTAAGTCTCTATTTGTTTATTTTCATTATAGTTAATGTTGTTCTCAAAGATCTCCTCAAGTCCCACAATTCAAAAGCTTCTAACACTTAATATATAAATATATTGAAGTGGTAAAGAAATTAGAGATAAACTAGTCTTTTATATAGTTAGGGAAAGTATGTCAGAGCCATTGAAGAAATAAAAGATGAAAATCTAAGAATTAATTAGTATTATTTAAATAGTTATACAGTAAATTTGAATGCAGACATATATCTATATTTTCTCATATTACACATACATTAAATAAATTTTCTTTAACTTAAATAAATTTGGTTTAAACAAACATATATCTTTAAATAGTACATTTAACTTTTTTCTATAAATAATTTTAATTTCAAAACAAAGCAAAACTTTCCATACAGTAGTGCCATCTTGTGCTAACAAGAGCAATCAATGGATTCCAGAAGGCTTGTGCATAAAATCCCTATCTAGTGCCTACTCATCCAATATCCCCAGACTAGTTTCTGGCTTGTGGCCTTCGTCAGTGAGGAGCCTTGGATCTGAGAGCACTGCACCTAGATCTTAGGATCTAATGCAACCCTCCAGCACTACTGTATGAAGAGTTTTGCTTTGTTTTGAATTGTTTAATAACAATTATGTGCTAGTATGAGATAGTGATCATGTGATGTTTAGTGGTTTTACATAATTTTACATCTTTGAATAAATTAAAGTTACCATTATATTTTTAATTCTTGAAATAACCTTTTATTAATGAAGATAGAAAAAATCATATAATTCATTAATTATTAATACTCAAATCAGGAATTATCCTTTTAATTAGATAAAGATTTCAAAGTAGATAAACATGAAATAAAATAATAACCAAAAGGCAAAGATCTTTTGTTTAACGTTTCCATGTGGCAAATATTTAATTTAGAATATATGTTTTTGTTTTATGTTGTTATAATTTTATAGAGATTAAAGTTACATTTTGTTTTGATTGGATGATGTTTATATAAAAGCCTATGGAAAGTGAAGCGTTTTTTTATTATTATAATACCAAAACAGATACCAAAGAAAACAACACCGTTCCATGTCATATCAAAAACTTAGCCAAAAAGTGTAAAAAAAAGTGACTTTATAACAAAGCAAAATAGTGACAAATAATAATATAATAACCAATAATTAATCAATAAATAATATAATAGAATGTCTGCTGATTGATTAATTAACTTAAAAATTTCTCATTTATAGTCTTCACTTATTCCCACATTTATGTTAACTCATGTTTTAATGATTAATGCTTATAATGGCCTCGTGAATTTACTGAACAGTAAAATATTATGTCTTAGCTTAATTTTATTAAATAATCAAAGCAAATCTCTTCATATAAAAGATTAATTTTTTGAATTTGAATCGTTTCTTCTAAAAAGCTGAGAAATAAAGTTTTCTATAGTTTTTCTTATAAATTAATAATCCATTGCAAATTATTAACAAACTCTCAAACTTCATAGCTTATATATTATAGTATCAGTATTTTAAATGCATAGAGTTTAAAGATCATTAGAATGCATAAATTTTATGAAATATTTTAGAAATATTTAAGTTTTTATTTTAACAATATATGTACAACTTCCAGTATGAAGAAACTGGAAAAAAGTGTGTTGTTATATCTCATTTTCTTGAAATCTAAAAAAAAATTCAATATATAGTTTTTTTTTTCTTAAGTGTAACTTTAATATTTTATAATTAGTATACATATTTTGATTTAAATATATATTTTTATGAATTGTTGCGAACAAAAAAAAAAACGATTTTATTGTAAAGAAATAGAAAGACAGAAATGGTAATTACATATTTTGAATTTACTTTGAAATATATAACTTGCATTAAGGTAAGTAAATAAGATTTTAAATTTTATCATCTTTCAGAAAACTAAAAATACATTAACTGTCCCAAAAATTACTACTGTAACTAATACTGATTGATCTAAGTAATGAACAATATAATATATTATTCGAATTATAATTTTGCTTCTTTAATTAACTAAAATAAAATTTCACTTTGAAGACTATAAAAAGTACTCATAAGCCAATAATTAATATGACATTTAATTTTAAAATAAGCAAAAGTTTTAATAATGTTTAAAATTCACTTCGAATTACTTTCCTTCATGAAAAGATATGCAGTATATGTTATAAAATAATTATTCATTAGTTAGTTCAAAATTGTAAATAAAACAAATAATTATTAATATAACAGTATTAGATTTACAATGTAATATATTATACAAATAAATATTATATTAAACCATAATCAGGATTCGAACTCAGACTTTCACATGACCCACTACTCTCAGTGCCATCTCATATTGCTGACCCACTTGATCACACACATGTTGAAAAGATAAATAATCACCAATATACATATTTCATGTTAAACCAGCAATCATCAGTTGGTCCAGATTACCATCCTCACACATATATATAATCAATGCTCAGCTTTATATTAAGATAGCCAATCCTCATACTTTAATGGACAGGCTTCAAAGTATTCCAACTCACAACTCTTCAGCTTTCCATTTCTTTGAAAATCTGATGATGGAACGTTCAAAGCCCTTGTTAGTGCCAAGGTTGTCATCCTACCCATGTTGCCATATTAGTCATTCTGACCCCTCATGTACAGGAGAATAATCCATTTATACATACATATGTGAGGGATGGGCAGACCTTTTATACACTATTATCCTGTACATGAGGGATCAGAATGACTAATATGTCAACATGGGTAGGATGACAACCTTGGCACTAACAAGGGCTTTGAATGTTCCATCATCAGATTTTCAATGAAATGGAAGGCTGAAGAGTTGTGAGTTGGAATAATTTGAAGCCTGTCCATTAAAGTATGAAGATTGGCTATCTTAATATAAAGCTGAGCACTGATTATATATATGTGTGAGGATAGTAATTTTGATCAACTGATGATTGCTGGTTTAGCATGAAATACGAATATTGGTGATTATTTATCTTTTCAACATGTGTGAGATCGGGTGGGTCAGCAATATGAGATGGCACTGAGCGTAGTGGGTCATGTGAAAATCTGAGTTCGAATCCTGCCTATATATATATAAATGCAGGTTTTAGCCTGTGCAATGTATTAATTAAACCATAATGTAATTGCGTATATTTTTAAGTATACTTGTGTATGAGGTTAGTATGTATACACTATTGGAAATGCTTACAGTATATTGATTTTATGATTGCATATATTAAAAAAATGATTAATATTTTCAAATTCTTATTCTTTTAATAAGGAAAATATTTATTAAAATTTCAACTTAAACTTTGTGATATGTAATTTTAAATGGTGGACTAAGAATAAATGATAATTGTCTTTGTTACACATTACTATGTGCTATGTATTAGGATAATTTATTAAGATAATTATAAAATTAAAAGATTTAACTACATTTGAAGAGAGATATTCTTTATATCTATACTCTCTTGTGATTGAAGTTTTTTTGTAATTATATGACAATTTTCTAGAAGCTATCCTGCAACCAAAAAGTAGTTGTGTGAAATTATTAAAATAGAAATGTCTATGCACAGAAATATTTTATATTTTTTTGGAGAAGTAAATGATGTACCTCTGATCATGTGATGACTTTTTGTGAAGTATCTTTGAAATTTTGTCATGTGGAATTAATAAATCTTTAGCACATAAGCTTATGAAAGACAAATACTTTAAGATGATATGATATTATTATGGAGAAAGAACATTCTATATTTTAATTTATCCAAATATTTTGTAGTTGATTATAGTTTTGAGTTAGTATTATTTTTTAATGCTACTTACTAAAATGTGATTTTGAAAGGTAGTTTTTCAGATGCCATGATAATATCTCAGATAAGCTATATTATTGATTCATTATTTCAGCCTAGTGTAATGTGCATATTTTAAGATATTTTGATTATATTAGTATAAGCTTGATGGAGACTTACTTTTACTATTTTTATACAATCTATTTTTATTTCTGAGATATTCCTATGTTTATCTAGATCAGGGGTCGCCAAACTTTTTTGATCATAGACCCCTATATAATTTTTCGAAATCTCCATTGACCCCCAAAAAGTAATTTTCAGTTAATTAAAATAAAACTATCTATTAGGTACTGTGTTTGTACATTTATTTTATGATTTTAAACATTTATTAAAGTAATTTTACATTGTATAACAATAGTTTTATGAAAAATATGTGTAATTTGCATATTAAGAATTGTTTTTCCTTCAATTCCCAATCGACCCCCTGGCTCAGATCAATCCCTACTTTTGTTAAATAGACCCCTGGGGGTCTATATAGACCAATTTGGTGACCTCTGATCTAGATGCTTACTCATTTATTAATTATATGTGCATTAATTTACTATACTAACTGTTATAGCTAAACAGCATTAAGCTGTTGCACATGTGCTTTGCAGATTTTAACTATAAATGACTGAATACATGATAAAGTCTTTGGGAAAAGATAGAATGGCCATTCTATCTTTTCCCAAAGACTTTATCATGTGTTTGAAGTGTTTGTATTCAGTCATTTATAGTTAAAATCTGCAAAGCGCATGTGCAACAGCTTAATGCTGTTTAGCTATTACAGTTTATAAAACTCCGCGCTATATAAAATAATTGATTTATTTACATGTACTAACTGTTGAGTTATGCATATGTTAAGATCTTTATTGATATATCAAAGACAATATATTATATACATGGTGACAAAAAATGCCTTACACTATGCCAGAAAAATCAGATTTGATATTAACCGAACTAATCAGAGACTAAATATATTCGTACAAGTAGCAATAGGCTATAAAGTAAAATTAATGATAAAATATGCTTAAGATTTTAATAAAAAATAATTTGAAATTTAAGTGTAGTGTGTAATATTTTATAAATAATAAACAATCAGATTGTAAAGATTAAATATCATGTGATAAATCACTATTTCATATAAATATAAAATAAAACTATCAATTAAAAATTGTGATAGTCTTTGTTATGATAATATAAAATAAATTGATGATGCAGATACTATAAAAAATTTCAAAGAACAAATTCTAAGCACTTCAAAAAAAGTAAACACTGTGGGTATTATTTTATGCACACAAACAAATCAAAGTTGTAAGAACTTATTTCAAAACTTGCAACATAAAATATATACTTACTATAACAAAATTTAAAATGGCAAAAATTTAGCTCTATCAACTGTGATATCTAATGATTTTAGTTTATACCCATTACAATGATGCTAAAAATGAAATGATATGTCAAGCGTTGGTGGCCTAGCAGTTAGCATAGGCGCCTTCCAAGCAGCTGGCTTGGGTTCACTTCCTGGTCAATGCTTTGACATATAAAAAAAATGAAATGATATCTAAAATTAATACATTAAAACTCAAGAATCAAGAATATTGTAACAATGAAAATATTAATATTTATGACTACTATCACAATGAATCTCATGCCCAATTGATAAAATATTGCAACTAGTGGATTTAAAATTTCAAGAGTTTGGATTTGATCTTAGTAAAGATATTGTTTTAACCGTAACTAATAGTGCCAGTATTATGAAGAAATTTAGTTAAATGTTTGTACACATCTATATATGTGCTATAATTATGCTATGCATTGTAATAAAGGAAGTAATGTACAAAAGAAACAAAATATATATTATTTAGATAATAATGGTAATTCACATGAACATTTTGAAACAGATGATGATGAATGATCTAATAAAGAAAGATTTATTGCTGAAAATATAAAAATAAATGTAAATATAAAATAATTAATAAATCTTTGAACAATTATGCTATTATTCAAAAGATTACCAATGTGAAGCAATGTTTTGCAAAACTATATCAAAACAATAAAAACAGCCAAAAATTTCTAAACATTATGGAATATCTTTATAATTATGATTGAAAGCTTTTTGTGAATCAAAAATCTAATATTAAATTCATAAAATGATAAAAATTTGAACATTTAGTGACGAGAAGCTTAAACTAATGCTGTTAATATTTTGAAATATTTAAAAGCATACAGAGTTGCAGTGGAAACATAAGTCAACTAAATGCTAGGGTATATTAATATTCTTATTTAAAGCCTTTGCAAAAATATTTCATATATTAGGCAGCAATTTGATAAAGAATTTAATGAAGTAACAACACATTAGGTGCACTGATATTATTATAAATTATGTAAATAAAAATATTATTTTGATTGTGTAATTAGAGCTGGAAATTCCTGGAAACAATTCCCTCTAGAAAAGGGTATTAAAGTATGAATATTTGTTTTCCAAATGAGTTATAAAAGAACTCTCTCTCAAAGGATGAGAGAGTCTGCATAGCAGTGGCAATTGGGAAGAAGAGAGCTTTCTGATAGTTAAAGGCTTCCTCACAAAGAGGAGTAAAGTGTATGTAGAAAATATCACTTAATTAGACTTAATGATGTTATGTTAAAATGCATTAGTGATAATTGTTACAAAGTACAAGTATTAATGAACTCTGAGTAGTAATCATGAATGAAGAAATGTAGTAGATTTATTCTATTTGTTACTATAAACAAAACATTATGAGGCATCATTATTATTATATTACAATTTTCATTATATATATTATTATTATTACTATTGATTCAGCTTAAGAATAAATTCGTTGAAATATAAAAGTGTCTGTTTATACAGGATTAGGATTTTTCATTTATCTTTATATTGAAAATTTAAGGAAATTTTTAAAAAATATATATAATCTATTCATTGGAAGTTTTTCCATATTTGTTATATCATATTCTGAAGTAAATACGGCATACTCTAAAAAACATAATAATAACAATTTGAAGTCATTATTCTGTCTGCTTCAATGTATGCCGTTCCTGAATGGTAATTCTAAACATGAATTAAGTTTATCTAAGCAATTTGAAGAATCAATTCAACAAAGCTTGGTGCCTACTAAAATAACTGAGGATGAATTCCATTCATTATATAAGGAAATAAATATTTATTAGTTATTGTACAAAATAACTTCAAATTTGAAAATGTAAAAATGCATTATTTTGTATAAAATATAAATGCAAGAAAGAAAGTTCACCATTTCTAGACTTTTGTGTCCAAATATAGGCCTATTTAGCATATAGTCTAAAAACTGTTGTGTGTCTTGAAAAGCTATTTAAATAAAATTATCAGAAATTATAAACAAATATTATTTCTTCAATATAATTAAAAGATAAATAAAAAATAAATAATAACTCGATATTTACTGATTTCATTTCTCATAATTTTTTTTTTCCTGCCCAATTTTTTTTTTTAACCCTCATTAGAATGAACGTTTTTTCAACTAAACAATTCTTTTTAGAATCTCAAGATTAATCAAAAATTTCTTGAAAATAAATCTTACATTTTGAAAAACATTATTAATTCATAAATTCCCGAATTGAATATCGAGAAAGCAAAAAGTATGAGAAACATAATAATCATTAGACATTGTCTAATTTGACACAACTGTCTATGAAATATAAACAACGTGAAACTTTAAAGCCTAAGTAATCTCACTGTTATTAATAAAATACTTTATATCAGGTTACTCTAATTTTTTAGGGGCAATATTGCTCTCAAGACTGGATTAACTTTAAAATATTATCTTTATTACTTTAACAGATAGTCGTGTAATTATTTGTCAGTAAATAATTATTGAGATATTCATTTTAACTGAAGAATAAAAGAAAAACTTTGAAAAGTTATCCTCTGATATTGGAGATTATGAAGTCCTACAATAATAGACTTACTGAGTGCTCTGCAGTTTTCTGTCATTAAATCAAAAAATATAAAAAGATGTTGAACCATGTATAGCATATTCAAATCAATAATGCAATATTTTAATAAGAATGTGGATAACTTTCATACATGCACGCATCTTGAAAGTAGTCTATAAATTAACTTATCAGAGAAAAGACTAAAGCCTTTATTATAAATGGTTACACTTTATTTTGACTAACCATATTATAGTATGTAATAACATTTGGAGATTTTATAAATATCTAATGAATAAATAGTTAATTAAATATGTAGATAAATTTATGTAGAATAAAACTGAATCTGTATTTTTTTCCAATCCACAAATCATGTAATCAGAAATTTTATCAAACATCTATTCTGATATAATATTGTATATGCTAAATGGAGTAATGGACTATTTATAATAACTTAAAATATACAATAACCTCTTTTTAATTGTTTTTTTTTTACTATTTAATTTATATAGTACCTATCAAAATTTGGATGTGTGTTATACTCTTGGCTAAGGCGCTCTGCATGATTAACTTTTATCAACAGTACATATAAACATATAAATATAGCACCACCTATATTTTATTAGTAAATAAAATCAAAGCAGAATTAAAAAAGAATAAAAATATCATTTTCAAACTATTTTTCATCTCGGAAACATAGTTTTGCCTATTAGATAACAAAAGCAATTATATATAAATGTGTAACTTTTCCACATTTCAAAACATTTGCCAAATACCCTTAATATTAAAAAAGTTTTTATAAGTATAATGTCTTTAAATCTAGACAATCATTGTATCATTGAATAATATTCTATGACCAGTATCATATGCCTTCATGTATAAGGCTGATCTAAGATATCTATTCTCAACCTTATTTTTATGAATTTTGATTTCTTTATAAAGATTCAATTTGTTCTCTTTATAGGTCTTAAATAGCCATGTGAAATTATATAAATTATTACTGTAATGCTTTTATTATCTATTAATTCTTTAGAATTATTTAATAATGAATTTAAAGTAACATCCCCCCCCCCAACAAATTGATATTTTATTAAGCAATCTACAAATTAATGATTTCAAAGGCAGAAAAATAAAATCTTTTCTATCATTATTGTCAACTACTGCTCTCAACTCACAGTTATGACTATTCTTTCTTAAAAAAAAACACTTTTAACAAACCCAAGAGCATAACTAATATAATCATTATAAAATTTTATTTGAATCAATGCATACTTCCCCCTATTCACACATGACAGCCTTTTATATGAGGATTTGACATTGTGATCATCATTAATTATTCATTATTTAATAAATAGTCAACTATTTATTAATATCTGTTAAAAAATCAAAAAAACTTTTTAAACATTATGGTCATTTGGATATTATTAAAGGATAGTGATCTTATAAAGAAATATATCATTGTAGGTCAATATGGCCATCATACAAAAATACAATATAAAATAGTTTATTTATTATATGCAATAATTATATTTTGTTTGTATATTAAATTATGATTATTTATCTCATTCTTTTGATAATCTGTATTTTAATTGATAATATATCTAGAAAAACAAGACTTTCATCATAAATGTCAGAAAAAGTAAAAAATAAAAGTTTAATTCACTATTAAATAATAAAAACATTTTCTAATTCTATACAATAAAAAATTGCATTAATAATAAATTTTAAAATGTGTACATTAGCTAAAATATCTTCACTCGATCAATTCTTTCCTAAAATATTTTTAAACACTAATTCGAGTTAAGGAAAAAATGCTGTCACCTTAAATAAACATGTTTTTCTTTAGCAAAATTAAAAATATCACTTTCTTATTTACCTTTTACTCAGTTCTCTTATAATTTGTTTTTGGCATATACAAGATAATGCCAGATTTGTATCATGAATATAAAATATTGTTAAAAATTACAAATTTCATTCAGTATAAATTTACCCACTTACAACTAATATTTTTACATTTATAAAAAAGTTAATATCTTGATGTAAAGATGCATTATTCTAAACTATAACAATATTGACAAAAATATTTACTCAATTAAAATTTATTAAACTAGAGAAATCAACCGTATATTACCTTTCTTAATCAAATTTTTAATCCATAAAATATTTAATGTAAAACTACTGCAAAAAGTTTTGGAAATATGGCATCAACCTGACAATGTTCATCTTCTTAATGTCATCATGTAATCTAATCAAAGCCATAGCAATTTGATAAATATTTTTCAGAACATGGCAATATCCTGGGACTATATGTTAATAGCCAAACTGTTTAATCACTGTGAAAATGTTTATAAAATCAAATGTTTATATATATATATACAATACTACATTTGTGAAGATAAATTTTACTCATCAACTACAAATATAAGCCATAATAAGCAATTCAGATTCAGTGTTTTTTTTCATAACTTCTCTTAATACTCATATATGATTTGCTGTACTAAAATACTTTTAAATTCAGTTTATTCCTTCGATTGGTTTGAATTCAACATTTGGAGTAAACAATTGTAATTATTTTGGTAAAGATTTGTATAGGATTGATTAAAGGACAAATAGATATCTGATTTCTAACATCTTCTTTATTATATTTCTTAAATATCAATATTATTACTGCAATTCTCTATTTATTTGGAATATCTTTATTAATTAGATTTTTGACAAACAGTCTCTCCAATAATTTTTCTACTTCTTCATGTACTTCTTTTAAGATATCTATAATAATTCTTTTATTTTCTGGAGTTTTTATATAATTAATTGCATGTTTCACTACTTCATTAAAAGTTCTTGACAATTCAGATGTAATAATTGTAATCATTACTTTGTTTTCTCATTCTTTATTACTATATAAATTTTTTTGTACAACTATTCCATACAATTCATGAAATTGACCCTTTTTAATAATAATTCTATATTTCCATATATTTGCTGAAATGACTTTTATTTCAATATCTAAATTTTTTTTTTATATAGTTTTGAAACTTTTATTCTTTTCTGTAGCTTTTTTTCCAATTTCACAATTACATTTTTTTATATTTTTAACTTTTTTCACATTATTTTTACAGAATTCCAGATATTCAATTCTCTTTAAGTGGTCATTTTAAAATACTTTAATATTCCTCCCTTTTTTCATATATTGTCTTATCTCAATTAAAACTTTAATAGTGAATTGTTGCATTTTTTTGTATCCGTTATCTTCTTATTAATCTTACTGAAGTTTGAACCATCTTCAAGACTCTCAATATTTTACAATGATTAGCCAGATCTAATTTAAATTCATTAGTGTGTTTCTGAAGGTTAGAAATATCAGCTATTAGCACTGTCTTTTTAAAATAAATTTGATATCTAGAGAATAATGTGACTTGTGTATCCCATTAATTGATGACTAGTTCCTGTATTGAATATATTAATAGAATTAACATTTTGAAACTTAAGTCTGATATCAAATTAACCAATAGTATTTTTATCTTTCAACCCATTTGTTTCCCAAGACAATTTTAAAATACTGTTTGGTATAGTCAAAAGCATTTTATGCATCTATATAAAAATCCTTTATTTCTTTATCACGATAAAAACTTATTAGGATGTAAATATGAAAATATGAAATATCTGCATTTGATATTTTACATTAAGGTGAATAACTAACTTTGTCCTTTTACCTGATATATCATCAATCTTCCTAATGTTTTTTTCCACTTTTTATTTATAATAATTACCATTTCACTTGAGCTCCCGATATTTGTGCCTTTATGGTAAATTATATATCAACTTTTTTAATCAATTGTATCATCAGTTTTTATTCTAACTTCACAAAGTTCATCTATACCCATATTAAATTAGACAGTGCTTCTTTAAATTTATGTAACATTTCTTTAGTTGAAAATATCTGTAGTTGTAGGTAACTAAATACAATATCATAATTGAATAGTAACATAAATCAACAATTAATAGATTCGTACTACCCTTCAGTTTTGCTTACTAACAGCTGTCTAGGCTATTAAATTTTCAGTTCTTGCAAATAAGAGACATAATTTAGTTTTGTCTGTCACAAAAATATCATTCACATTTTCATTAATTCTGCCTTCAAGATTCAGAGATTAAAAATCAATAAATTCCACACTAGCCAATGTGTGTTGGTGTGCAGTCCATTCATGTTTATTTATCATATGAATAATTACATAGAAATGACAAAAACATTAGAAATGAAAATAAAAAAAAATTCCCACTCAGTTTTTTAAGACCTTAAACATGAATCAAAGACTCTGTTCGGTTGGCAATAAAGTTCGTTCTGCAATCTTGTCAGAATATATATAACAATTTTATTAATCAATTTAATGTTAATATGTTCAATTTTTTGTATGAAATATTGTTTATTAAAGAACATTTGATTTCACGCTATTAAAATAAAATTTTGAAAAATCAGTGAAATTTGAATTCTAACAATATGAAGCTATTTTATTTTTGCGATTTTATGAACATTTTATTATTAACAACAACAACAAAAAAACAATACCAATCAACATATTAAAAAATAAGTTTAAAATTTTATCAAACAGATACAAAAAATATATCTGTGATAAAAATAATTAAAGATTTGATACATTATTAAATTTATTATTGAATTATTAAGACATTAACATATCCTTTTCTTTGAAAAAGTTTTAATATTTAAACAGCATTAAACTGTTGCATATGCACTTTGGTTTTTAAATATAAAACGAATACTAACACTTCAACCACATGATAAAGTCTTTGGAAAAGATAGAATGGCCATCTATCTTTTCGAAACCAAACACTTTTGTATGGGCGAATCTTAAGTGTTTGGAAACGAAAGCATGAAGATATTAAATAATCACTTTAAATTACTTTTACATGCTTGAATGAATGATGCTGGTGAAATTTATTAGAATTTACGATACATCATTCTTATTTGAAATTAAATGTATGTAAATAAGTCAATTATTTTATATAGCACAATGTTTTTTATAAACTATAATATTTAAACAGCATTAAACTGTTGCACATGTGTAAATCTAATAAATTTCACTAGCATCATTCATTCAAGCATGTAAAAGTAATTTAAAGTGATTATTTAATATCTTCACACTTTCACTTTCAAACACTTAAGATTCGCCCATACAAAAGCATTTGGGTTCGAAAAGACAGATGGCCATTCTATCTTTTCCAAAGACTTTATCATGTGGTTGAGTGTTAGTATTCATTCATTTATAGTTAAAATCTTCAAAGCGCATGTGCAACAGCGTAATGCTGTGTTAAATATTACAGTTTACAAACATCGCGCTATAAAAAATGATTTATTTACATACATTTAATATCAAATAAGAAGAATGACGTTTCGTAAATTCTAGTAAATTTCATTAGCATCTTTCATTCAAGCATGTAATAGTAATTTAAAATGATTATTTAATATCTTCACACTTTCACTTTCAAACACTTAAGATTCGCCCATACAAAAGCGTTTGGGTTCGAAAAGATAGATGGCCATTCTATCTTTACCAAAGACTTTATCATGTGGTTGAAGTGTTAGTATTCATTCATTTTATATTTAAAATCCAAAGTGCATGTGCAACAGTTTAATGCTGTTTAAATATTATAGTTTATAAAAAACATCGTGCTATATAAAATAATTGACTTATTTGAAAAGTTTTTTAAAAGTTTGCAAATTTAAATTATTTGGATAATTCATTTTTGAAGAAAATTAAATTCAGATCAAATAAATATAGTTGTAACATTATACTTTCTTAAAAGATAGAAACCCAGCACTATTTGAACAACTAACTCTGGAACTTGTGATCCATGGATCATGGCCAATTTTGTCATTTACAGGGCTTAAACTGAGCATTAAAGCTGTTGCTTATTTAATAATAGAATATATACTAATATAGCAGTTATTTTTTCTAATCTTTCATCTAAACATTATGAAAGTTTCATGTATTTAACTCTTTTATTGAATCTTCCTTTATTTTGTTGATTTTCTAATTTCTAGAGCTGATTTTAGTTTCAGTATAACATTGTTTATAATGCATCTTTTATTAGAATGTTTTAAAAATAAATACAAATGATATAAAATTTCTATAAACTCTATATTCTTACATATTTTCATAATTAATGCATACAACTTCAAAATTTACTTGTTTTTATCATATGTAGAACAAATGTTATAAAAATTAAAACCACACAATGATTTTATAATGCTAATCTAGTTGTGATATTGTGGTTACAGATTTTTTATTCTTACAAATCTATAAAAAATTCATGAAACATTATGTAAACATTGCTGATTTAACCGTCTCTATAGCTGTTCGTATTGAAAAATAATTAATTACTTTATTTTGTTTTACTTATAAAACAAAATATATACTATTAAGAGCAATAAATTATTTTAAGAATCAATAATATATGTCAACTAAATGGTAGTGCTTATTTATATATATAGGCTCAAGCCTAATTTCGGACTATTGCCTTTATGAAGAACTTGGATTTACATCCAGTATTTGTTTTCTAGTTTATACTATCAAATTAATATCTTGGAATTCAAAAATTTTTATTTTCCTTATATTTTATAAATGCTTTCAATTAACTTTAACATTTCAAGTTTATTTTATTAATTTATCATTTTTTTAGTCAATTAAACTCTATTCTTTTAAATTAAATTGCATTATTTTAAATTCAGTCAAAAATCATTATTTTTAAATTAAAAAAATATTAACTAATTATAATATTTAATATGATAATCAATCTAAATAAGATTGAAACAAATAACTAATTATATTTACGATTATTTAATTATCAACCTGAATTTCATCTCTTATTGAGTCCTTTTCAAGATATAAAGTTTTATACATAACATGACCCTATTAATTAAATTTACTCCACTTATTGGACATTATTTTACCTTCAACAATATAATTAACTTTATATATATATAAATAAATAATACAAAATAAAAATACATAAAAAAATGTTAAACTATAAATACATATACATATATTTTATATACCTATATAAATAAATATTCTACTCCCCCTCCCCCTTATAAACTCTCATTCACAATTCTACCATAAATTTTAAATCTTCCAATTATCTAATAATACTCATTTTCTACCTAATTTTGCTGGACCTTTAATTATATTTCCACATCTACCCAAATTTTTCTGAATATATAAAATTTCATAACATATTCTTTTTCAATAATCTTTAACATGTTTTATAACTCTAATATTCTCACACTCCATTTTATGACAGTATGTAAATAATGTATATAGGGTTCTGACTTAATATCTCTCCTAATAATTTCTCTATAATGTCCCTTCCTCTATTACTTATTGTTCTTCCTGTCTGTCCTATATATACCTTATTACACTTTCCACATTCAATTTTATAAACCATCCTTCCCTTACTACTAATACCATTTATCATATTTCTATTACATAACCATCTACCTAATGACTTACTATTTTCCCAAGATATTTTTACATTATCTGGTAATTTCTCTCTTACTAACTTCTTATACATGTTCCTTGAATATAGAATAAACACCTACTTACAATCTTTATATTTATTTTTATCATACTTATTTCTATTATTTTCATTTTTATTTCTAAAAAATATTTTTAATTACCTTTCTTTTATATTTTATTTAACATAATCATTCTCCACTTCTAATTTTTGCTCATATACCTCTTTTTTATCTAATGTAAGTTTATCATTTTTTAACTTAAATCCTTTTAAAACCCCTATTTTTTGACACTGTGGTTGATATGACAGATCAATTGAACCTCTAATTTTTCTATTTTAATATAATGCTTTACTAGAATTTCGTTTACCACTTCTCCACAAAAATATCTAAATATTTTAATCCATTTATCTCTTTCTCCATTTTAAATCTAATTTATATTTGTTATTATTCAATTCATTAAAAACCTTATCAATATTTTTACTATTTCAGTAACAATAAAATTATTCACATACTTGTAATATTCTATAATTCCTTTATTCTTTATAAATTCAGCCACTATATTTTCCTCTAAACTACTGACATCTACTGATGATAATATCCCATTTATCAAACACCCCATAACTCATCCCTTTTCTATACTCCAAAATTCTTCCTTATATTTAAAATACAAAGCCTCATCTAGCATTAGTAATGTTTCATAAATAATATATTCAATCCTCTGACAAATCATTACTTATTTTCAGTTTTGTCATAACTATTTATATACTATCTTTTCTAGGTACACTTTCCCAATATCAAATGATGCAATCATTCCATTTCTATTTAATTTAATATTATTTAACTTATTAACAATTTTGTCAAACTTTTTTATATAATATTTTTCAAATCTGATTACTTCTACAATATTTTTATACACCAAATTACATATATCTTTAAGTATATATTTATTAAAATCCCAAATTACCCTTATTGGTATATTTTCTTTATGTGTCTTAATCTTTCCTGCTCACATCTTGTAGAAAATAAACACTTATATTCTTCTCATTGTTTAAATTCTTCATTTTCATATAATTCTACAATGATTTAACCTTGTTTTAATTTTATTTCCAGTATCTTTACTTAATTCTTTATATCCTTATTTAACCATATCTTCATGTATTTTCCTCTCATAGTCCAACTTATTTAAAATTACAAATCTTGAACCTTTATCCTCAGTTGTTAATATTAAACTTTCTTTATTTACATTCTCAACAATTTTATATATTATAGACTTTCCTTTCCATTTCTTTTTATCATATTTAACTCTTTTATTTACAACATTATTAATTTTTGATTGTAATTCAATTTTTAAATCACTCTTTATATTTGCTGCTTCCACATTTACAATAATTACTTTTTGAACATCATTATTTATAAACGGTGCATAACTCCTTTATTTAAAACCCTTGATTGTTCATTATAGAAATAGTTATAAATAAATTGAAAATAAATACTGTTTTTTCAGAGGATTGGATATATGTGATTTATGAAACATTATTAATGGTAGATGAGACTCTATTTTAAATATAAGAAAGAATTTTGGAATATAGAAAAGGGATAGGTTAAAGGAAAGTATAATGGCTGAGTTTATAAAAAATAAATGAATTATAAAATATTTATAGATATGTTGATGATATTATTGTTATTGGAAAATAATAGAAGTATTGGTAAGATTTTTAATGAATTGAATAATAATAAATATAAAATTAAGTTTAGAATAAAGAAAGAGATAAATGGATTAAAATGTTTAGATATTTTTGTCTTTTAAGAAAGATAATTAAAAATACTTTTAGAAATAAAAATATAAATAATAGAGATAAGTATGATAAGAATAAATATAAAGATTGTAAGTGGATATCTATTCCATAGTCAAGGAAGGTATATAAAAAGTTAAGTAGAAAGAAATGACCAGATAATGTAAGAATAGTTTGGGCAAATAATAAATCTTTAAGTAGATGGATATGTAATAGAAATAGGATAAATGGTATTAGTAGTAAGGGAGGGATGGTTTATAAAATTGAAGGTGGAAATAGGACAGACAGGAAAAATGATAAGTGATAGAGGAAAAGAACATAATAGAGGAATGATTAGGAAAGATATTAGGTCAGGACCATATATACATTACTTAGATGCTGGTCATAAAATGGAGTGTGAGAAAAATATTAGAGTTATAAAACGTTAAAGATTACGAAAAATAATATATTATAATACTTTATACATCCAGAAAAATTTGGATATAAATATAGTTAAAGGTCCAGCAAAATTAGGTTGAAAATAGGCATTATTAGATAATTGGAAGATTTAAAAACTACGGTAGAATTGTGAATGAGAGTTTGTAAAAGGAGGAGGGAGAATAGAGTATTTATTTATATAAATATATATGTATTTACATAGTTTTAAAAAATTTTGTATTTTTATTTTATATTATTTACTTATGTTTATGTGTGTAATGTAAAATATATTGTTGAAGGTAAAATAATGTCCAATAGGTGGAATAAATGTAATTAATAGGTCATGTGATGTATAAAATTTTATATCTTGAAAAGGTTTCAATAAGAGAGGAAAGACGGATTGATAATGAAATAATTGTAAATATAATTAGTTGTTTGTTTCAATCTTATTTAGATATCTATAACAATATTGTGTACAAATAATTTTTATATTGGATATTTGAACATTGTATATAATCATAATAATATTCAAACTTTTTTTAATACTGGCATTATTTATTACAAATAAACACAACATTTTTTTTTCACATGTCAAATGCGTTAACCGGGAAGCGAACTCGGGTCAGCTGCTTGGAAGGCAGCTATGCTAACCACTAGACCATCAACACTTGACAAAATTATTCTCATTTATTGTAAAAAAAAAAAAAAGTATTAAAATAAGATTTAATTTTTTGACCTTTGGAATCTCAAAAGCTTTTTTGTTATTTATTTATTTTGTAAAACAATAACTTTGGAGTAGAATTTTTGTTTAACTTTTCGAGTTTGTTATATTTATACATTTTGAAATGGGGGGGGGGGGCGTTCTATTACAATTCAAAAAAGGTAGTGTCTTTCATACATGGAATGTTGATATGCTCTTGACAATTGTAATTTTTTGCATTATAGTCACTTCCTATAATTATGATTATTCTGTTTATTAATATATTATTTCGAATATTATTTTTTCATTCTGTAGAACTTTATCAGTCACAACAGTATATTTAATAAAAATATTATAATCAGTTTATTATGTTTTTAACCTTCTATTTTTTAAAAAAGGTTTTAATTTATTATGCTATCTAATTTCTAAGGATATAAATACTGTATAGCCCAGTTTAAATATACCAATAGTTTATGAATATTATTGACATATTTATTTTAAACTGAAATTTTAAGATAACATCATTTTAACGACTTTTTTTTTATTTTTCAAATCGTTTATTTATAATGTATAAATAGAATAATTTTATAAAGAAAAGTTTGCTTTAAATAACTTTATTTAATTTTGATCAATTCAATAAATTGATTTATTTCAGCATTTTGAACGTTCGCTAGGAAGAGCTTTTTTAATATGTATATGTAGACGATGGCTGAGCGCACTTTCGTCAGATACATATCACTCATAAGCTGCAGAATACATTGTTTATATGAAATGCTAATTTATGTAAATTAATAATTTACATATTTCATTTTTTTTAGATAGTTGAATACTATTTTCTTTTTCATTGATTGCTTGGGAATTGTAAGAAATAAACCACACTTTTTTTACCTTTCACTTTCTGTCATCTTTTGCAGATCATGAATGATATAAATTTGGCTTCATTGGCTGAAAACATAAATCAGCTATGGGCTACATATATATTCAAAAAAATATCTTCTTAGCCAACATTCAAAACATTGAAATAAATTAATTATAATTAGTATAAGGATAGAAAAAAATATTTGAATATCAATTCAATAAAGTAAACATCAGAAAATATATTATAATTATCTATATATTATTTTAAAATATTGATATTATATATATCAATGCCTTACCCCTGTTATCTGAACTGTTTTTTTTACTGAGAAGATGGATTTTTTTTGTTCATGTTTTTTAAATCAAATTTAAAAGTACTTTATTTGACAATTTTATATGATTTATTAGTTTTAATAAATATCATTGAATCATTTCATATTAATATATTTTTATTGACTTTTGTTTTAAAAGAAATATTTGAATTGTAAAGTGACTGAAGGTTCAAAACTATTTCAGTCTTATAAAATATATTATTCAATAAATATATTGTGGTTTTAATTATTTGGAATCAACATACTTTTTTTTTTTCAGACTGGAAATTAATTTTGTTTTCTCTTTCATACATCATAATTAACTAGTTTCACAAACAGCAGGTGAATGAGTTTGTAATAAATAATACTTAAATTCTCATGAGAAGAATATTTAATAACTTTTAGCATAGTATTATAAAGCTGCAAATGAACAGTACATTTGTATATACATGTATATATTTTAAATATTGATTATTATTATATGTATACTGTATTAAGGAAAAGGAAAATAGTTTATAATTATGTTTGGACAGTTTGCCTATCCTTTCTTTTTATATAGGTAGTTAATTACTAAGATAACATTTATAATAAAATTAAACTCTTTATTTAGGTTTTTTTTATTTATTTATTTATAAATTATTAAAAATATATTTTCTTAAATTTTACATGTATTACAATGCTATAACATTCTTTTAATAATTATTATATAACACGTGAAAACATTACAAAAAAAATAATTCTATCATCATTTTTCCATTAATAAAAAATAGCTTCCATATTTTAAGTCACTTTTTATATTTCTCTATAGATTTATCATCATCATTATAAACCATTATCAATCCACTGCAGGATGAAGTTTAATCCATCTTCTCCAATCTTTAGCTTCTCTTCTCCACATCACCCCTGCACACTTTCTTATTTCATCCATTCATCTCACATGTGGTCTCTTTCTGGGTCTTTTACAATCTCTTGGAATCCAGTTTAAAATTTCAATTGTCCATCTATTATCATCTCTTCTAGCAATATGTCCAGCCCAACTCCACTTCAATCTTTTAATTTTTTCAATAAGGTCAGTAACACCTGTTTGTTTTCTTACCCATACATTGCATTTTTGTTCTCTTCTTGTTACTCCCAACATACATCTCTCCATACTTCTTTGAGTGGTCTGAAGTCTCTGTATTGCTCTTCTATTAAGTGTCCAAGTCTCAGATCCATAAGTAAGAACTGGTAAAGCACATTTGTTAAAAACCTTCCTTTTCAAACACAAAGCATATTTGCTTTTAGAATCAAGTTATTTCTACCAAAAACACTCCAACCAAGTTTAATTCAATGATTAATTTCCTCCATTATGTTTCCATCTGTATTAATAATCTGACCAAGGTATTTATAACTGTTAAAGGTTAAAAATCAGAAGTGACAGAGCTATACATGATTCAAAGAGTTGAGCTCCAGAATCTATTACTCTACTATTATGTCATATAATTTAGGATGTTGCATTTAGCGAACTCAGAAGATATAATGATAACATGATTATCCATAAATATAATGGGTTTTTTTTTCGTAATTAAAAAAAAATATCAGAGTTCATTCATCTGAAATTATTAATACAAATGTGAACAGTTGAATATAGATCCAAATTAATTTTTGATTTTAATCAAAAGGGAAAATATTTTCAGTATATATATATAACGTTTTTGTGTATAATATATATTTTTAAATAGAAAACAACAACAATATTAATTTTGTTAATGCAAATATAATTGAATAAAAAAATGTTTATTTTAATCAAAGATTGAACAAAACATTCTATGCCATTATATATGGATAAAGGAATATTTAAATAATCCAATGCAAATTAGAGTTTTTTAAAAGTCCTCGTAGAAAAATAATAAATAAAAGACCAATTGAGGGTTTAAATTATTATTTTTAATCTTGTTTTACATTCTAACTAAGAGTAATGAGATCCATATTTTGCAAAACAATACTGGATTAATTATCACAATGCTGATTTTTTCTTCCACAATTTCCCATAAAATTATGTAGTCATAAATAATTATTCAGCTTTTTTTTCTTCAAAATTTTATGATACATTATTTGGCTATTTTTTTTAAAAAAAAATTATTACAGTCATGCACATATGTAAATCATTACTATATGCACACAGGTTTAAAGTTTATATCTGAACTAGGGCTAATCTATACTCTACCTTAATAAATAATTAATACTAATATTATTGTACTTATTTGAAATGGTTGAGTCCAAAGTTGTGAGTATTAAGAATATAACATTTTTGCATCTTTCATGTATCTTTATCTATGTTTTAAGCAAATATAAAATTTGAAAGTTTTATAATACATGTAAATCATTAATAAGCTATTTTATTCTACACATGTATGCCAAATTATTACAAGAGTGTTGCTTTTAATAACTGAATAAATAAATAATAACATAATTAGTCACTCAAGAATTTATACAACATTTGAGCATTGGAAGCTGTTTTATAACAAGAAACATCTTACCTTCAAGTCATTAATTGAAGTGCAGTTTAATATAGTGATAGAATCATATATACAAAATCTTCTGAGATTATCCATTAATTTACAAATTGAAAAAAAAAACCAATAGTGCAAACTAGCTGAATTATGCAATGACAGAGGTTTTACAATCATTATGCATACTCTACATACATTTCTGATAAAGTGACAAAACAGCTTTTAAATGGCCTATTTCTGGTCAAAGCACTCTCTGACACATCCCTCTTCCTTATTAAATCAGATAGGAAGATATGACTCTATCAGTCTCCATAATTCCCAGATCTATTCTTTTTTACTTTCATGTGTATATACATATATATTATGATACAGTAATATATATATATATAATGCATAAGTTAATAATGATTTATTATAAGTATATCCATTTATACAATAGTTAATGTAATCTAAATTTATATATATTATAACATGATAAAAATGATGATGCTAGAAAGATGATCAACCTAATTTAAATAAAATGTAGTCCGATCATTGTTCACCACTTTGTAATGAAATATTGATATAATATGGGATGATACTATAAAAAAACTGTACTATGTCTCAGAATTGAGACATCATTCATAATAATATAGATTTAGCCTAAATGTCGAATATCATTATATAAAAGCCCCCAAGTTGATTTGGCATTTTGTAATGATTGCCACCTGTACATGATCATCATCGAATAACATTGGATAGCTACTTTGTCACAATAATAATGGATTTTCTATCTCACTACTTTTCTACATTTATTCAATCAACATGCATAAACAAATAGTAACTCTATTAAAACCTGTGTAAAATTATCTAGCACAATTATTGATCACACTAGTCAATGACAATATTTCCCATATATAATTATCTAAATTGTCCTCTACACTATCATAAAATACTAACAATCCCTATTAAAATTTAATTTATTCAGATTATATTTAAAATGAAATAAAGCAAATGAAGTCATCACCTCAGACATCAACAAATCTATACATGATTCCAAAGCAAACTGCAATAAGCAGTAAAACCCTACATCATTGCTGTAAACAATGATGTATGATTAAGACATCTATTTAATTGATAGTTGAATAAAACTAAATCTAAATCAATAAATAACTAAATTATGACATACTTTGCTAATCTAATATTATTTATAGTAATGCAAAATTTACTTTAATATTTAATGACATTCTATTTAAATCAACTAGTTTCTAAATAATTATAATTACATTTTGAGAAGTTTTCTAAACTATACAATATTTATCATATTTAAATGAAATAAACCTTTGCTCAGTTTTGTATCTATTTTAATAAAAAGTTAAATATAATATCAATATTTCATTCATACCCTATACTATAGTGATATGCAATTATTGCTTCAGTTATATTCTAAAATGAAACACTCCACAAGAATTTATTATCAATAAATTTATTAAGTAATTTCACATTTTACACTACCCAATCACATTGTATAAAATATACTGTAGATTTCTATTGGATATTTACTGACTTACAATCACTGATATTATTCATTTGCATAAATATTCAATCAATCGATTATAAAAATGAATTTTATAACAATTAAACCATATATGATAATAATTGGCAATTATCCAAGTCAAAGATAATATTCAGTTCTACTAGTTAATAAAATTTCTGATCTCTACTTCAAAGAAATTTAAGAAGATAATTAAGACAGATTATTTTGATTAATGATAAAATAAAAATCTATTAAGATTTTTGTAACCAGACAAGATAAGCAAATAAATAATCAACTCTGAACTAATGAAATTATTTCTATAGTACTTAGCTAGGTAAACAAATATTTAAATGCAGTAACAAATATAAAATGTATATGTAATCAGATTTAAAAATTATGTATAAAATATATACATATATCTAATTCTATTTCACTTACCAAGATGAGTTTTATTTTGGATCAAACTTCAAGTACATCTTGAACATTGAAAAGAAATAATTAGACAGATTTGTAGGATTTTAAATCAACTCTAAATTTATTGGTTTATAATAAAAATTTATAACAGTAATAATAAAAGTATAACATAAACAATCGAGGTTTGCAATAGACTAAAATCAATAAAAATAACAGTAAAATCTATATGTATGGAACTCCAAAAAAAATGTTGTGTGACAATAATACTATATGAAATTGAATGAGAGATTTTAAATATCTTCCTGAGATTTTAAATAGAATGTACAATAATAATAAAAAAGTGATCAAATGAAAATTGATCTCTATTTATTTAATAATGTAATTTCTCAATAATTAAACAAACATAAAAAAGAAATTCTGTTATATTCAAACCCTTTACTATCTGAATCTCCAAGTTAAATCTTGAATATACAAAAAAATGAAATATTTGAAAATATCAGTATTCATTTATATCATCAGATAAGAGCAATAAGAACAAAATGAATCTCTCTGACCTTTTCATTGCATGAATTTTATCATAGTTATATATATATTATTTACAAATATTTGAAACCAGGCACTCTTCACAAACCTGGGAGCTTAATTGTAAGCATAGAGGATTTGATCTCAGATTTTCAAGCACCCTTCAACTATCCACACTATCTCATACAACTGATACACATGACCACACACATGTAGAAAAGATTAATAATCACCAATATATGTATTTTGTGCTAAACCAGCACTCATCATTTGGTCCAGACTATCATCTCTCGCACATATATATAATCAATGCTCAGTTTATATTAAGATAGCAAATCTTCATACTTTAATGGACAGGCTTCAATCCACTGCAACCTTCAACTTTTCAGCCATCCATATCATTGAAAATCTGATGATGAAAACTCAAATCCCATGATGATGTTAATATTATTGCCATGCCCATGTTGACCTGAAGTCACTCTGACACCTCATGTATAGGACAGTATCCATTAAATACATATAAGAGGGATGGACAGGATACAAGCTTAATATGTAAATATTTGAAACCAGGCACTCTTCACAAACCTGGGAGCTTAATTGTAAGTATGAGGGTCAGAGTGACTTCAGGTCAACATGGGCATGGCAATAATATTAACATCATCATGGGATTTGAGTTTTCATCATCAGATTTTCAATGATATGGATGGCTGAAAAGTTGGATGTTGCAGTGGATTGAAGCCTGTCCATTAAAGTATGAAGATTTGCTATCCTAATATAAACTGAGCATTGATTATATATATGTGTGAGAGATGATAGTCTGGACCAACTGATGAGTGCTGGTTTAGCATAAAATACATATATTGGTGATTATTAATCTTTTCTACATGTGTGTGGACATGTGTATCAGTTGTATGAGATAGTGTGGATAGTTGAAGGGTGCTTGAAAATCTGAGTTCAAATCCTCTATACTTATATATTATTTACTTATGTTTTTAAATATAAAATGTAAACACTTTTTTTTGCACAATATATATATAATAGTCAAATATATTTAAAAATACATATATACAAGCAACAAATATTACAAATTATAAAATTATCATAGAAAAGCCTTTTTTGGCAAATTATGTTTTTTGCCCTTTTCAATATGTCTCCACGATTTAAAGCACATACAGCGACATCTATATCAATACATGAGAGAAGACAGATAAACAAATGGATATCTGACATGATCTATTATGTGATTCCCCCCCCCTCAATTCTACTACAAAATTACTCTGTTATATATATTGAATGGATATATATCCACATGTATTAATTAATTAACTATTCATTCTTTATCCATTAACCACTTATTATTTAATTTAATGGATGTTTTGTATATATTCATACAGTTGTTTTTATTATACATGATATAGTTTGTTTCATATATTTTACATCTATTAACATTTTTAATATAATCAAAAACATTTATATTATCAATACAATTTATTTTATGTCCGTACTGCAAATAATGAGCATATAATGCAGATCTATCATCTTTCCTAGCAATAGCATCATTGTGTTCTTTAGCTCTTTCTCCCAATTGCTTTGACATCTAGCCATAGTAAACCATATTACAAAAATTACATCTAATTTTATAAACCATTCCTCTCATATTTTATATCATCTTTCATCCTACAATTAGTTATCAATTTATCCAAATTTTTGCTATTAGTGGAGACATACTGAAAAGGGCAAAAAACATAATTTGCCAAAAAAGGTTTTTCTATGATAATTTTATAATTTGTAATATTTGTTGCTTGTATATATGTATTTTTAAACATATTTGACTATTGTATACTTGAAGTGCAACATAAGAAAGAATTGGTTTTAATTCTGATTCTTTTTCTGTATATATATATGTCATACCATCTATCCATTTTCACCCAATATCCACTGATCCATCATTGCTTCTGGTTCTTTGTTTCTGAACTTTAGGCATAGAGATGATTTTCCTTTAAGTAGAGAATGCAAGCATGAATGGTAAAAATTGCGAATTCAAATCCAAGTACTTTTGTGTTTAAATTCCAATATTTTCTTTTAAGCATATAAATGTATTCAAGCTTTTAAAAACAGAAGATACTTATTCAATGTAAAATTACACATCACTGGTTTTATTTTTTATTTTTCATTGATAATAAGATATAAAGAGCATTCCTTAATAACACAATCCAGTTATAATCAAGTGAAGAATAAATACTAGCCATTTTCTTTTCTTTCTGAATTATGAAAGTGAAGTTTAAGTTGCCTAATAGCATGCATAAGTTGAGTTAATTGATCTTGTAAAATTCCTTGATCTGAAGTATGACATCCATAGATATATAATGGGGGTTATATCCACAAATAAATAAATGCAATTCTGGATTTTTAACCATGGGTTATCATTATATAGCTGACCTGCAGAACAATGCACTTTGATGGCTTTTCTTCCTTTCACATTTTTTACTGTTTCCCCTGGAATTTCATCAGCAAGCTGCCCCAATTGAACAGGCAGATAGTTAAAATCTTATTCCATAGTTTTATAGAGTAATCACTTAAACAATAAAATTTGATACATTTTTAAAGACAAATCTAAATGCATCTGTTCTGCCAATAAAATTACAAGAACTCAAATTGTAGCATCTCTCTTCTATTTATAAGATACTCTTGATGACATTATTGTTGTCATAACAACTGTTGAATATTGCTCAAATTTGACTTAATGGTGCGTCAAAAAAATTTGTCTCCAATTAGTAAGTAAAATGGAAATTTTACAATAATTGGATATAAGTAATATTTACTGAGGCTATAACCTCAATAATATGCGTATAATATGCGATAGTAGGGACCTCTACAGGTGTTTTAACCACAAGCTTACACTATGGAAGAAAAGAGGGGAACCCTTCCTTACTTCAACCTACTTTCTATTTAAATAGTTGAAGCTGAAGCGGTTAGATCTGCGAGCGTGAAGCTATTCAATACTTCACTGATTAAGTCCACATTTCTTATTACACATTAATACTCACGAAATCTTTCGATTTACGAGTCAATGGAAAGATTTTATATTTAGAAATCTATTACAGTAATTTAAAGTTGTAATTATAAATTTATTAAATGCACATTGATTATGTAAGTAATATTTACTGAGGCTATAACCTTGATAATATGCGTATAAAATGCGATAGTAGGGACCTCTACAGGTGTTTTAACCACAAGCTTATGCTATGAAAGAAAAGAGGGGAATCCAAGGGGAACCCTTCCTTACTTCAACCTACTTTCTATTTAAATAGGTGAAGCTGAAGCAGTTAGATCTGCGAGCGTGAAGCTATTCAATACTTCACTGATTAAGTCCACATTTCTTATTACACATTAATATTCGCAAAATCTTTCGATTTACGAGTCAATGGAAAGATTTTATATTTAGAAATCTATTACAGTAATTTAAAGTTGTAATTATAAATTTATTAAACACACATTGATTACGTAAGTAATATTTACTGAGGCTATAATCTTGATAATATGCGTATAAAATGCGATAGTAGGGACCTCTACGGGTGTTTTAACCACAAGCTTACGCTATGGAAGAAAAGAGGGAAACCCAAGGGGAACCCTCCTTACTTCAACCTACTTTCTATTTAAATAGGTGAAGCTGAAGCAGTTAGATCTGCGAGCGTGAAACTATTCAATACTTCACTGATTAAGTCCACATTTCTTATTACACATTAATACTCGCGAAATCTTTCGATTTACAATGAGTGAATGGAAAGATTTTATATTTAGAAATCTATTACAGTAATCTAAAGTTGTAATTATAAATTTATTAAACGCACATTGATTACGTAAGTAATATTTACTGAGGCTATAACCTCGATAATATGCGTATAAAATGCAATAGTAGAGACCTCTACAGGTGTTTTAACCACAAGCTTACTCTATAGAAGAAAAGAGGGGAACCCTTCCTTACTTCAACCTACTTTCTATTTAAATAGGTGAATAAACAAATAAAATTAATCATTTATATAAACCATCTCTGTTCTCATAGAAAAATCATCTAATAAATAAATGATATTATTAAAGACGAACCATCAAATTAAGTTCTTACATAAAGAAAACTTTTTTTTCAATATGTCATAGCATCGGCTGGGAGACAAACTCACAACAACCGTCTGCAACCAACTGCTTGCTTGCAATGCAGCTGTGTTGATCTTTCAGCTAACAACGCTTGACATGACAACAAAATTTCATTTGACAGAATTAACTTCTATTCATTTAAAAAGCATTCTGAATAAGTAAATAATTGATTATAAAATACATTTATTAATATAATTTCAAACAAATGTAAATAATATCAATGGAGATAGCATGCATAAATGATTATTTTATGACTGATAACATTGATATTAATAAACATTTGGAAAATTGATCACTTCATTATTTCTATTTATTTGAAATGCTGCATTTAAACAGGCAAAACTCCCTATACGTATTGCCACTCGTGCAATGCCTGTTTTAATAACAGTTATGAGAAAGCATAAGAAATGGTGATCATGTGATGTTTAAATGCTGCTTTTGTAAGTTTATTTCATACTGAAGTATAAATTATTCATTCACACTAGTTTTAGCTTTGCCAGGTGATGTTTAATATTTAGTTGCATTGGAAAGTTTTTGTTTGCATCTGTGGTTGATCTCAGAATCTCCCTTAATAATATCATATGTCACTGTGATTTTCTCTATAAGAGTAGAAAGAAGTACAATATGCAACTGATCATTTTATATTTGCATACAATTTTATAAAGTGGTTGGTGCATTAATAGTAAGTAGCATATAATAGTAAGTATCTATTTCTGTTTAAAATGCTGTTTTAGTAAACTATATATATATCTCCAATGTATACATTTTTATTATTATTTATGTGTAAATAATTTTAAAATTAAAGTTTTATAATTGCAAATTTTACTGATCAAATGGTAAAATAAGTCCTTTTTTCTCTCTTCTAGGATAATATTTTAATGCTCTTGCTGCATGTCAATGTCTTATAATCCAATTGATGCGATGAAAGCATTTGCACTTAAACAGAACACCAGGGACAGAGAAAGAGCAATATTTATCCTCTCAACTGTTATATTTTCAATAGTATTCTGTAATTTTTAAAATAAATACATTTTATTATTTTCCTTTTTTATTTTTAATAATTTTGAAAATGTAAAACTTTAATCTCAGAATTAATTTCAGATTATATATATATAATAAAATAAAATAAAACTTTATATTTCAGATTTTATATATATAATAAAATAAATTATAACTTTATATATATTGAAGATATATATATATGCACTCACGTCAGTAATGATGTGCGTAGGTGCAACATGCATACTGTATAGTAATTATATAGTTATTTTGTTAAATCAAATCAAGTTAAATAGAATAATTTCTAAAAAGTTCTGGAAGCTAATTAATTCTAAATTTAGTTTAAAAGTAGGTTAAAAGTGGAAATGATATTCTAGAAAAAAGTAATTCTTGGAGACATATCAATAGATTAATTTAAGGAGATAAATAATTGATATGATTTAATTAAAGAGGATATTTTTTTCACTCAAAGATAAGAACTTGCATATATGGTATTGGCAAATAAGCTGGGACCACAGCAGATTCTGTGGAGTTATTTACAACCAATAGATCAAAGGATCAGAAAGATAAGCAATGGATCCGAATTTTACTAATAATCTAACTCCAATGAATATAAACAGTGCTTACAATTTATTCAGATAATTAATTCTCATCTGCTTTCAGGATTTTATCTGCTTCCAATATTCTTTGTATGATTTATTAAGAAGATTATTATTATTATTTGGTTGTTTTGCCAGATCTATGATACACAAATAGAGAAGCCATTATTTGCTTCACTCTATCAAATTAGCAGAAGGCAAACTGAAAAATCCATTGTTGAGTTCTAGAAAGAAGCTGTCAACATGTGAATAAGCCACCTGAACATGAGTCTGCCTTGCATTAATTAACCTATAGAAATAAATCTGATGTCCAAAGCTACAGGAGGAACCAACAGCCAAACCAAGACAATTAATATCTACACACCCTAAATGAATTTGAAATAGTGATTTAAACCTACCTTCACCATAGCTGTGGTTTAATAGAAATAGTGCAAAATAAACCAATACCTAAAGGACTGAACATTAAATTATTACATTGTAATAAGACATATGAACTTTAAACAAATTTCTCATTAATCATTATTTATTTCTGAGCTAGTAAAAATATGTTAATGAATAATTATTAGTTTAAGTATGTTTATGGGCATGCATGGTGAGAGCTTACTAATGTGTTTTTTTCATTGCAAGCCATAATTTAAGTGGCAATAATTTTAAAATATCAGTTAAAGCATATTTTCGTAATCTATGGCCATGCTATTAAAAGTTGTATATTAATTAAATCAGTTATTTTCAGGTTATTTAATAATAATATGTTAAAGCAGTAAATTTAAAAATTATAAATGGAAGTCAACTGCACTGCACAGATAGGCTAGATAAAGGTTATATTAAATAGATGCCAGTCTGGGTGAACTATTCTTGTATTTTGAGGTGATATAATTGATAGAAATGGGTGGCTGTTAGCTGTCAATTCAGATTATGCTTGTTACATCTGAAACTCCTTCTTATGTACTGCATTAGTATTAAATGATTGTAAAACCCTTGCTAACTTTTGGTCACTTATCTTCATTATTCATTTAATGCAATGAGGGGTGGTAGATGAAAAGTTGCTTTATTTCACACCTATCTTGTAATAATACCTTTGTGACTGCTGGCCACTCATACATGGTACCAAATATTCTAAGAAGTAGTATGCAATAGAAGGTTAATTCCTATTGTATGCATATAATTTATTCATGTATTGGTTCTTGTTCAAAAACTAGTGATGTTATTTCCTGTATATTACAATTATTTTATCATTTAATTGCTTGCTAATATCATAACCTGAAGTTGATCACAGCAGTCAATTAGTTAAATCATTCTTAGTTTATAATATTGTATTATCCTCATTTGGCAAGGTCATTTAGTTTTAGAACAGGGTAATGAGATGTGAAAGTGGTCAGGTATCTATCGAGTAGATTGGGATCCATTCAAAAATAACTAATGAGAATAATATCCTAAATTAGAAACTATCAAATATTGTTTAAAAGCATTTAAGTATGATGTATGCTATATCTGTGTGTCTGTAATGTAAATTAAAATCATAATAATGTTTTAAAAGGTTAAGTTACCATTAATTAATTTATAAAGCAATAAACTAAAGTGTTGCCGCTGTGTGTAAGTGTGTTTGTATCATTATTTTTACAGTTTGTCATCATTATTTGCAATCAATGCTTTAGTAAATTAGTTAAGTGTATCTTGTTTCTGCCTGGCCTTAGTGGTCCACAAAAGAAAAAAATTATTAGTCTTTAACATTCAAATTAGTGTTAGATTTAATACAGCCTTATTTATAATGACATATGAATTGAGCTTAGTAGTGATCTTTAAATAAAACATTGCTATGTTTATAAATTGTTGATCACTTCTGGAGCACCCAATGAAGTCAGAGACTAAAACACAGGCTGCATAAAGATTGAATGATTTTTGCAATAAGTAATATTTAGTAGTTACCCCAAATTCACAACTCAATCAGACTAGCTAAGAAAATAATTTCTAAACACTACTAATGGTTTAATTGTTACAAGAAAACTTCTTAAGTGTAAAGAACTTCAAAATAATAACGTATTACCCAGAATTCCATTTACCTTCCATCCACCCTTAATATTAAAAGATCTTTTAAATAAGTTAACTCCTTCAGAATCATATTTTTTTAAAATTCTTTTAATTTCATTTCTCTCAAAGAAGATAACCTTAGCTTCATCAAAATTAATAATGTGGCCTGTATCTTTTGCATGGAAATATAAGGCAAAACTAATATATTTATTTCTAACCCTACTTTTATGTATCTTTATTCTTTCATTTAAAATCAAACTACTATGACTTATATATACCTTCTTACAAAAACAAGGAATGATATACACTATTCCAGGAGTAATCTTTCTATCAAAAATTTCTTTTATATTATAAAAGAAATTTTTGATAGAATAACTATTCGTTTGAGTTTAAATGAAAAAATAAAGGTACATAAAAGTATATATCCATGTGAAAGATACCAGCTACATTATTAATTTTGATGAAGTGAAGGTTGTCATCTTTGAGAGAAATGAAATTAAAAGAAGAATTAAAGAATCTTTATTGTTAAAAATTTATAATTCTGAAGCAGTTAACTTATTTAAAAGTTCTTTTAATATCAAGGATGCATGGGAGGTAAGTGGAATTTTGGGTAATGTTTAGTTTAAATATGTTATTTTGTAGTTCTTTATACTTGAGAAGTCTGTTTGTACCAGTGAAATCATTGATAGTGTTTTAGAGATTTACTTTGTTGGCTAGTCTGGTTGTGTTGTGAATTTGGAATAATTTTGATTATTTATTGACTAGTTTAACTTTATGCTTTTAATGTATATATATATATATATACAAATAAAATGTCATTAATTAAAACTATTGTAATATTAATATATATATATGCATGTGTTTGAAAGTTTGTGGTGATGTTATTTTTCTTATAATTATATGTTCAACTATTTTATCACCTAATTTAATTGTCAAATATTTTCAGAAAAATTCAGACTTTATTTAAATTATTCATTAAATCTCAACTTATTAACTCTTTTTAACAAACTATTTAAACCTCAAGCACTCATTCACGTTGAGTTTGATTGAAAAGATAACCAATTAATATGCTTAAAGTGTGGATAAGCCTTCCTTTTGTCCCACATATTGCAAATAACCTTAGAAAAAATTGTGCTAACATGTACAGGATTTAGTTTTAGATCACTGCCATCTCTTAACAATTTGTTGAACAATACCAAAACAACATGTCTGTGGAGCATGCTCCTCACATGGTATTTAAATTGCAGATTCTAACCTATCCTGAAGCTCTCTATATTATGAAGAATTTCATACAAATAGATCCATGAGAATTGCCTAACATGCATATCTATACAACAGAGCTAAACAAAAGACTGAATACAGATCTATCTTTCTTGACCATGCATGTACCACAGGTCATACATTTTCTCCATCCAATGCTAGAATGGTTTGCTTAGAAAGAGACAATAAGAAAATAAAGTACAAGGAGACTTGGGAATTGCAAAGGATCCACATTTCATCAGCAAAAAGAATTCATGTGCTCCATTATCTGAAAAACAGAATATTTAATTGCCTTATTTGCATATTGTGCCTCATTTACATACTATATAAGCATACCTGCACTGCATAATTTTATTCAGCACTATGATTCTGGCAGCATTTTGCCAAAAGCTAGCTCAGTGCTATTAATTACTTTATATTTATTAATTGGTTACCTTTTCAACCAAACTCAAAGTCAATGAGTGTTTAAGAATTAAATTTTTCATATATATTCATTTATTAATAATATACAGAGTTAATAATATACAAAATATTATAGCAATTGCTGTTATGATTACTGATGGTATTAGCAGGGGAATTAAACTGCTGACTTTGAGATTTATGATTACTAAATTTAAGCTAATGCTCTTAAATCAGACTTATTCTGTCAAAAGTACTGGTTAGAGCAGTAAAACCTAAAAGGACAGGTGAATAATCTATATTGTTATTCACATTTGAATGTATATAAAAAGTTTAAAAATAGTCTAATTTTTCTAAAAACATTTCATACACAAAATACATGAGGGAAATAGTTCAATATTCATATATATATAAACATTAAAATCAGTCAACACTTAGACAATCTCAATATCCATAACAATCAGCAATCTTAATCTATTGTCAAGGCAATATAGACACTAAAAATTGCAACGTCATTACAGAGAGTGAAATTATTAATAGAAAGTTTAAATAAATGTCATTAAACCTGCTCTGAAAACAGACCAAAAAATGTTCAATTATTGCACTCCAACCATGTATTACTTATATAATAAATCCAATAATACTCAAGGATAAATAGGTATTCAATATAATTTTACTCTCCATAGTCAAGTTGCAATTTTTAGTGTCTATATAAACCTATTAGACTATAGTTAAAAATGGATTTTCACCTTCATTAATTAAAGGAGATCTTTATGTAATGGCTATTTATTCCTAGTAAAAATTCAAGGAATATTATTCAAACCCTTTAAATTATAAATATGATTGAGAAAAATCATTTTCTATCGTTTTTATTATTTATTATATCTCTGTATCTTAAAAAAGTGATAATAAACACTTTATAGGATTTTCACTTATCTAATTATTATTTAAAAAAATTAATTATAAAAATTAATTATGTCTGCTTATACATTTTAAAGTTTTAATGTCAGATTAATAGTAAATAAGTAATTTGAAAGAATAATTTGAAGAGTCAAGTAAAGCCTGTACTATTTCTAGAAATAAATGATTAAACTTTAAAAATACAGTATTATAGAATGTAATTGATATCTCAAGTGCACTTGGATAAAACTATCAATTACAAATGTAAAATTAGGATACTGTGAAAAGGTCATAATAAATGTATAATTATTTATTCTATATTTAATACCATTCAGTTATTTTATATTTTATTTCTTTTTCATAAATACATATTATAAGTTAAGTATCAGTAAAAGTCTTGATTTTTGACTTGATGATTTGGTCAGGATGTAATAAGGTAGAGATATAGTCTAAGATGGAAGGCAACTATTAAATGAGAAATGATGATGTAGCTGCATGATCTATGGTGGGAAGTTATAAAGAAAAGATGAAGATTACTAATGTTATTATATAATATTCAAATTTATTTATTAAGTACATAGATCATATGAAATTAAAGAGAAAGGATTTAACTTTTTTATCACATGCATCTTACTGGTTTTTATAATAACTCAATGATGTCATGTTATGTACAGAGGAAACTCAAATCCATATGCAAGATAGTGACTTTATAAAGATAAGAGTGGCCATCTTATCTTTAACCTAAATTCTGATTTATATACACCAATCTGAAGCATCTTGGTTTGAGAGGGTGAAGATGTTACTCTGTTCACTTTTTCATGTATTACTTTCTTACATACATTATAACTGAAACATAGGCTTATTTATACCTGTGTCTATATATATGTAATATTAGGGTATGAATACAGACTTTCACATGACCCACCACTCTCCACTCCATCTAATAACACTGATACACTTAAACATACATATGTTGAAAAGATTAATAATCACCAATATACGTATTTCATGCTAAACCAGCAATCATCAGTTGGTCCAGATTATCATCTCTACACATATATACTATAAGTGCTCAGATATATATTAAGATAGACAATCCTCATACTTTAATGGACAGGCTTCAATCTACTCCACACTCCACAAGATGCATGGGTTAAAAGATTAGATTCTTTCCCATTAATGTTAGTATTGTTAATGAAATAACATGCTAAATTCATTATAAATATTATGTAATGAGTAAATAATTATATATTAAATTCTAATACATTATCTTCTAAATTCTATATGAACATATTAATTGGGAAAAGATGATAACTCATATATCATCATCATACTAATGTAACCATGCTTGTACTTTTAGAAACAATGCCTACCTTAATTAATCCATAAATTTTCCAATTCACAGCCAGTTAAAATTAATACTGTGACTCACATTATACATAAAGTTATCATTCATATCACTTGAATCTAGTCTAATCCAGAGATTATATGTATCCTTAATTATAAAGTAAGGGCACATCACCTTTATGTGTATGCATGTGTTAAGGTATGTGTTATGATTTTGGTATTTTACATAATATTTCTACAATGAAAAGTATTCCATTACTTCAAAATAATATTTAAAACACTGCTCTAGATAGTGCTGAATATAAACAATGGCACAAAAACAAATCTAGAATACTTTTCAAAAAATAGTATAAAAATATAATTTGATAAACTTGGAAAAAAGGTAGAAGATTGAGTGGTATAAAGAAAAAATTTTTCAGTGCTGTGTGTCATTTGAAAAAGTAAACAATAATAATAATAATAATAATAGTGATAATTGATAAAAAAAATTAATAGTTTAAGATCTCATCATTTATATGAGTGCAAAAGTTTTTTAAAACCTTCAATGAAAGATTGATTATTCATTTGAAAATTCCAATGTTTATCAAAGGTAGTCCTTCATGTAATTAAATATATATCATTTCAAAGCACATATTTCTATCATAAAGCTTATATTTCAGAATCATCTGATCACAAGTGTGAAGACTGAATAGTGGCTTGTTGAAAACAAGTCAAATTATTAAGATAAATTATCAAATACACTTATTATTCACCAGATTTATGTAGGGTGATATATGAATAAAGACTATCAAGTAAATTACTTTTTTCAATTATGATAATAGTGGTGCATTCATGATTTTTCAACTATATTGTGGTATTCTCTTAATACAATTATTATTCTCTATGAATACATCAGAAGTACAGACTAATTTAATCAATAGGGCAGAACCAGAATGATACTAATGCAAAAAGTTTTAGGCATATATTTATTTTCCAAATGCTAATGTTCTAATTTAAGGATAACACATAGACCTAAACATTGTTTTGAGAAATTAACAGTCCCCTCATGTACATGCTAGATATCTACTGGCCATTCTTATGCAATGACAAATATTTTTCAGGGAACTTTACAATATTGCTATAAGGAGAGTCTTGATATTTTTTACATATATGCAACCAATTTTGATGATCTTATTAAAATTTTATCACATATAGTTTAATTATTTTGCCCCCTTCCCTGTTTATTATATTTTTATTTGATTTGTTTATCAGTTAGTAATAAGATTACTACGTGGCATAAAAATCAATGTCTATAAATTTACATTGTTAACAGCCAAAACAGTTTTTAATTCAATAGAAAAACTTCTACAAACAATGATTGTTCTGTTTAATTCCAAATGCTAACTTCTACTATTTTAAATCTAATCAAGATACTTTTAAATTGCATTGTTGTGAAACTGGAAACATTATTTGTAATTACATGCTGGTCTATTTCCATCCTTTAACATTAGTTATTCAATCATTTGTAGAAAAACTCTAACTTTATTTAAACTTTCCAAAAACATTCAATTGTTTATTAATAGCACACAGATTAATATATAACACAAAAGTTCAAGTGTTATTATTGTCTTCTCTTATCTTTAGGTGCTTCTGGCCTGACCAGCAACAATATGAGCAAGGAAATCAAATCTGGAATCATTAGATATATAAATATTGAATATAAGGCAAAACTTTATATAAGTAAGCTATTCTGTTAAAGGCAACAATCAGTTGAAATTCTATATAATTATCTATGAGAATCTACTTTTTTCTTGAGGGCAAGGATAATGGGTGCTTTTCAAACATGATGATTTATTACATGAATTTGACTTATGGAGTTGTTTGCCATTACCAGGTAAGCAGCTTCTTTAAATTTTCTTCTTTGTTATTTTTCTTGTCTGACCAATGTTTTTGCCTGTTTCGAATCAAATGTATGTTCATTGGTATAAACATGATATGCTACTTTAAATATATTTGCTTTCCACTTCTAACGTGTTTTTTCAATAGTTTTTTAATGAGGTGACTGGTTTTATCAATATACATACTTTCACATTTACATTGTAATTCATAGATGCAGTTTTTATTTTTCAGAATTTCAAATTTTGTTCTTCATGGGTTCTACGTCTTTTGAAAGTTATGCAGATGTTATCTTGATCATAGATTTTTTAGTTTATCTGCTACATTATTATTTTCTATATTAATTGAGGAATGAAATTTTATCAACATCAATATTAAATTTTTGTAAGCATTATAATTTTGTTCTTATTATTTACCCAGATTTATATGTCACAGTATTTTAAAAAAATATATAAAGTTTGTTGGTCTTGTTTAATTTTTATTTCATTTGATCTATGGATAATGAAGGTGTTGAAGTATTAATATTAACCAGGTAACTATGGCAACTATACTAGTCAAACAACATTCTTAAATATTATTAACATTTAGCATCAATTTTTAAATCTGTTGTGATCAATCTCAGAAAAAATATAAACAAGTGAGTAAATAAATAGATTTTGGAAATAGTTAAGTGGATAAAAAAAGTTACTTGAAGAGAATCAATACTATTATTAAGTATTATACATTTTAATTTCTGTTATTACAATTACCATAGCAACACCTAATATAAAATTAAATGTTTTATGTTTCATATATATTAGTCCATAAATTACTTATATAAAAAATTACTGTTAAAAAAACATGTAAAAATATTTATATCCATTAAAATGTATTAAAATTATAACATGAATTCTTTATTTTGGTTTAAAATGAAAAATAACTTATAAAACAGTATTTTATTTTTACTATATAAAGAGTCTGGTGTATTGTTATTGAATAGTATGTGGAGAATTGATTACTTTAATATTTATATTTATTTAAAATGCTGTATTGGTAGGTTTACTTTATACTTGGCTATAGATTATTAATTTATAATGCTATTAGAATGAATAAAAACAAGTTATTCTAAAGAAGTTTAATGATTTATGGTGTTGAAAACGTTTTGTTTACTTATTAGTTTAATATGAAGTTTAGTTTTGGTTTTCTGTATAAAACTGAAGATAACAAACACTAAAATATTATTTATATGTGTATTGATTTCAATAAAAAGGCTGATGAAATGTTAGCCACTTCAGTATATTTACATAAAAATTAATAAGTTACCTGTCAAAAAAATATATAATATTTTTAAATTAAATAATCAATAATAATATATAATTTATATAGAAGTATATTTAATACTGAGTTCAGTGGGAAAAACCCATTGTCACTCATCAGTGATAGTGCAAATTGATTTATTCATTTTGCAACACACTTTTGGTAGCTCATATTAAGCTCTTGAGCAAGTATAGTGGGGTATGGATTGGATGTGAAAAGGGAATTAATGGTTAAAATTATTATATTAATTACCAATAGGACCAGTGGAGAATATATACAAAAATAATGTTAATTGAAAAACTTCTGTAATTAAAAGTAGTTATCAAGAGATTGGAGTCTATGAAAATTATCTTAAATGATGAGAAGGGACATTCTTGGCCGATAAATGCTAATGTGTCCCTCAAGCATGTGCAAAAAAAATAAGTTTACTCATATTTGTAGCTGGGTTGATTTGTGATCTGTTATATATTTTTATTTCTAGTAAACCCAACATGCTGGCTTGCATTGTCTGAGTCCATTTATTAATTTGTTGTATTTTTTTATGGTGTTCAAGCCTCGGATGTTAACTTCCACTATTTTTATTTTCATGTTGGTTAATGTCATGAGGTGAAGAGATTGCACAATTTTACCGAAGTGTGTGACTTTCATTTTCTTCTTTTTGTAAGTTTATCTTGTTTGAATGGGGGGTAGTATTGCCTTTTGTTTCTGTATATATTAGTTTTATCAGATCACTATTGCTGACATTTTCAAAATCTTTTTAAATTTTGAGAATTTGAATCCATTTTCATATTTTCATCAATTATATTTAATTGGTTAAATTCCAGATCATTTATTTTTATCTTTTTATTTTTTCTTGTTTTCTTTCTTTTATTTTATTCTTTAGAGGTGTGTTTACAATTACTGGAAAGTACTGGGTGATGATATCCATTATTTCCATTGTCATTTTATTTATAAATTTGGGCTCCATTTGATTAGTATCTACATTTGGCAGTGCTTTCGCTTCTTTTTGTAAGTAAACAGTTTCATTTTCCATTGAAAAATCAGTTCTTGCCTGGGGGTCAAGGTTTGTCATAAGTGGGGGCTGGTCTATAGTTTTATTTGTTTTGAGTGTCAATTTTTTTAACTTGAATGGGGGAGATCTGTTTTCCAGTTGCTTGGGTTTCTGTATATTATCTGGATTCTTTTTTAATCTTTGTGAGGGATGGTTATTCATTTCAGCTAGATTTTCTTCTTCATTGTATTGTGTTGCTATGTGCACTCTTTTTCCATAGATGAAACAATGTGGCTTCAGACTTCAGATATATAAGCCTAGTGTGGCTTCTTAGTCTGTTACATGTGTTGCAATGTTGTCTGGGCCTATTTCTTTATGCAATTTGACATTAAATTCAAAACTATTTATAAATATGGGTACTGATATTTCTTTTAGATATATTTGCTGAAAAGAAATAACTTTTCCAATGGTTTCATCATTCCTTTGAAATTGTCATGGTTATATCCAAAATAGGCATTTTTTAACACTTTGCTGATATTTTTGTATCTGCTTTTGTCAATTAATATAACAGCAAAATTTTCTAGCATTTTAATGTTAGTTTTAAGTTGTTCTCTTTGTGTAGCTCATAAAATTCAACAGCTAGAGATCTGCTATTAGGATGGTCACCTATGCATTGGACTGTCACCAGTAAATTATTTTTATTTAGTACTTCAATTAGGAGTGCCTTGGGAAAATGCTAGAGAGTGCAGTGATTGTATGTTAATGCCAACACTTGATTTCTTTTTAAAAATCTTTTAAATATTGCAAATAGTGTTCTTGGTATTGTATTATTGAAGCTCTCTCCAATCTGTTCAAGCATTTCATATGTCCCTTGTGTAGAGGGGGGCAAGCTCAATTTCATCCTGATTTGCTAGATCTAAATCTCTAAGATCATCCAATGTAGTTTTTCTAAATCTAAAATTTCTTCCCAGGTTACTGTTATTTTATGTAGTTTTGGCTATTTTTGCATATGTCATCCTTGTGTTTTGAAAAGTCCCAGATACTTGATCAAGCGATTGGGCAGTTATCATGTTTTAGTATAGCAGGTAATTTTGCAACAAGATTTTTTTAAACTACTTTTTTCTTCACTTTTTTTTAAAGACTCTTATCTTTTTCACTGGTTTTTTTTCTTCTCTATTCTTTTTTCCTTTTATCCTATTTGCCTCTAAATTGTATAATCAATAATATTTATTTGAATCATTGTCTATCCACCATGCTGTGGCTTTATCTTAACATTTTAGGAGCTATGATTATGGAAGCATAAAGCCTTCTGAAAGTGCTCAGCTCATTAAATTGCAGTATATTATTTGCAAACTACATTATCTGTGAGCAAAGCACATATATAGGTTATAATTCATGTAGCTTTTGCTGATTTTTCATTTATCTTCCTTACATAACTTACAGACTAAATCATCCATATTTCTCCATTTATGTGTATATTCCCTTACTGCTAATGATCCTGTTCAAGCTATAAACTACTTTCCTTGCTATTATCATAATTAATTTACACCTAATCTGTTTACTTCCATATATATTTAAACACACTTTATTATTCATACTAGTTCTCCATTTCTCCAACTTCCTATTTTTATTAAGGCATCTATTCGTCTATCCCATTCCTTATCACTAGAACCCTCAGCAATTCTCCTAACACAATCATCCCATATATTGTATAAATATCTGATTTAAAAAGTCTTTATCAAAATTTTCTGCATACCATACTACCTTTCTCACCCATCTTGTTACCTGTTCTTTACTTATAACCTAATCAAATACTATTTTGATGATTCTCTTATCCATAAATTGAAATCTACTGAGCATTTTAATTTCCTATTTGCATCTCTCATATAAAAACTTAACCATCCCATTTCTCCTTGAATTGCCTACTTTGCCATCCATGCCTCTGCATCTAATGCATGTCTTCCTACTTCTCTTTTTACTTTTTCTAAGTAATCTAACACCCCTTTACTAACACAAAATGTATCATTACCACAAGTTAATCCTGCTACAAACACTCCATTCCATACAATTCTCGCTACATCATATTTATTATATGAAAACTGTTAATTTCTTTATCAGTCCTTTTCTTTTCTTTGTTTCACTTATCAATTTTTTCTCCCAGTCATCCAAGCATTTTCTCTGATTACTTAAGACAATTCCCAAATAGTTATATCTATTCACCACATTTAACTTTATATCCCGCAATAAAAATTATTTCTCTTCTCTTTTTCGAGCAATTATCATTATTACTTTTGATAGTTCTTCACTAAATTTAATCCCCACCTCTTTACTCACTCTTGTGCATATCTTCAGCATAACTTCCATATCTTCCCTATTTTCTGTGCACAAGAACATGTTATTAGCATATAAAAGACCTGATAATATATACACTCCCTACATCTACTAATGGTACCTCTATTCTTCTTTCTAGCCTTTCTCTTGCTTTCTCCATTTGTCTCAAATATAACAAAAATAAAATAGGTGACATAGGGCATCTTTGCCTTAGTCCTACCTCACCTTTTAACTGTGATTCCATATTTCCTAATTGATATGTATAGTAATTATTTTCATAAATCTCTTAATAAGATCCATTAAAATTCATTCCCAAATTTATTAAACTTACTCATAAGCTACTTTTTTCACTAAAGCACCATTCATTCCCAAATTTATTAAAATTATAGTCTATTTCTATATACTCTATCATATTCCTTTTCTATATCTGAAAACCCATAATGGTCTACCTATATTCCCACTCATATCTGTAAGTTGTATCCATCCAATCAAAAATCTCCTTGCATTTCTCCTACTATATTATTTCATCCACCCACTTTGTGATCCTTCCAGTCACCATATATGTAACAACTTTATATAACACTGTTGTTAGCACTATCAGTCTATAATTGTTTAACTTTCTATGATCCTTACCCTTTCCTTTAAATAGTAGCCATATTCTTGTATTATTCCAGTTATTTGAAAATTCTCTTTTCTGTGCCATTTTATTAAAACATGATCATATATTTAATTTTGTTTTATTTCCTAAATTCATCATGCCTCATTCAATTCAATTTCTGTAAACCTAATATTTCCATTACTATATGCTTTTATGTTTGCTATAATTCTGTTCTTCACATCTAATGTATTTTTTATATCCATTACATACATATTTAAGATTATCTCTAATTCTTTTCTAGAACTACACACTTTTTCCTTGGCATTTAGCAATACTATTTCTCTCTCTCCCCTACATTCCTCTTTTTAATATATTTCCAAAATGTTTTACTCCCATCTCTTCCACTTTTATTAATATCCTCCAATAATTAGCTATTTAATTTCAATCTCTCTCTATAATTATCTATTTTAACCAACTTCTTTATTTTAAAATATTTTTTCCCATTTAATATTAATATCTTTTTCACTTTTTTTGTTTTAATAGCACACTTATATTCTCTGCATGCTTTCCCTCTCTCTTATACATTTTTGCTAATTCTCACTTTTCTATTACTTTTATTCTTCACAGAGGCAAAACTCTCCACACAGTAAAAAAACAGCTTGTGTAAGTATAAAGAATGGTGATCATGTGATGTTTGATGGTTTAATACTTTTATTCTTCTGAATATTCTCACCAAAATCCTTTTTAATCACTTTTTCTACTTTACCACAACAATCCTTATATTCATTCACAATAAACTCTTTCACGATTTCTTCTACTTTTATTATATATTCTTATCATTTATTCTTTATGCACATCTTTCACTATCCTTTCTACTTTTATTACTATTTTCTATCACATTGCTAATCATTTCTATTATAAAAAAATTATTACATACTCTCTCTTCATTATCAAATACTTTAATTTTTAATACTTTATCCATTCCCTCTTTCTCTATTAGTACATAATCATGTGAAATGTATTTCTAGACTATGTGTATGCCCCTCATAAATATTTGTTAAATTTCTTATGCTCAAATTCTTTCTCTGACAAAAAATTTTCAAAAGCTATCCATTCTTCTTATCCAAGTCATCAATTTCTTCAATATGTTTATTTATATTTCCTATAACCATTATTTTCTTTCCTTTTTTGATACTCTGTATATCCTTAACTAAGCATTTGTATATGTTACTGTTCCACTCTCATTATAGTTTGACTATTTCCAGTGACATATAATATTCTTATCTCCCTAACCTTATCTCAAACCACAACTTTTGTTGATACTCAACAGTATTTAAATATTTTTTAACATAACTCATATACCTTCACACTTTTTTTCATTTTCTTTTCTATTTATACCCTGCCATACCAAGTCTACCAGTGTAGATTCTTCTCCTTCTCTTAGATGTGTTTTCAGTATTGTTAATACCTCAAACACTTTGTTTTTAATTGCTTTATTTAATTTCAGCCACCTATCACCTTGAGTATTCAAAGTTTAATATGAACAGAATAAACAATGAGCTAATCATTCATCAGACATCTAGATTATTAAATAGAAACCTATAAATGATAATAATAAATGCAAAATTTAAACCAGCACAAATGTTGATGCAGTTCCTCTTGAAATGGCCTACATCAAACTTTTATGGCAAAGTAAATAATTTTTTGCACTTACCGTTATACTTGTTGTTATTCTCGTTTAAATATATGTCATATAATAAAGTAGCAAATGAAAGATGGATTCCTTTTTCTTCTATTTGTATTAAATTTTAATACAGAAGGGATTGAATGTTTAAGCAGGATTGGGTAAATGAGAAACTTAATAAATATATATTTTATATGGTCTCCAGTTTATAATAACTTGTTTAGATTTTTCTACTTAGGATAGATTTCAGTGGTGTGTTTACAATGAAATTAAAAAAAAAGTTAATTATTCTTTTTTCAAATTTTTAATTTAGAGCAATTCGAATGAAATTTTTCGAATGAAATTAAAATATTTAATTTAATTTAAATTTCATACTTATTGTTTTTGTTGTTCATATACATGTCTATTTAATAATTTTGGCAGCATGTAAAATGTGGGATCATTTAATTTTCTGTTCATGTAAACATTTGATAGAAGGTAGCACAAACATTTAATTTGGAGTGGCTAATTATTAGAATGGTAAAAATTTATATAGTCTCCTATACAGTGATAAGTGTTTAAATGTATTATATAATGGTAGTTTGTTTACAAACAATATTTAATAAAAATATTTTCTTATTCTGTTTTGAAGATTTACATTTAGATCTATTTAAATAAAGTTGCAATAATTTTTGAATGATTTAAATTTCACACTTGCAGTAATCATAATTTATGAATATAAGACCAAACACAGCTAACAAAAGTGTTAAGCTTCAGTAAATATGCAGTTACTAATAGTGTTCCTTATGATAGCACCTAAGTGAATATATTTATAAATTACAGCAGTATAAGAAAAAGTTTGTTTTATTTAGTAACTTAGATGCCAGATAAAAAAAGACTCATTTTTTAAATATATTCATTTTTACAAGTTTGAGTTGGATTTTATAAACATTAAATGAAATAAATATTTTTTGTACAATCTCCAGATTAGCAATATGCATGTTTGAATTATATGTATTAAGTTTTATGTAATGTAATCCTTGACATATTATTAATAGGTTGTAAAATATATATATATATGTTAATTTCCATTTTTTATCAAATAAAAAATCCATAAAAATAATTAATTCAACATATTCAAAAAAAGATTACCTCTATTGGACCATGATATTTTTCATGGGTTTCATTTGCTGTAAGCTTTCCACTTTAATTTTAGTATTAAACTATTATTATGTATAAGAATACAATAAAATTGACTTGTTTACATGTTTTAAACTATTAAAAAAATTACATCATAACTAAAACAAAGCATCATTTTATCATTGCACAGTCAGGAGGAACAGATTGGTTTTAGAAAATAAACACAATCTTTATTATTTGATATCTACATTTAAAATTTGATGAAATAAATATTAATATCTGATAAATCAATCAGGTTATGTTTTAAATGTTTAAGATTTTTTAATAAGTTTTACAATTGTCAGTGGTAGCATGTTAATAAATAGTTTGCAATCACCTTCCATTTAAATTGCATTGTTAGTATTGTGAAGAAAAAATATCTTTTACTTTTAAAAGTAAAGCTTCAAGTACAAAATACCAATGTAATAATATATATTCATGATTTTAAATAATTATTACACAATTATTGTGCAAAAACAATCAAGAATCCTAATAAATTTCACACAAAAAAAACTAATCCTCAGAATATTTCTGGAAGTAATTTTACAAAGAACATGAAATCCTAAAAAACATTAAAAATCCATCAATGTACTATTTTAAAATATTTAAAGTTGCCGCACTTTAAATTATCTTGATATTTTTAGATTTTTTTTTTTTTGGAATTAAAATATCAAAGTAAAATATATGCAAATTAATGGATCTAAAAACAATTAGCAAAATCTTTTGATAGATGCCCATAAATTTCTGTTTTTCATATAAAAACCTAAATGTGACTAGGTGGAAGGGTTAAATATTTTTTGCAGAATGTCAGTGATAATAATAATCTTCCTTATTCTCACATGTATAAAAATAGCTTTTTGGATATAAATACTTCTAACAACTTGGGTTTGAAATGAAAGAGACTTAAACCCAAGAGAAAACTTGTTTAGCCTCAGGATTGTCAATTAATAACTGATTATTTCCTGGCAGTATCAGAAGATAAAGTTATCTCTGTTTACATAGATATAATCTCTCAATTTCCATTTTTTATCAAATTAAAAATTCAGGAAAATATTTAATTCATCATATATAATATAAATATGTTTTTTTTTTTAAAGAATTATTGATTTTTTCCCTTGATTAAAATTTAGAATTTCTAATTTTAATAATTACATATAGTAATTAGTTTTATAAAGTACGGTCATTGACATACTATTTACAAGTTGTAGTATATATATAAATCAGATGATATAAAGTTTAATAAATGAAAATCTCTGGAATAAACTGTACAATATGCAAAATATTAATATATAAAAAATAAATGATATTATGCCAGATTATGGCATGAGAGCTATGATAAATAGCATTTTAATTTGTTTTTATTTTAAAAATATTTTATTAAAATAACTCACCATTAAAATTCCTACATTAATAGCTAACTTTTCAATATTTATGAATATTAACACAATTATGTTGTTTATACATCATATTTTAAAAATTTGTTAGTTTGACTTTTCTTTTCCTCAAAGCATTTTTCAAGCATTTGTCAAGCATTGGTGGTTGAGAGGTCAGCAACAGCTGCTTTACAAGCAGTTGTACCAGGATAGCGGGTTCGCTTCTCGGCTGATGCTATGACATATGAAAAAAAAAAGCATTTTTCATATGCAAAATAAAAAGATTACAACAGCAAAATTTGCCATTGCAAATAAATGAATGTCCTCCAAATACAGAATTGAAAACATCCACAGAATTTATTATATGAAAGTTCATGATCTTTTTTCAATGTATATTTTAATTCATCAAATATAACCACATTCCAAACAACACGTGACTTTATATATAACATTATATTTGATTTTATTAATAAGATTCATTTCATTAATAATTAATCTACCAGTATTTGATTTTACATTAAGTGCAAATGTAAATTTATATAATATATTTAAAATAACTTTCCTAACATATTTTATCTTCAATAATTCATTAGTATATATTTCAATATTGGATAATTTATTACAGCAAAATTTATATAAAATATTATTTCAAAATAATAATAAAAACGTCTAAATTCAACCAATTATGCATCCCCTAATTGATAATGGTTATGCATATATATATATTCATTTTTCAGGAGTTTTTTTTCAGTAGAATCACATGTTATCACGTTTATAATTTAATTTAAATATTATACATTATCATGTTAACATTTGGGGACTAATATTATATTTTCAGGTTGAATTTGACAGTTTTCTAATTGTAGAATAAAAAATATTATGAGAGACTTATTTTCATTCAATAACATACTTGTGTGTAATTTGATGAACCAACTTTGTAACATACACTTAAATGTATTACATTAAACTAAATGTACTTTATATATATATGATGCCATTAATTGTTCTCACGACATGGTGTATGTGCATATATATTTAAAGCTCAAAAGGAAAAATAGAAATGAGCACAAACAAAACTTGCATATATAATTATTTAAAACTAAATCTGGAATGACTTAAATATTGATTATGTAATAATATTTGACATTTCCAAAATATTGTGAATTATTTAAAATCAAATATTAATAAAAACTCTTTAGTATGAATATTTGATTTTAGTTCTGATTTTGACAAATATCTAACATTTTAATTTAACAATAAAAAAAAGATTATCTAAAACATTTTTTCCCCTTTGTAATTGCACTTTAATTGTAGTTAAATATTTTTAAAGGATCACTGTTAGGTTAAAAAACAATGATAATAATCTTGTTTGAGTGATCAAGTTGAAAACTTATTTAATTTTCCTGCTTTTAAATTCTTTCCTATCTCTATGAATATTGGGTTCAGATCAGAGAAAATATTAGATTGAAGATAGTTTCAAAAAGACAGGCCATTGCTGCTAATTTTCATATTGGTGGAATTTCCAGAGAAGAAAAAGACAACTTCTCCACAAGACATAGTCCAATATATAGAAAATAAAAAGCTTGCCTAGTTGAAGTTAATGAATTTATAGACAAGCTGAACAGTGTTGAAAACTGCCAGCATTTATCTCATCTATTTGATAATCAAAAGGCAAACTTAGTCTTGAGATATACGTTCATGTATTTACTAGTTTGCATATATGCATAGAAGAACTGACAAAAAAAATCTTGTCTCTATTATATATTGTTCATGTATGAAAAAAATCAACTATTGGAAGAGAATATACAAAATAATTTTCATAAGGATTTTCAAAGAAGTATTGCCTCTTTGTTTTAAAACATTTATAACTGAAATATTTTTTTATACTGAATATGTATATACATTATTACTTAACTATTCGTATTTTGTTAGAATATTTTTCATCTTATTAATGATTGGAACATAGTTTTATTGTCCTTGCACATCTGGGTGTTATATATATGTGTGTATGTTACACAAATGACTTATTTATATATCACTGTAAATTTCGTAGTTTAATATTTCAATCTATGGAAATATCTGATTCTTCTAAGTCAATGATTTATTTGTATTATAGAGAATCTATTACAACTTTCATTTATTATTATTTCTAATCAGTAATTTAATTTTCCCTTGATTCACTGTCAGTAGGATTCTTGCAATCTTGAAGTCAGTTTGAACTAATGATATATGTAATGTGTGTACATATATATATAACTATTGAAAATAGGTATACTTATGTGTGTGCATGCGGATGTAAATACATGAAAGTAGTCCACACCTGAACAATACCATTAACAATCAACAATCTCAATTTGTTGTCATGGCAACTGCTTTTTACAATAAAGATGAATGTTCAGCTTTATCTATAGTGTAATATGTTTATATAGACATGATAAATTGCAGCTTGACTAAAAATAGAAAGTTTATTAATTCAAAAAAGTTTAAATAAATCTCATTAGACAGGCAAATATACCTCATAAGATAGGTAAATATTACCTGTTCTAAAAGCTGACATTATAACTTTCAAACTGCACTGAAACTATGTATTATTTAGATAAGAAAGCTAATAATGTTCAAGTTAGGTAGATTTATGAATGTAAAGACATGAAAGTGGTACACATATAATCAATAACAATCAATAATCTCAAACTATTATCAATGCAACTTCCTTTTTACAATAAACATATTAGACAATAGATAAATATAAATATCCACCTTTATTGTAATGTGATGTGATGTGATGTATTATGGCTTCTCCTTAAACGAAGTCAAGAATATCTCAGCAATTATGCCCAGATAAACCTGTTAGCCACTTTCTTTTACATTCCCCACTCTAAATTTACCCATAATGTGCTCTATCCCATTTCCACAACATAATTTTTGTCAACTCTATAACCTTTATATCTAAATCCCCCTTATCTTTTCCCAAACCCAGCATAAAAACCAATAATTCACTTTCTGTATAATCACTCTTTTCATATTTATTTTTCCACAACTTCATTATATGTACCCTTTCTGTTTTCAAACATTTACATTCAATTAACAAATGCCTAATATTTTCAATTCCTTCCTTACATAATTTACAAAATAAATCACCCATATTTTTCCATTTACATGTATATTCTTTTGTAGCTAAAGAGCCCGTTCGAGCCTTAAACAATAAACTACTTTCCTTACTATTATCATATATTAACTCACACCTAATATTCTGTTTATTTCTATATATATTTAAACTCTTTTTACTCTCCATACTATTTCTCCATCTCTCTAACTCTCTAGTCTTTATTAATAAATTTATTCTTTTATCCCATTCCTTACTACTATAACACTCAATAATCCTCTTAACACAATCATCCCATCTTTTGTACAAATATACTGATATAAATTCTTTATCCAAATTTTTTGCATAGTGCATTACCTTTCTCACCCATCTTATTACCTGCCCTTTACTCATAACCCAATTAAATACTATTTTAGCTATTCTTTTATTATCCATAAACTGCAATCTACCAAACATTTTCATTTTACTTTTTGCATCTCTCATATGAAAACTTGACCATCCCATTTCTCCTTGAATTGCCTCCCTTGCTGTCCATACTTCTGCATCCAATGCATGTCTTCCTACTTCCCTTTGAGCTTTTTCTAAATAATCTAATATCTTTTTACTAACATATAATGCATCATTACCATATGTTAACCCTGCTACTGCAACTCCTTTCCATATAATTCTAGCTACATCATATTTATTATATGAAAATACTGTTAATTTCTTTATCAATCCCTTTCTTTTCTTTGCTTCATTTATCAATTTTTTCTCCCATTCATCCAAATAATTTTTCTGATTACTTAAAATAATTCCCAAATAATTATATCTATTCACCACACTTAACTTAATATCTCCCAATAAAAATTCTATATCTTCTCTTTCCTCAGTATTAACCATCATTATATTTGATTTTTCTTCACTAAATTTAATCCCCATCTCTTTACCCACCCTTGCACATGTCCTCAACATAACTTCCATATCTTCTCTTTTTTCTGCACACAAAAATATATCATCTGCAAAAAAAAGACCTGACAAAATATATACTCCCTTACTACCTATTAACGGTATCTCTATCCCTCTTCCTAATCTTTCTATTGCTCTTTCCATTTCACTCAAATACATCACAAACAAAATAGGTGACATAGGGCATCCTTGCCTTAGTCCCACACCATTTTTAACTTTAATTGATTCTATATTCTCTAATTGATATATATAATAATTATTTTCATATAATTTCTTAATAATATCTATTAAAGCTTCATCCATTCCCAAATTTGCTAAACTTATCCATAATCTATTTCTATTTACTCTATCATATGCCTTCTCCATATCTATAAAACTCATATATAACTGTTTATTTGCATTCCTACTCATATCCATAAGTTATGTAACTACAAATAAACTATCTCTTATATGCCTATCTAATCTAAAACCTCCTTGCATTTCACCCACTACATTATTCCCTTCCATCCATTTTACAACTTTACTAGCCACCATATACGAGAAAACTTTATATAAAACTGATGTTACCGCTATCGGTCTATAATTATTCAACTTTCTATGATCCTTACCCTTTCCTTTAAATAATAACCTTACTCTTGTATTACTCCAACTACTTGGGAAAACTCTATTCTGTGCCATTTTATTAAAACAGGATAATAACTTTATTTTCGCCCTATATTCTAAATTCATTACCATCTCTGCTGCCCATCCATCTAAACCTCTTGCCTTCCCACTTTTCAATTTCTTCTCTACCTCATTTAGTTCATTTTCTGAAAAACTAATATTCCCATTACTATATTCTTTCATATTTTCTAATATTCTATCATTCACATCTAACATCTTTTCTATATTCATTACATAACTATTTAAGATTCTCTCTAAATCTTCTCTAGAACTACACTCAGTTCCCTCATCATCTAGTAATACTAACTCTCTCTCTCCTACATTTGTCCTTTTAATATAATTCCAAAATTTTTTACTTCCATCTCTTCCACTTTTATTAATATCCTTCAACAATTTACTATTCAATTTCATTCTCTCTCTATAAATATCTATTTTAGCCAACTTCTTCTTTTCTAAGTACTTTTCCCATTTAGCATTAATATCTTTTTCACTTTCCTTATTCTTAATAGCACACTTATATTCTCTACATGCTTCTTTCCTTTCTTTTACACTTTTACTAATTTTAATTTTTTATTACTTTTATTCTTTTCAATATTCTCACCTAAAACCCTATTTGCAACTTTTTCTACTTCCTTACACCAATCCTTATACTCATCCCCAACCCACTCTTCCATTATTTCTTCAACTTGTATTTTGTAAAAAGGCAAAACTACAGTAGTGCCACCCTGTGCCAAACAGAGTAATCAATGGATGCCAGAAGGCTTGTGCATAAAATCCCTATCTAGTGCCTACTCATCTAATATCCCCAGACTAGTTTCTGGCTTGATTACCCTGTTTGACACAGGGTGGCACTACTGTATGGAGAGTTTTGCCTTTGTTTACAACAGTTATGTGCTAGTATAGAGATGGTAATCATGTGATTGCAAAAAGGAGGTTGTCTTGTCAACAGATTGAGATTACTGATTGCTATTGATAATGACATTGATTAATTGTGGACCATATTCAGGTATTTATCTAGCCTTGAGCATTATTAGCTTTATTGTCTAAGTAGTATATAGTTTCAGTGCAGTTTGAAAATTATAATTAATTATTTATTAGTCTGCTTTCAGAACAGATTATATTTGCCTGCTTAATGAAATTTATTTGGATTTGAATTCATAACTCTCTTTAGTAAAGTTGCAATATTTAGTGTCAATATAAATATATTAGACTAGTCTTGCATTGATAGCTGAGAGGTATCGCAGCCGCCATGCAAGCAAGTAGTTGGTTGCAGACGGTTGTGGGTTCGCATCCCGGCCGATGCTATGACATATGAAAATATATATATATTAGACTATATATAAAGATGATTATCCACCTTTATTAAAAAAAAGAGGTTGTTTTAGATAACATATTGAGATTGTTGATTGTGATTATTATTGGTACAGTTTAAGTGTGGATTGCTTTCATGTATATATATATATGTGTGTGTCTGTGTTTGAACATTTATAATAGTTTTTTAGAATTATTTAGTTAGTGATAAGATTATAAAAGTCCCCTTTAAAATTCACCACTTTATTCCACAGATTTATGATGATAATTACTAGTTCATTGATAGCTAGTACAGTCAAAGCATAAGATATCTCAGAGCAAAGATATAATCATACCAGTAATTAATTGGTTTTTTTCTTACTATAGTTATTTTAGCATTTATGTGTGTGCAAATAGATAAAACATCAATTACTTTTATAATAGTTTGACATTGGCTAGATGATGATCAGCTACCATTTTTATAGTATAAAAACTCAAACACAAAGGTTGACTGTTGATTATTTGCTGGGATGTGATGCTAAAATTATTATTTATATTGGTCTTTGATGCTGACTTTCTATTTTGTTTTTCATGCTCAGTAAAAAGAACTATGCTTTTGATGATACCTATTACCCCCTGTTACTCCCTATTCTACATTATTTCAGTACATATATAAATATAAATTCTAGATTTAATCATACATATAATTGCTTGTTCATATCAAAATTATTATATTTATTTCATTCAGATCACACCTGTTATTAATTAGATAATGGAGGAATGCTGTAAACAAAAAAAAATAGTTTTAGATTTTTAATGATTTTGCAACAACTGTTTGAATGATTTCTGCTACCCAAATGTTGGCATATGTAGAATGTTTATAATGTATTAATATTATCAACAATCAACTACACATTTATACGTTTAATCATTAAAAATCTTTCTTTTAAAATATATATATGCAAAAAAAAAAATTAAATTATTTTATGTATGTAATTATAATTTAAAATTTTATAAAATTATTTATTATTAGTTTTTATTCAGATACTAGTACTTTGTCTAAAACACAAAGCCATTCGAAAATAAAATATCAAGCAATGGGGGGAGGGGGCTCATGGAGCAAATTGAAGGCTTCTGATTTCTAAATAGATCAAAAGATTTATTTAATAGCCACAAAAAGAAATAACTTGATACTAAAAAGAAATATGCCTATGTGAAAAGGAAGGTTTTTAATAAATGTGTTTTACCAGTTCTTACTTATGGATCTGAGACTTGGACACTTAATAGAAGAGCAATACAGAAACTTCAGTCCATTCAAAGAAGTATGGAGAGATGCATGTTGGGAGTAACAAGAAGAGATCAAAAAGGCAATATATGGGTAAGAGAACAAACAGGTGTTACTGACTCATTGAAAACATTAAAAGACTGAAGTGGAATTGGGCTGGACATATTTCTAGAAGAGATGATAATAGATGGACAATTGAAATCTTAAACTGAATTCCAAGAGATTCTAAAAGACCCAGAAAGAGACCACATGTGAGATGGATGGATGAAATAAGAAAGTGTGCAGGGATGATGTGAAGAGATGCTAGAGATCGGAGAAGATGGATTGAACTTGGAGAGACCTTCATCCTGCAGTGGAATGATAATGGTTGATGATGATGATCCTGATGTAAGCAGACAAAAATGAAGTCATTTTTCTGAAGCCAGAAAACTTATATGGAAAATGAATTTAGATAATGATGAACGTGAGAACAATATTGCATTTTTTGTAGTTATGATCAACATTTAATTAAAATTCATTACCTTAATATTTCAAATTTTTAAATGTATTTTTTAATTTTACTTATTAAAAGTAAATCTGTCTTCATCTCTCTTGTTTTAGTGTTTACAATTCTTTCTCAATGTAAATCTAACAACTTTATAGTGAGATCTAACAAAAAAATTGTTGAGCCTACCCATTACAAACTGACTTATTTCCATATTTTAAAGCAGGTTTCCAACATCTTTTCAAATTTTTCTACATATCCCATATATGTTATATAGGAAACATGACAGATTTAAAATTAATTCAAATATATTAGCTTTTTGACTTAATTCCAATTCTCAATTGTGCACAATTCATTTTCCCATATATTAGATAACTAAATATCTATTGTTCTTCAAGTCAAATATTTCCCAATTTCTATCTTATTAATTCCATTAATAATAAATATCTTAGATTTTATATGAGTCAGAGCATTAAAGCACCTTCTAATTAAGCTCATTATAAAATATCTTATGAAAATATGAATTATAAAACTATTTATGAAAATATGCATTTAATGTAGTTAGTTAATAAAGGAGTGTTCTTTGAAATTATCCTTATTATTCTTATATTTTACAGTTTACAATTCAGAGTTATTTATTATATACAATATTTATTTAATAACTCCTCAGACATATACCAATTTCTTATTTTAAAAATTGCTATTTGAATCAAAACCCATTATTACAACCTGTCACAGAATATTTTAAGTATTATGTATGACCATATCAAACCTCTAACCAAAATTGTATATATATAAAATACAAATCATTAAAAATTTTATACTTAACATTATATATATATATATATATTGTAATGGAACGTACTTGCTGCATTCCAAACATGGGAAAGCCAAATATAATGGAATGTATCTTTATATATGATCTCAAATGAAAATAAACATATGAACTTTTGTAACAATAATTATTAGTTAACCAAGCCCCTAACTTTGATACACCAAATGTAATGAATAATTAAACAAACATATTATGCTGACTACGTTATGGTGTCCAAATGTAATGGAACATACTTTTACTCCATTATACAATCATCAGTTAACTGGGACCAACAGTTTATGTGCCAAATGTAATGGACAATATATCATAAGACATATTATATCTCAAATTAATGGAACATCAATATAGAAAAGAAAATAATGCTTCAAACATTGGATGATAAACGTAATGGAATATATAAACTAAATGAATCCAATTGTTGAGAAACCTAATATAATAAATTGTATAATTTAAATGAAGAAAGACAAAATTATCCCAGTTATATTTAAATAAATTGTTTATATGCCCTTCCAACTAGCTATACATGAAATAAATCTAAAATCATACAGAGCAATGAGATCTATCATTATAATTTATTTTCAAGGTTGGTATGACTAACTAATCAAACATATATCAGAAACAAAGGGAATTCTATTAAATCCAATATACACATCTATTATTAAATTTATTATATCTAAATATATCAATGAATAATAATATGTTAAGTGGCTAAAACTAAACAATAATGAAATATAAAGTTATCCTCTATTAAATTGTGAATTCAATCAATTTCATAATACTCTGCATAAAAAAAAATAAGAATAAAATATTAATACTCTTTCAAATAAATTACAAGGCATACTTATAAAACAAATAGTACATCCTTTATTTTATACTATGTTTAATTTTGGTAATATCAATGTTTTAAATCAAACCCAAATAATAAAATACATATCTTCAATAAGTATATATATTAAATATATAAAGACATACGTGCTTAAAAGTGGATCAATATAAATCAAACCATATTTATTTTTTAGATATTTAAAATAAAAAAAAAAAAATAAAAAACACCAATCAAAATAAATTAATTTTTTTTTTTTATATATAAAAAAAAAATTATATAAAAAAAAAAAAAAAAAAAAAAATTATTAATAAAATAACTTTTTTTTAAAAAAAAATTTTTTTTAAATATTTTTTTTTAAAAAAATAAATAAAAACCCCCCTTAAACCCAAAATTAAAAAACAAACCTTAAAAATTTTAAATTAATTAAGTGTTAATTTTGACACTGTTAAAGTTTTTGTGTTAGAAAAAAGACGCTTGAATTGAATATTTATAAAGTAATTTTATAATGAAAAATAAAAATAAACAAAAATATCGACTCAAAATATATTTATATACATTTATACATATAAAAATTACTACTTTCAAAGTCACAGTCCAGTTTTCCTTCAAAAGCAACTTATTCCATTTTTTATTTCTTTATCCTTTAATATTAGAATGCATTCTAGTTAAATGAAGAACTTAGAAAATGTCAATTTTGAGTTGTATATTTTTATCTTTCTAAAATTTCTTTCCTTGAAAAATAAATAAATAAATTGAAATGTTGAATCCAATATATTAATTCTAGTTACCTCCAGATTATTATTAGATTGACCATTATAGATTCCAGATAGCAGTCAAACGCTCAGAGCGATGAAATACATATATTGAAATTGCTAGTTTTTCTTTTTAAACCCTTGGAATAAATGAAAGAAAATGGGAGCCCTTGGCGCGATATATCTCTATTAGCCTGTCATGATTTATGTATTTACCATAGAAATCTATCTTATTCCAATATTCTGAAGAATGGTAATTTCAAAGACACAAAGTACAACAAAATTTTATCCTTCAGTTGGTTTTATTACTATCTTAATAATAATGGCTTCCTCTTTTTGTTGTTGCTGTTGTTCCACGTGCTAGCAAATGCTGTTTTGAAAACCATTGTTACACGTTTTATTTTAAACAATTAACATTAAAAAAAAAATATCAAGCATATATATAAAAAATATTAAATTGAAAATTTATTTGACAGCTTTAAAAATATACATAAATAATAATATTGCATTTTTTAATAATCACTGCAAATAAAATAATTTTTTTATATAATCAACAATTTATATGTCTTCATTTATTTATAATAATTAAATATTCATAACGATGTACCATCAACATATAAATAAAATAATAACTTCAAACAATAACTATACCTAATAACCATAAACAATAATAATACTTCATATATAAACATCAACTCAAAGGTTTTTTTTTTTTTTATATAACAAATGATAATTTTTAAAATATAGATAGACATCGATATTTACAATATATATTCATATTATATATGTCAATCTTTCATTACAGATTCTTACTAAATTTTTAATGGCTGCGATAATGGCCATATGTAATGGTTGAAATATTAGGCAACAGATTGTGAAAAATGAATGTAATTCGAATAAAATAATAAATTACTAAAAGAAAAATTTTGCTGAATTTTACAGAGTTACTGGAATATATATATATATTATTGAATACGCTATGGATCAACTTTTGAAATCAAAGAAAAAGTATTAATATTTGTCTTACATTGGTAGTCGAAAGATCAGCGCGACTACCTTACAAGCAGTTGCCCGGGTTGCGGGTCCCGGCCGATGCTATGACACTTGAAAAAAAGAAGTATTAATATTTATACGTGGTGGAGTTATATATATATATTGTGTAATAACTTATTTAATAATGAGTTTAGTAGATAATGATTACTGCTCTAATTTGTATATTATTAAATAAGAACAACACCATTACAAGCTAAATTTCAAAAGGAATCTTTCTTCACCTTTTTTTTTAATTATGAATAATGATTTAATCCAAATATAGAGTAAAAGCTTAACCTTTCTGGATCGATTCCCAACTGAGGAAATTAAAAAGTATTCTTTGTATGTGTTAAACCTTACGCATATTTACTCGAACGTTTCTTGGCTTCCGAATAATTACGTATACAATATCCTTAAGTCATAATTATCGTAAAATAGAAACAAATAAAAATTTGTTTTAGATAACACTTTAGAAAAAATAATTATATAAAAAAAATGTTAATAAAAAAGATAACCTGTTGCAAGTAAAAATTTAAAAGCCAAATATATAATGTCTAGTTTGAACCTTTTTTTACTACGACGTATATGATTTCATAGTTTTAAATATTTTGCTCTATTTAAAGCTACATATGCAATTTGATTTTATTTATATACACGTTTGATTTCCAGAGTGTATAATATTCTTCTTCAATATATTTTTAACTTAACCTTTTTTGAAAAAAACTGATAAAAAGAAAGATTACTTAAACAGATGATATAGAATTTGCAACTCTGGAATAAATCCAGAATACAAATGTTTATTTTGTAAATTTAAATACAAAAAAAATCTTCACCACGTAACCTTTAAACTGAGTTGTTGTTAGGCTACTTAATATGAAGTTGTAATCATTTTCCACTTTTTAATTCCCAAGACAACCAAAATGACAATAAACACATTCACAAAGCATCTTTATACCAGTAAAAAATATTAGTGTAAATAAAAATAAAAAAAAGATGGGGAGGGGTGATAATACCAATAAAAACTTTAACAACTTATAAAATATTTTAATTTTTAAAACTTGGCTATAATTCGCGAAATATTTTTAAAGCTTTTTATATTGAATTTATGTTTTATATATGTATAATTTATTATTTACCTGTATAGTCATATAAAAAATAAATCTTAAAACTATGTATTATGTAATAAAATTCAAGAACAAAAGTCAAACATTAATAATAACAAAAATAAATTGGAACGAAAATTAAATATTATCAGTTCAGAAATAATATTTACAGAGGGTCATAACGTGAACTATATGAGCAAATACTACCTAGTTTTAAAATGTATTCTAAACATATATGTGTTAATTGTAACAATATGGCATAATGATGAAGCTAAATAGAGACACTAATGAAAGATATATTTAAATATACGTTGATGCTGCGTTTGTAGCAATGTGCTTAGGTGATGATAAAATCAATACTTTTCAATTTTACATTACATATAGTTAAGCCTCTTATAGTGCATTACTGACATTTTCTGATCTTTATCACATTTTCTAAAAAAAAAAATTAAAACCAAATATTTAGAAATAATCTAATCTGCTATGTAGAGCTTTTATTTATTTAGATCTCTAATACTAATTATGATCTTGGAGGCCATTTCTGTGTTCAGAGTACTATCAGACAGATCTAGGTTTGAATACCTCCCATATTTTATTGTATCTTCACAAACACATTAAAAACGAAATGTACATATTAGTTATACTAAGTTACTAGTTAGTCTATTAAAATTTACTGGATGTGAGAATAAAAGTTAAATGGCAATAGGCTATGTTAGAAACCAGCATATAAATAACAAAAATGTGTCAATAAGCACACAATAATCAAAATATATGAAATTAGTACATCGGGTAAACATTTATATATATATGATAAAGTATTATCTTTTAAACCTGATTATAATAATTTAAAAAATTACTTTGGACTACATTTTATCAATACTTATGTTTCAAAATATTGTAAACAATAAATAGAAAAATAGAAGCTTTAAAACTTAAACTACCCAGTACTTTATGAAAAAATTAAATGGTTTCCTTCTTTACTTGGTAGAAAGAAAATTACAAAGTTTGTCTAATCGTAGATGGTTAATAATGAGACACTGTCTTTCTTCTGCTATGAGTTAAGTAGATTTGTACAATTGGATATTTGATTATAACATCATGCACACAATAGACTCAAGCCCTGATTTAAGCATGGTCTGTAAGACTTGGGGTATATAGAATGTATGCTCTAAACTTAAGTGATTCACTTAAGTTTTTTAACCTCTTACCGGCAGGCAAATGCGTGGAAATTTATAATATTTAAGAAATAGCGCACTATTGGAGATTGACTTCTGTTTGAATAATTTCAAAGTTTATCTTTGGTAATATTTAGTTATTCTTGTTTTACATTTAAATATAAAATAAGACAAATATAATATTACAAAGATAAAGGAAAAAAAGATATAACTCTTTTAAGATCTTATTATACAGCTGAATTAGAAAAATATTTTAATGATATTAGTTATGCATAGGTAGTAATTCCAATCTAGACAACTATAAATATGAACACAAATGTTCTTTCAATTCTTTTCAAAATGTTTAGACTCCAGATGAGATGATCAAAAAATCAAAATAAATGTTGATATAAAATTGGATTGTCTCCACTCTCTGGATCAAAAAAAAAGGATTTAAATTTTGATCTATTAATAATACTATAAAAGCATCTGATAATAGAAGTAATGATAATAATAATAATAAAATAGTAATAATCTTAACTGATCAAAACAAACAAAGAAACATAATCAAAAATTATTCTATGAGTTCACACATTAATTACATTTGTAATTAAATTTAATGCCCCTACAACAGAAAAAACACCAGCAAGATGTTATGAATAAAATATTAAATCTATTGAGCCATCTCATAATATAATTTCAAACAAGTTTGAATTTTTAGTTTCATTTAAATTACTTGAATAATGGTTAACTAAGTATGGTACTTTGTTAGCTTTCTGGCTTCCATTGAAACTGATAACATTCTGAACTGTATAAAGTAATTTATGAGTCATGTGATCACATTTTTAAATGCTGTTAGATAAAAGGTTACATTTCAATTCATATTAATGCTGTAATGGACAATTCTTTTTTAGGTGCTACATAGACTTTTATAGTGTTTCAGCATAAAGGCATCAAAAATCAACATAGTTAGGAATATATCAGAACACTCACTATTAGAAATGAAAAAGAGACTAGCAATTAAAAAATGCAATATAGATTGGTGCCAATGATATAATATATATTCATTGTTTAAAAATTTGAGATGATATCATGTTGTATTCTTTCAACTATCTAGAATTAATTATGAAATGTCTTCAGAAAAATGTATTAAAAAATTTAAATAAAGTTTGAATTTTTGTAATTCTAGATGATGGAAATAGTCCAATAATTACAATATATATTTATATTGTTCAAAGCAGGTTATAAGTAGAAAGTAGTAGTTACATGCATGACACCATATCTTTTGAAGATTTATATTTTTATCTAGGTAGTAATCAACATTTAACAATGCTAAAATGAACAAATCTATTCCATTACTGCAAGTCATGTACTGTTTATTTTTCTACTAGATATTCCTTATATTGTGCCATTAGTTATAACAGTTGGGTATTATGTACACAATATTGACATGATGATTTCTTAATAGTTAATGGATGAACTCTTATCAAAATTTCTATATCTCTGAATAAAAAAAATTCAGGCATTTTTCAACACAACATATGGCTTTATATAACTAAATCTTTCAATAGTAAGTACGAGAGACTTAAATGCCTGCATGGATAATTCTGTCATTAACTTTTTCAAAAATAATCATCTTTGAAATTTAACTGCATAATTATTGCATTCAAATATATTGTGAGACTACAAAATTAGAATACTAAATCAACAGTGAATATTCACACTTTGCTAAGTATATCAATAAATACTTTATCAATTCATGTCACATCATAAGCCCATCTAGTTTATCATGGTAATAAAAAAAGATATAGAATGATTCCAGGTTTTTATTTACGTAAACATAGTATAGTTTTGAAAATTAAATGTCGTATTCACAACTGGTTCATATTTTTATTGAATGTATTACTATTTACTTTATTTTTTTAGTGAAGAAATTTCTATATTAAGAAGTAGAAGACTCTTTAGCAAGTTGAAAAATTAATAAATTAAAATAAATCAAAAATGAAACCAGCAATAATCAAATCAGATTTTTTTTTTTTTTTTAAAAAGTCAATTCATAATATGTAATGATGTTACACAACTTACATTGTATTTGTCTAAAAGTTTGTGATACGGAATATTTTTCTTTTAAATATAGTTTGGAATAATTCCATTATTTAGAATTGTTTATTGTATTTAGAAAAAAATAAACTTATCTGAACTTTTCAAATATATTTCAACAATTATAAATAGTTTCCTAAATCTTCAGAGGTTGCTGGCCATAACATGCAGCATGAGCATAATTGAACATAAGATTTTAAGATTTGTGAATATTGAATTTAAAATAATACTCTAACTAATTAGGATATTCTGTCTAAGATTAGTTGGCATCATTTTAAATTAAAAATTTATGAATCTAAAATTCCCAGATTCAATTTCCCTGCTAATACTGTCACTAGTCAAGCTAACAACATCTATAGAAGAAATGAAAACAACACCATTCAAACATTATATTATGTACTAACCTGTGTGCTATTATAGATCGTTGAATGTATTTAAAAAGTTTAAATAAAGTTTGACTTTTATAAAAAAAAAAAATCAACAATTAAAACAAGATGGTGGAAGAAGTTTAAAATATAATTATAAACACACATTATTGTAAAGCAGGGATGTAAAACTTATACGAGCCACTGGCCATTTTTCACCAAAACGGCCTCTAATCACATTCTTTTCTCAACTTCTAGTTTTATTTTATTTTTTGAAATCATTTTCCACGTTTCAGACCTATAGAGTCAAATATTTTCATCAACACTTTATATATAACAATTACTTCTCTTTATGATTAAAAGTAATACCACCACCAATATATACTTATATTAAAATTACAACCACAATTTGGAAACCACCTATTTTTAAATTGTGTTTTTATTTTATTTTATCGTTAGCTTTTTAATAAATTATATACTAAAAAATAACATTATGGTTCATTGATTTTGCTATTGTAGACATAAATATGACTCAAACTTAATAATGTTAATGTATGTTAAATGTTTTGATTTCCTTTTCTCCTAAAGCTACATTTATTAGTTTATTTACTCTTTTTTTATATTTAATTCAGTAAGTGTAAATTAGATATCGCTCTTGTTTCAGCAATAAAGTAAAGTGATTATATTAAAAAGTAAATAATAAATATAATGAGACTCTTAAGAATGAAGCTGTTTAATATTTCAGTGAAAAACAATCATCATATGTAATAGTTTTTTCTTTTTTTTGCAAAAAATTATATATATATATGACTTTATTAAAAATCGACAGTTTTTTTAATGTTGTACTTATGGAAAAAATTCAATAACAAATTAAAATATAAAGTATATGTCATCTCTGTGCTCTCGTTAAATAGTAAGCTACATGACAGTCGGGTAACCTCATATTTCTTAAATATCACAAGTATATTGATTACATTTCATATAGAAATATATATATTTATATTAAAGTGGTATAGTGGTTAACACATTGTCTGATATTCATATGACTGTTGATTTAAATCTGGATTAGAGACACCTGGAAATTTTAATTAGGGCTTGGGAGTTTTATTCAGGTAACTATCTATAGCCAACCTAATCAATCATCCATTTATTGATTTATAAAAAAATATCTAAATATTCTTAGCTTGATAATAAAAACTAAGATGACAAATTAAATACCTAAAACTAGATCTTATTTTAAAATATTATGAGAGGTCATTCTTTTATTGTGGACTATTTGAAGACTGTTTCTTTGTGAATTTTTATATAAATTATGATTTTATTATAACTTATGTTCTGTATAAATGGATTAGTTTATACTTTTATGCATAAAGTGAAATATGTACAATTCAGAGTAATGTTTTATATAATGTGTCTTATATACAATAGCACTGCAATAATAATAAATTATAATAATAATAATGAGGGGAAAAAACATATATTTGTCCAGTATAATAAAATATGAATAAGAAAGCTATTTTATTGTTGATGTTAATGTACATTATATATTTCTAATTAAATTAATATTGATCAAAATAAAATACAAAAAAAAAAAAAAGCTGAAATTGTGATAAATAAGCATAGACCATTCTTGCTTGTACATTGAGCTAAATATTAATATTATATAAAAAAATTATAACAAATAATAAAAATCATATACAACAATTAATATAACTATGTATTAATCATTTATTAAAAGCCCTTTTCAACCCATAGTTTAATGCCCTTTTAATCTATTTTAATGTTAACCAATTGTTGCATATAAAACACCATCTAGCATTCCATAATGGAAGTAAAATAACAATAATAAAATAAGTTATTAGTAAAATAGAATAAAATATTCACACAGAAATCTAATGTAACTTCAAAAAATTTATTATGTAACATAACAATATACAAAACAAATAATACATGTTCAATACAACTCTCTATATATTGTGTTATATAAGTGTCCATTCACCTCCAATTGTCCAGCCATAAATTAAATTTATTGAAGTTTGTAAATATTCATAAATTTAAGTTTTTAATGTAATATATTTCATATATTTGTCTTCTTTTTGGATCTTTAATATAATTTTAAGGTTAATATTTTTTAAAGATTTAATATAATATATGAATCATAATACATTAAAAATAAGTTAAATATTTGTATGAATATTTCATAAATATTACCAAAATCATAATTTTGTTTATTTTGCTGTAATATTCTATAAATACAATTTATCCAAACCAATTTGAACATTTTTTAGCAAAACTCTTTATTGTATATATATACATACACATTACATTTCGACTGTCCTACAGTCTTCTTCAGAGCTATGATATATTATTATATAGTTATGTATTTTATTTTATTTTGTTCATTATATCATAGCTCTGAAGAAGACTGCAGGACAGTCTAAGCATAAGGTGTATATATATATATGTGTGTGTGTGTACAAATAAAGAGTTTTGCTAAAAAGTGTTCAAAGTGGTTTGGATAAATTGTATGTATGAATATTTGCAAAACTTCAATAAATTTAGTTAATGGCTGGTCAATTGGAAGTGAATAAGAAGTTGAATAAGATGATTATTTGTTTTGTATATTATTATGTTATACAATCAGTTTTTAGAAGCTATATTGGATCTCTCTATGAAGGATTTATTTTATTTTATTAATATTTTATTCTGTTATTGTTATTTTACTTCCATTATCGAACACTAGATGGTGTTATATATGCAATAATTGGTTAACATTAAAATAGATTATTAACATTTGAAAGGGCACTACACCATGTACCGATAAAGACCTTTTATATATGATTATATATTATTATTCGTTATAATTTATATGAAAGAACAGCATATTGGATTTCATTTTTTCAATTTTTCATGATATATTAAAAAAAGAGTCAGAATGGGCAACTATAAATTATGTACTATAATTGAACATATTTTTTAAGTTTACTACATTTTATTTATACATTATTTTAGAAAATTCTGCAGCTTTTATTTTCCTATTTAATGAACAAATTTTTTCATATGTATGAAAAAAATTAATTTTTGTATATGAAAGTTGGCTCTCTATTGTTTATCTGCAATTAAATGTCTATATAGTATTTACTGTCTAACCTTAGACAGTAAATGATCAAGTAATCTTTAATATCTATATCTACACCTTTTAGTACTATATAAAATACCAGAAGTATATAAAATAATTATACTGATATGATATTCTACTATTAAAACATTATATATATATATAAATGTTTATTAATGTTCAAATTTATTTATTAAGCACATAGATCGTATGGAATTAAAGAGAAAGGATTTCATTTTTTATCATATAAGCCTTAATGATTTTTATAATAGTTCACTGATGCTGTGTTGAGTATAGAGAAAACTCTCACATCAAAACACAAGATAGAGACTTTATAAAGATAAGGGTTGCCATCTTATCTTTAACCCAAATTCTGATTTATATAGGCCAATCTGAAGCATCTTGGTTTGAGAGAGTGAAGTTGTTACCCTGTTCACTTTTACATCCATTACTTTCTTACATATATTAACATTCACAAAATCTTCTGATTTACTACGTATTAGTATTATGAATTAATAGAAATTATGTAATGTTTAAATTTATTTATTAAGCACATAGACTATATGAAATTAAAGAGAAAGGATTTTACCTTTTCAACATATGTGCCTTATGATCTATGTGCTTAATAAATAAAATAGAATGTTATATAATTTCTATTAATTTGCAATATTAACACATAGTAAATTGAAAGATTTTGCAAATGTTAATGTGTATGAAAGTAATGAATATAAAAGTGAACAGAGTAACATATTCACTCTCTCAAACCAAGATGTTTCAGATTGGTATATATAAATCAGAATTTAGGTTAAAGATAAGATGGCCACTCCTGACTTTATAAAGTCTCTATCTTGTGTTTGGGTTTGAGAGTTTTCCTGAACTCAACACAGCATCATGAGCTATTATAAAAATCGTAAGGCATATATGTTAAAAATGTGAAATCCTTTCTCTTTAATTTTATATGATCTTTGCACTTAATAAATAATGTTAAATAATTTCTATTAATTTGTAATATTAACGCCCGTAGTAAGTCAAAAGATTTCGTAAATGTTAATGTGTGTAAAAAAGTAATGGATATAAAAGTGAACAAAATAAAATCTTTATTTTTTCAAATCAAGGCATTTCTGATTGGTCTATATAAATCAAAGTTTAGATTAAAGAGAAGATGCCATTCTTATCTTTATTTGGGTTTGAGAATTTTATCAAATTATTATAAAAATCAGTAAGGTGCAAATGTTAAAAAGGTGAAATCTTTTCTCTTTAATTAATGAAAGATAAATTATTGTATGTATAAGTATAAAAATAATAATACAAAAAATGTAATGTGATAGTAGAAAGCTTTATCTCAATTAATGTAAATGCATATATACACATGTACAGAGAAAATCTTTAACAAAGAATAATTTTAAATAACTAGGCTTAGCTAGCTTTTGACTAATACTGTACAAGCCATAAATATAGCAACGACTATAAAAAGTGAGAGTGTGTGTATATATAGATGATTTGTGTTAGTTAACTTATATTAAGCAGACATCTATATATTATAAGTGAATAATCATTTTTATGTAATGATATTAATATATTTTATTATTGTATTGGAATATTAATATAATTATTATCTATAAAAAACTTTATTTATATAGTATATATGTATAGTTTATAAAACATAATACATATAGATAGGCGATTTTGTCATTCCTAGTTCTGCAAAAGATAACGAATGACTTGAAATGTAAAGATATAATAAAATGTTATAAAAAATGTCAATGTATAGTAGAGATTTATTTACATGATATCGCAGGAAATTAGTAAAATTTAATGCGTCATTAAAATTATGTAAAACCAGTAAATGTAGTGTTATTAATTAAAAAAAATTTTTTTTTTCTTTTCTAATCAAACAACAACGTAATAGTCTGCAAAAAGAGTTATACTTTATTAAGCTTCCTAATGCATTAAATTTTTTTTAAAAAGGATGTTAAATACTAAATTCAAGATTTAGTTCTAATACCTATTATCATGATATATTGCTAAACTCTATTAACTGTTTACAAAAGGTGAGATCCCAAACATTGAATAAGACTATTTTTTCCTAAGTCTTCCTGTTTTTGCTTTATGTTTTAAATGTTAATATTTTTCTTTTAGAAACATAATTAGTAGATTTTTTCTTTTATTTTCTAGTTTAGTTTGAATGAAATAAGTATTGTTTTGATAAGGTGAGATAAAAGGATAAGAAAAAAAATCCTCAATAATTTCACTGAATTCATAGAAAATTCAGGCATCAAAAAAGACAGAGTGGGTGCGATTTGTGGATCTTAACGTCCAGAGTCTATTAGTCTATTACTTCCTCAAACCACCACAGGATATGCTTCTAATGATCTATGTGTTTCATAATTAAATTAAAGTGAATAATTTTACTATAAGTTTATTAATTATATCTAACTTAAAGTATGTATACTTCACCTGTATTTACATATTATAAGTTTATTAGTAAAACACATTATTTCAATAGAAAAATAATTTGTACATTAATAAAATGAATTACTAATTAAAAATATAATTGAAAAATTAAACGTGTATGAAGTCATAAAATATCCAATTTCAGAAAACAAAGATTAGACTATAAAGTACAATCATTTTCATTTTAAATCCATCAATTTCCCAATTGCATTAAACTACTTTATAAAATAATCAGTTGATTTTACCTATTTAGCAAAAAAAGCAGACAAAACCTCTTCTAATCTAGCACAGTGTATAAACTAGTTAACAAACCTATTCTAGCTTAATGAAAGAAAATAAGTGCATAATTTAAAAACAACAGCTTACGGTTGTCTTTTTTTTTTTGATAAAGATAACAAGGAGTCAGAATGTTATAGTTACCTTTATACACAAATTATTAATATAATAGAGTGAATAAAGAAGTAAAAATGAGCTAAACAGACTTTCATTTCTTAAATTTGTGCAAAATCCAAATTATTTTGTGCTTAATAATTTTTCCAATAATATTTTATTCCAGAATTATTAAGAGAATATGCAATTAATAAAAATGAACATAGTTACTCATACAATATGTTAATATATAATGTAAACATAGGAATGTAGAATTATTCCCATGTAATGACTAGAGAAATATTTCTAGATATCTATCAATTATTACTGACAATTTTTAAGCTAAAAAAATTGTCTAATAATCCACAATAGTTTTTTATGTCTTGGATTTATTTAAAAATGAAAAGAGATTAGCTTTTATTTGGATTTAAACTCAAATATATATTTTTATAGTTGTGAGAGTTTGGAAGAATTTCATCTTCTCTTTACATTCTGTAAATATTATTTCATCTCCACAAGAAAGCTATCTATGTTAAACTAAATGTATTCATGAATTAATTCTGCTATAAGCAAAAGAATAGAAAAATCTATTAACAATTGTGTTGCTAAATAATCAACATATGTATATATATACATATATAACAAAATATAAATATTTGATTATGCAATCATTTTTTTAATATTTCAACTAGAGAATTGACTTTCATTAAAAAATACAACCAAGTCCAAAGGAAACATTATTAAAGAACACACAAATAATTGTATTTTATTTCTTATTTATTTTCTTTAATTATTATTATTATTTTTTTGCTTCTGTAAAACTTGTCAAAGTTATTGACATTTTACTTTAATATTATTTTATTAAACATGGTTGTCCCAGAAAATATGATTTATAATATATATTTAGTAAAATATTAATTTTGATACCTGTATTACTTTGAAATAAATGTAAAATTCAACTTGCTGTATATTAAATATGGTAATTCAACTTATTTTGAATAACAGAATAAGTTGACTTATATGAATATTACTGTATTTAATATATGAAATTGAATTTTACATATATTTAGTATTATTCATCTCTCAATACATTCCTCAAATTATCTGAGACCATTTTCTCAATCTTTTGCTTTATTTTTAAAATTTGTTATAATCACACATTCAATAATTTTTATATTTCAGCATTTTTAAGTTTTTTTTGCATAAAAGTAATGATATTTCATTAAGTTTTACATTCAATGACATGCTGAATGATAAATTAAACACTTAATTCTTATTGGTTTGCCATCATTATTAGCATAGTTTTTTTTTTATATATAAAGTAAACTTTTTTATTAGCAAATCATAAACAAGTATTAAGATATGAAAAAGAAAAGAAATTTAAGTTATATAGTATATGATACACCATATATGAAAACACAGGCAATATGATTGATTGGACTTTCAATGCAGATGAAGAATGATTTGAATTTGAAGATAGCAATATCTTATGTAGATGGATGTGTACATTATTTACAATTTATATACTTTATTTTAGTATCTCAATTTTAAAGCGATATAAATAAATAATAACAAAACATAACATTCTATTAGTTCATATTTTAAAATAAATTATGAAATAATGAATATAAATATTTATTCTCAGGGATATAATATTAAATGTTATTAAACTGATAATGTTCTATTTTCTAATTTGTCTTTAAAAAAAATTATCTTAGCAATCTAACATATGCATTCTCATTTACATTTCATTTTTGAGATCATACTTCATTAAATATTTAAGACTCTCTTAAAAATCTTTATCAATATCAAAAATTTAAGTTGCCAATATTTCTCTGCCTTTTCTGTTCAACTTTTGTTTTTATTCATAGGGAGCCAATATTTCCAGCAGCTTCCATTGTTATTTTTTAAAACAAATCCTTTTATAATAAAGATTTACATCAGAAGACTTCCACTTTTTTTTTATATTTGACTTCTATATACTTCCAGATGAATTTCTTACTGAATCATTGAAGTAAAAGTTATCTACAGTATTACAGTTATTATCAGTAACTTGTGCTATTTTTTATATGTACTTTTATTCCTACTTTTCAGTATTAACTTTATATACTGCATTGTTATTTTTATGCACAAAAACAGGTTTAGATAACTAAAAATAGGTAGGATATTATGATCAAGTACAATAAATAACATAAGTGGTGGTTTTAGAGAAATATCTTGATTTCAAAGATTTCTGACGTCATAAAATAATGAAGTTCTTTACTTTAACTATATATAAAAAGATAAAATGCTACTCATCTCCCTGTCTTTTTTAAAAAACTTTTATTACATTTTTAAAAATCGTCCACAATAGTGTTCCTATTGTATAAATTTAAAAAAATCCTTCTGAAAATATGCTTGTACAGTTTTATTGATGAGTTTTTTTTGTATTGCATATACTGGTTTTTTTATTATTCATGACTTCTAGATAATACAATTATAATATTTTTTAAACATTTTTATTAATAAATAAAAAAAAAAAATTATTATATATAAATAAAAGAAGAATACAGTAAAAAAGATTTTCTTATTCAGGAATCGCATTTGATAATAAAAAGTTTATTTGCAATATATCTGTTTTGATTTTTTGTTTAAAAAACTATTCATTTAATATTTAAGCATTCAAATATTATACCAATTCTATTATGCATTTGACATATCAGATGCCCAGTAGAAAAAAAACTACTTGAAATATTAAGCAGTAATTTAGAAAACCTATCAATAAACTATAGGTTATATATTTAAATATTTCAATAAATGTACATTATAAAATTATTAATAATATTTAAGAAGTTATTTTAAGTCATTTTAAAATGGAGCGAGTCCTAAAAATATTCCTTATCAATGCTACATAAGAAACTAACTGGAAATTATAATTAGTGGCAACAATATGAGTTATCCAATAGATGTGCTGATGGTCAGAAGACTATGCTGGAGATGATGTCATTCAGACCAAAGAAACAGATTAAAGAGCCATAAGGAATTTATTTTTAATAATATTTGTATGTTTGTGTTGAAAGAACAATCTTCTTTAATTTTAATAATTAGCCATGAAGAACATAGACTTTTACATGATATTTATATCCGTTTTTGCTCATGGAAATTTATTAAAAACTGTCTTAAAGTTTACCTGCCATTTAAAAAAAAGAATGAATACAAGCTAACAATTTTGTGAAAATGAACTGGTCTGCTTTATGTTATCTGCAAACGTTTTTCTCTATATGAAATATCTACTAATTTTTAAATAGAAATTAATGGTTATAAAATATTCCCAAGTCCTGTGCAAGTTTAACATAAAACAAATATGAACTATTGTAAGAAGAGCTCTATAAATTCTAAATTATAAAGTATAAGTTATATATTAGCAGTCAACTATAAATGTTTTATTAAAAGATATACTAACCTAAAGGAGAACATTTTTTTTTATATATCAAGTATTGACTGGGAAGCGAATCCAGACCAGCTGCTTGGAAGGCAGCTATACTAACTGCTAGGCCATCAATGCTTGATAAGAACATGTTGAAAATGTTGTAAGTTATTAATAATTGAATGGGTAAACATGGAAAAATAATTTTAAAATTTAAATAATTCATTCGTGATAAAGCTAATGTTATTTATACTTTTATATAAAATTTTGACAACTTATTTAAAGTGAAATATTCTACTATAATTTATTGAACCTAGATTAATGAAGAAACTTTAAAATATGGAACATATCTTATTAAATAATTAATTTTTATTGTGGATTTTTTGTGAAATGTGTGTCATTTCAGATAAATGGAATGAACTTGGTCTTGCAGAGATGAATAATATTTCAAGTGGATTTTTGTTGATTGAATATTTTGTATTTATGCTGAATGAAGATAGGAGTGACAAGTGAGCAGAGTAGAGAGAGAGAAAATCTGTTAGTGAACTGAAGGTAGTCATGGTAACTATGCTTCCTCCCAAGTTTAACTTCAAGCAAGATTTCAAGAACATTTTAGTATTTTCCTATTTTATATAATTTAAGAAATATAGTTATGTAAGTTAATAATTATTTATTCTTAGGTTTAAGATATCATTTAATATTTATATGATATGTAAAGTTTATTTGAATATTTGGTATTATAAAATAATTGACAGAAAAATTAATATTTTTCTGCAATAATAATAAGACCATAATTTTCAAATGAAAAGACATCAACCAGAGAAAATGGCTTCACATTATTAATCCTAAGGATATGAGTAAAGGAAAATGTTATTGATATGTATTTCAATTTTATATGGGTATTAGTTTATTTATGAAAGTGATAAAATAAGGTGAACCAAATAGTATGCTTATTTTATTTATATATGATATATTAATTGATTTTTGAATATTATGTGAAGGTGTAAATATACATTGTTGTATATCTAAATTTATTTAGATACTATGTGAAAATAGGAGTATGCATATTATATATTGGATTCTTTTTAGATATTATGTATAATTAGTCATAAAATGTTATAAACAGTATCTGTTTAGATACAACTTTTCTGTTTGATCTCTGAATTATTTTATAATGAAAGAATTTGAATGGAAGTAGTTATTATTGTGAAATATGCGAAATTATTGTTGATACAATATTGAATCTTCTGTATATTATTGTGAATGTTTAAAAGGAAGTTTAGAAATTATTTTCATGTTAAAATTTCTTTGCAATGTTGAAGATATTCTGAGTGTATACGATAAATAGTAAGTGGTTTAGGATAATAGTATGGATTAAATCCGGTGGTGCTAGGGATGTTTTGAATATGAAATACTATCTTTTGAATATTGAATATAGTTTTGTGAATACTAAGTAAAATACAGTTAACAGAGTTCTGCATATTTTATGATTCATGGTCAGTAGCGTTTCTTTCTGCAAACCTGTAAGGGCTCAAGGAGAAACCATGATAGGAATTTAAGGTAGACACAGAATGCCTTAAGCTCTGCACCCCATGTTTCTAATGGTTCTTGTAGTTTTGTAACCCTCATTTTCAATTACTTTTTATCATCACTGTTTCTTCATCATAATTAGTACTGTTGATAAAATATTTGAAGAATAATGGCTAGACTAAAAATGATGTTAGAATTTTTTGGAAGACAAGAAAAGTAAAATGTATCACAGATGACATCTAATTAATGTGAAATAAAGTTTTATGGAATGCTTTAATATTCCTAATATTGTAAAAAATCAAGAGAGTATTAAATATATATTATAATAAAAAAGTATGAATAAAAAAAAAGTATAAATGAAAGTAAAATCTGAATGTTATTAACATCAAGAAAACTGGCATAAGTAAATATCATATATTTAATTGATTTTAGATTATTAAAATAATTATGCTTGTTTTAGTGGATAAAATAAACATAAGCATAAAGAAGTTATAGAGTTATTATAAAGTTATGTTATAATAGATTACGGAATGGAGAACTTATTACTATTGATGTGATGTAATGCACTGTGATTTCTCCTTATATGGAGTCAGGAATCTCTCAGAAACTATGCCTAGAGAAACCTGTTAGCTACTTTACCTTCCCTTTCCATTCTCCACCCTAAGTTTTCCCATAATCTGCTCCATCCTATTTCCACAACATAATCTTTGTCAACTCCATGACCTTCATATCCAAATCCCCCTTAGCTTTTCCCAAACCTAGCATAAAATCAATAACTCACTTTCTGTATAATCACTTTGTTCATATTTAATCTTCCATAACTTCATTATTTAAACCCTTTCTGCTTCCAAGCATTTACATTGAAATAACAGATGCCTAATATTTTCTATGCCTTCCTCACACAACATGCAGACTAAATCACCCATATTTTTCCATTTACATGTATATTCCCTATGTTTTCTTTACTAACATATAGTGGTATTAATAAACTATGTAGATAATGAATGTGAATATTTCATGAAAATATTTATAAAAATATGTCATTATCTAGAAATATTTTTATTATCAAACCTATAGTTATTTATGAATATGTTTTTGTATAACAATAATGCTAATGCTGAATAACTGTATAGTTTTAGAAATCGTTATAGGATTACCATTGAAGTATATTTTGTTTTCAGTGTTATTTTATGATAAAATAATTGAATTAGAAACTATTTATTATTATTATTTTGTATGTATAAATATATTTTTAATATAGTTTTTTTGTGTGAATTTTGAATAATTAAAGATATGTAAATATTATATTATGTAAATTTTGAAATCATAGTTGTTATAATAAATTGTCAATGTGTTTTAAATTAATCTTATGTCTTGAGAGTTTCTTTCTTGTTGTATCCAAGCCATTATTAATCTTCCTGACCAAACACATGTATTATAAAAATTAATTATATATTCATATTATTGCACATGATTTAGAAAAGATACAGTATGATTACTAAATCATCATTGTTGAAAATATTATTTATTAAAGATGGAGACATGTATAATGCTAATTTACTAATTATCTGATTTGATATGATAATTATAACCAAGCTTTATATTCCTTAATATGTCACATAAAGAATATAGTAAGAACTGTAATGCATAATAAAATGAAAATATTTTTGAATTTCTTTAATCTAATAAATATTATTTGCAGTAGTCTATAATTTTAATTTGTCTTATTTGATGAGCAAATTCAGTAGATGATTTTAAAAATAAGAGTTTTGGAGTATTTTATTTTATTAATTATTATTGTTATAGTAAAGCTATATATATATATGTAAAATAAATAAAATATCCGTTAATTAAAAACAATATTGTAATTATAATTGAAATAATATTTTTAACGGTTTATAAACAATTACAAACAATCCTAAAATCCGCAGAAGTACTTTCGGTTACTTTCTAACCTGCCTCAACTGCCATTAAATTCAAAAACCAAAAGCGGAAGCAAACATCATCAATTCAAATTCCACGAATCTCGTATTTTAATGTTAGAAGCTTGTCGATTTATTAAATGTGTTTTATTCCTGTTTATAAAAATTGCCTCTTTAATTTTTCTTTTACTATGGTTTCTCTCTTCATGAAGAATTTTTACATTTTCAAAATTAAATTTAAATTTATATTTACATGTTTTTTCATGATCAAAGAAAACTGAAGAAGATATTAAATCACCATTATTTTTATTTTTTACATGGTTATATAATAATTCATGTTCCTTCAATCTTTTCTCAATACTGCACCTAGATTCACCTATATATGATAGCATACAATCACAAAAAATTTGATATATGACATTACTTTTTTGCTTGACAGGTATGACATCCTTAGAATTATTGACTAATTTATTAATATTGTTTGGAACGTAGAATGAAACATTAAACACATTCTTATATAAATCCTTAAAAAATTTTACTTGTGGATTTGAAATAAATGGAATAGATATCCATTTTTTATTATTAATCTTTATTTCTTTTAAATTATCATATTTTTTTTTTATTATTTTTTTTATTTTTTATTTTATTTATATATATAATCTCTCACTATGTGTAGCTATATTAGATAATGTGTAATTGTTTGAATGATTGTATGAACCTGAGATTAAGATTTAGATTACAATTAAGAGTATGTTGGGAATTGTATTTAATGATGTATTATATTAAATAGAAGAGTGTAATGTATTTTAATATTCAATTTCATTTAGTCATGTTAATTATAGTGATATGTGAGCCATGGGAATATTACTGATAATTGAGGAAAGTAGGTAGAACTGATATTCCTGTGCCATTGGGGATATATTTTTCAGGGTATGTTCTTAATGTTAAATTAACTGTTGTACCTTACTGAATGTTTTATTATGAGTCTCATGATTTTTAATATTTAATCGAACAGTTTTTGTTAATAGATTGAACTAGTATTTAAATTAATATAATTGTAAATGAGTAGGTATTTAATTTTAATCTATAATTGCTTAGTACTTAAATTGATTAATGGATTTATAGGTTATTTAACTTGAGATGTTATTATATTTATGTTAAATCATTAGTTAAGTAATTTATTAGATGTATTATTATTTTTTATAGATAGACAGGTTTCATATTTCTCCATTCTTTTTTATTTCATAAATAATTTCATACAAATAAAGATAGACTAAAAACAAATAACCCCCAAGAATGTATTATTATTATGAGCTTGTTGTTGTTTAAGTTTTAAACAGTCATATGTGTTGTCTTGATTATTCATGATTGAAGAGTTGGTACTTGAGTAGCCAGAGGAGTTATAGTGTAGCATCAATAAGGATGCAGTATATATATATATATAGTATTTCTAGTGTTATTAGTAAATTGTTTGTATCTTATATTCATTTATATATATTTAAATATTATAATGGATGGTATAACATTTTTGTATAGTAGTCTTCTTCTTCTCCTTCTCCTCCTCCTTCTTCTTCTTATAATAATAATAATAATAATAATAATAATAATAATAATAATAATGATGATGATGATGATGATGATGATTATGATGATGATGATAAAAACTCCTAATAATAAAAATATGTTATTATTTCCTAATGAGAATTTAAGTTAATACTTCAAATTTTATTTTAATATTAAAACTTTTATTTAATATTATGAATTGATTAATTGTATTTGATGTATTAGAAATATAAATTTATAAACAAAAAACATCCTAAAAAATCATAATTAAATTTTTCCAATATAGAAAAAAAACAAGTAAAATGTAATATGTACTGAGAACAATGATTTTTTTCTTATTAGGCAATTATGATAAAGTTGATAAAAATATAAACAAATTAATATTAAGTCATCATAAAATCATCAAATTCTGTTCCAAAATTTAAAATTGCATTTATAATTATTATATATTTAAATAAGCATTTATTTTATATAGTGCATGTTTATAAATTGTAATACATTAAAGATCAGCCTGTCAAGCTATTGTGCATGCACTTTTTATGAGTGTTAATAATAAATGAATACTTTGACTCCCAACACAAGATATAGTATTTAGGAAAGAATAAAATGAATCCACTTAATCTATCCAACCCAAATGCTTATATATGGGCAAATCTTAAGTACTGGAAGTGAAAGCGTGAGTGGTCTATCCTCACACTTTCACTTCTAGTACTTAAGATTTGTCCATATATAAGCATTTGGGTTGGATAGAATAAGTGGATTCATTTTATTCTTTCCTAAATACTATATCTTGTGTTGGGAGTCAAAGTATTCATTTATTATTAACACTCATAAAACGTGCATGCACAATGTATTACAATTATTATATATTATAATGTTTGACAGAGTATAATAATTGTAGTTTTTTTAATTATTAAATATCAAATTTTTTAATTTGTATTTTTAAAATAAAATATATTTTAAAAAATCTAAATGTAATTATGAATATATTTTTTTTAAAAATTACTATACAAATATTGTAAAAATAATCATAAATATTTAAATAAACTATGGAGAATATACAATTATTTTGTTCATTGCTAATAACAATCAAAGAGGAATTTATAAGTTTATTTATAAGACCAAGATCAAAGAACATACCTATGATAAACACTCTAGATTTGTGTCAGCTTGTTTGCTGTATACCTCTGCAAACTACTCTAAAATAGTGCTAAAAGTAACTGCACAAGAGTGATTTAAAACCAAAGCACAAACATGCGTCACAGTACACTATATTATCATGCAGCTAAGAATCAGTTTATTAAAAACTATTATAGCTGCTTTTTAAAAATAAATACAAGACATAAATTGTATTTATTCACTACATATATAATCCTAAAAATAAAAATTTTAATAGAAAGAAATTAATATTGAAAATCTATATTTTGAGAAAATAAATTTATGTCATTATGCCAAAAATATTCAATATTTCTAAGTTTTTATAGATATCCCAGCAAGCTATCACTGAAGAAATATTATTAATCTTCATTCTTTAAACAGATCACAGCAAAGGAATCAATATTAAAATTTTAAAATACATAAATTACATCTGCAAAAAAATAGCAAAGGAATAAAAATTAGAAATCTATATACAAACAATTATATGTTTCAATAAAAATAGAAAAAAAACTGCATCTATATATTGTTAAACTTGATTAAATACAGTGAGGCAATGTAATTAGATACCAACCAGTAACCACCTAAACATTCGCAGTAAAAATAGTAATCAATATTTCTCACTGCTGTCAAGGCAATCTTCACACCTTTTAATAGCAAGAATGGAAATCCATTCTTACTAATGGTCCATTGAATATATATGGACACTTAAAGATTGCAACTTGACTACAGAGTATGAAATATTGATACAATGAAGTTTAAATAAACCCCTTTAAACATGCAATAAACATGTCACTGTAATGCAGACTAATGAATAGTCAATTATAACATTACAACTGCAATACTTTTAAATTGCCCATGTATTATTTAGAAATAATAAGTGAAATAGTGCTAAAACTTAACTGGGATAATGATGTAATTAGATATCAACCAGTAACCACCTAAACATTTACAGTAAAAATAGTAATCAATATCTCTCACTGCTGTCAAGGCAACCTTCACACCTTTTACTTAAAGATTGTAACTTGACTACAGAGTATGAAATATTGATACAATGAAGTTTAAATAAACCTCTTTAAACATGCAATAAAGTAAGGTAATGGTAAACTATAGTTTTTCTGCACAAATGAATATTTCAATCATTTTATTTTTACATTACCCATATCATTATTCACCTGACATTTATAATAACATGTAACCATAACAGATATATACCAATTTACCAACTAATATAAGATATCTAAATGAATTGGATATAAAATAATGAATGGATGATGTAAAGAAATATTTTTAAGGGAAAAAGGAAATCTGAACTAGCTACCATGCTTATAACTAATAAATTATTTGGAAAAAATTAAGCCATTAAGTTTTATTTAATTCTGATGAATTAAAAATGTAAGTGTTCTGTCTTATTTACTTAAGATATTAGATGTTTTGAATTGTAAATATTGACAGATGTTTCACAGAAACAATTTAAAGGGGAATCCTGTTCATCAGATGTGCCAGACATAGGTTTAGATCTTATTTATATTAAACAGATTTTATTTGTTTTATTTAAAAATAAGAGTACATTGTAAAGATAATCATCCATAGGCTCAAAACCTGAAGATGAATATTGCTTTCTTCATCAATGATAAACAATGGATCCTATTATAATCATTTTTTCATAGTAAATATAAGAGCAGTTGCCAGAATAACTCAATTTAGCCTGGGATTTTCTTTAGCCTTCAGTTAAAAATACTACACCCCCATTTGCCAAATCACTAATTAGAATGATATTTTAATGAAAGAAAATTTAATATTTAAATAATGTTCAAAAATTAATGCATTATGTAGAATGCAGTAATAGGAAAGTTAACATAAATAAAATATAGTCTTGCATCGGTGATCGAGAGGTCAGCGCGACTGACTTGCACTTGCAGGCAATTACCCGGGTTGCCGTCTCGGCCGATGCTATGACACTTAAAAAAATATATATATATATAAAGTTTTATGTATCTGATATGTAAATTTAAAAAAATTAGATGAGAAGAAAACACTTGTAAATATATTGCAAGATTTGTATATAGTGATGACTCTGGAGCTCCTGGCCAGTGGATCACATTCCAACTTATGTCACTTCTGGTGCTTGAATTTGTATTAAACAATTTAAAACAAAGCAAAACTTTCCATACAGTAGTGCCATCTTGTGCTAACAAGAGCAATCAATGGATGCCAGAGTTTTGCTTTGTTTTGAATTGTTTAATAATAATTATGTGCTAGTATGTGATAGTGATCATGTGATGTTTAGTGCTTGAATTTGTGTTATAGAATCCCAAGAAAAAAATATTTATTTATACTTTGGTAAAATACTTAATATTGTTGCAAATGTAATGGATAAAATTAATTTTAAAATTAAATTCATATGCTTTTATTAGAATTAGGAAGGCTTTTTTAATAAACCTGTTCGCTTATTCATGGATCTAAAATTTGTACATTTAATAAAAGAGCAATACGGTCACTAAGATTATATAGAAATTGTTAGATCAGAAGTTGAACTCTGATAATGGCACTATTATTTTAAATATTATAAATCTCTGTGCACTCACATGTCAGTAAGAGATTAAAAAACTTAAGTGAATCACTTAAGTTTAGAGTGCATTTCTATAAACACACCAACTTTCACTGACCATGCTAAATCAGGGCTTGAGTTTGTGTGCCTGATGTTTTAATCAAATTTTGAATTGTACAAATCTATTTAACCTATCACAGGAGAAAGACAGTGTCTCATTTTTAACCACCCACGATCAGACAAACACGACTTATAAATGTAAATCTATTATTATAAAGCACTGAAAATCTTGAAATTGTTAGCTCGGAAGTCAAACTCCAATTTGTACAATTCAAAATTTGATTATAACATCAGGCACACAATAGACTCAAGCCATGATTTTGCATGATCAGTGAAAGTTGGTGTATTTATAGAAATGCATTCTAAACTTAAGATTCACTGAGTTTTTTTAAACTATTACTGATGTGTGTGGAGATTTATAATATTTAAAGTAATAGTACATTAGTGGAGTTTGACTTCCAATCTAACAATTTCAAGATTATTATTTTTTTTAAGTGTCATAGCATCGGCCGGGACGCGAACCCGCAACCCGGGCAACTGCCTGCAAGTGCAAGGCAGTCGCGCTGACCTCTCGACCACCAATGCAAGACAATTTCAAGATTTTCAATGCTTTATAATAATAGATTTACATTTATAAGTTGTGTTTGTCTAATCATGAGTGGTTAAAAAAGAGACACTGTCTTTCTCCTGCAATAGGTTAAATAGATTTGTACAATTCAAAATTTGATTATAACATCAGGCACACGATGGACTCAAACCCTGATTTAGTATGGTCAGTGAATGTTGATGTATTTATAGAAATGCACTCTAAACTTAATTTTTTAAAACTTTTACTGATGTGTGAGTGCGTAGAGATTTATAATATTTAAAGTAATAGCGCATTATCGGAATTTGATTTCCGATCTATCAATTTCAAGATTTTTCAACACTTTATAATGATAGATTTAAGATTATATAGGAAAGTATGAAAGGATGGATGTTAGAATTAGCAAGAAAGGAAAAAAGTAAAAAAAAATATTTATGAGAGAACATACAAATATTATTGACATCATTAAAAAATTAAAATATTGAATAAAATGAGAATAGTCTTATTTTTAGAAGAAATGCCAATTATTAAATATATATATTTAAACATGATTTTATAAAAATATAAAAAACCTAAAAAAGATAAGAAGTTGAGCTATAATAATGTAATGAATAGAAGCTGTAGATTAAATTCAAACAAGACTTCATCCTGCAGTTATTGAAAATGATCAGAAAATCTTTACTTATTTACTGCGAATAAAGGTAAAGATGTGAAACATAAAAAATGATAACATTATTAAACAACTTTTTAATTAAAACATATCAATATACATCAATAAAATATATGGAAAATAGTGAAAATCTTAGTTTGAATTATAGAATTTAATAAAAATATAGATAATTAAAATAAATCAATTTGAAAAATCAAAATCATTATATTTAACTATTATGATGAGTCATATTTTATAATACAATGAATGAAATTTATTAGTATAAATAGATTATCAATAATTTGGTAACCGATAATTACACACTTTCTCAGCATTTGTATAAGACAATGCACCACCAGATTTTATCATTTGAGTGTGAATAATTTTATTTACTATCAAAAACAAAAACTTGTTTAAGATAAAATTTACTCAATTAATATAGTTTATTAATACATATATGTAAACAAAGGGAGTAAATCACTCTCCTTAACAGCACTCTAAATGTTGAACAAAGGATCAAATCAGAATGAATCCACCTACTCTTGCTAGCTCTGATATTTATAAGCATACCTTTATCAACATATATACATATACCAATAATAATTGAAACACACAGGCTTATTACATACCTGTGTTTATATATGTAATATATAAGGTATATGAGCACAGACTTTCACACAACCCACCACTCTCCACACTATCTCATAACACTGATACACTTGAACACATATATGTTGAAAAGATAAATAATCACCAATATACATATTTCATGCTAAACCAGCAATCATCAGTTGGTCCAGATTACCATCTCTACACATATATGCTATAAGTGCTCAGATATATATTAAGATAGCCAAACCTTATACTTTAATGGACAAGCTTCAATAAACCTGTGTGTTTCAGTGATTGAAGCCTGTCCATTAAAGTATAAGGTTTGGCTATCTTAATATACATCTGAGCACTTATAGCATATATGTGTAGAGATGGTAATCTGGACCAACTGATGATTGCTGGTTTAGCATGAAATATATACATTTGTGATTATTTATCTTTTCAATATATATGTATTCAAGTGTATCAGTGTTATGAGATAGTGTGGAGAGTGGTGGGTTGTGTGAAAGTCTGTGCTCATATACCCTATATATTACATATACAAACACAGGTATGTAATAAACCTGTGTGTTTCAGTTATTTCATAATAGAGATGTCTGCCCATCCCTTGTATATGTATCAAATGGATTATGTCTTGCACATTAGGGGTCAGATTGACCTTAGGTCAACATGGGTGTGACAAGAATCTCGGCCTCAGGGTGGTCTTTGAGCGTTCCATCATCAGATTTTCAATTGACAGTTGAAGAGTTGGAGTGTGGAATAGATTGAAGCCTGTCCATTAAAGTATAAGGTTTGGCTATCTTAATATATATCTGAGCACTTATAGCATATATGTGTAGAGATGGTAATCTGGATCAACTGATGATTGCTGGTTTAGCATAAAATACGTATAAAGGTGATTATTTATCTTTTCAACATATATGTGTTCAAGTGTATCAGTGTTATGAGATAGTGTGGAGAGTGGTAGGTTGTGTGAAAGTCTGTGCTCACATACCCTATATATATACCAATAATAAAATTTGAATACAAGTATAATATATACTGAACTTTAGATATAATTAGAGGGGATTTGAACACAGACTTTCAAATTCCTTTTAGTTATCTACTCCATCTTATATAACTAATGCTCATGCCCATATACATGTGAAAAAGATAAATGATATCCAATATATGTATTTCATGCTGAACCAGCACTCATCAGTTGGTCCAGATTATCATCTCTCTCACGCACATATATAATCAGTGATTAATTTATATCAGTGGTCTTCAACCCTTGGTCCATGGACCGGTGCTGGGCCGCAGAACATTTCTGCCAGTCTGCGTGCTAGACCGGAAGGAAAGTATAAAATAATAAGAGTTTAAAATTTTAATTAATATCAACAATTTTTATTTATTTTTTCATCTCATTTTTACCCAATTAAAAAAAAAAAAAAGCAACAAAAACAAAATATAATCAATCATACATAAATTAATTTGTTTTTCTAGTTATCATAGATGTTTATGAGGAAGGGGTAGAATTATTTTTTTTTTTACTTTTTTAAAAAAATTCAAAATTAAAAAAAAAAAAACTTTTTTATTATACAAACTCCATATATATAAAACTTCATCTTGTATATTTAACATTGTTGTTTTGATCAGTTATAACAATTATGCGCATCTAAGACTAAGCAGTTTACATCTTTAAGAAAACTTATCTATAGACTTCTGCCGGTCCGCAAAACCTTATCCCTATTTTTACCAATCCAGAGATGTAAAAAGGTTGAAGACCACTGGTTTATATTATAATAGCAAATTTTCAAACTTTGATGCATAGATTTCAAACTTCTCCACTCTTCAATTCTTTAACCATCCATCTTATTGAAAATATGAAGATTGAATGCTGAAAGCTCTTGTTGATAACAATAGTGTTATGACATCCATGTTAATTTTGTGAATCTGATCTCTCATATATAGGATCTTAATATGGATTGCTGAAGAATTGAGGGGAGAGAGAAGATTGAAGTCTGTTCATTAAAATTTAAAGATTTGCTATCATAATATATACTGAGCACCTGATTATATAAGTATATATGTGAAAAATGATCTGGACCAACAGATGAGGGCTGGTTTAACATGAAATGCATATATTGGAGATGGAGTGGATAGATGGAGTTTGAAAGTCTGATTTTAAATCCCCTCTAATTACATGTAAATTTCAGTATATATATTACACTTCTATTCAAATATTACAACTTCAGTATGAATTATGCCCATCCTTCTTATGTGTATTTAAATGGGTATATTAAGATACCATATATGAAGGGTCAGCATGACTTCAAGTCAACAAGGGTATGACAACAATAGTGGCATCAACAAGGGCTTTGAGAATTCCATCATCAGATTTTCAATAACATGGATAGATGAAGAGTTGGAGAAGATTGAAATCTGTCCTTAAAATTTAAAGATTTTCTTTCTTAATATAAAATTGAGCACTGATTATGTGTATGTGAGAGAGAGATAATGATCTAGGCCAACTGATGAGTTTCTGTTGAAATACATATATTGGAAATAATTTATTTTTTATATTATGTGATCATGTGTGTCCCTTATATAAGATATAATGTATAGCTGAAGGGAGCTTGAAATTCTGTGTTCAAACCCCTCTTATTACAATAATAAAATTGCAAACAGATTAATATCTGTTATCAACCTTATCATGTTTTTAATCTTTATTTGTCACTTTAAGACTAAAAAAACAAAAACAACAGTTCAACATCAACATTAAAATTTTATTTTTTTTCTCCTTGTTTACTGTCTACTACTGATAACTAGGTCCAATTGTTACAACTAAAATCTTAATTTTCTAAATGTTTTTCACCTTTTAAAATTGTTAAAGTTTTAATATTCATTGATAGTTTTTATTATCAAATGATCTCAATAGATTTTTTTCATTAAAATCATTTCAGTTTAATTACATTATTAGTAAGAGGTTTGAATAAAAATTGCACAAAGATTTTAAAAATTAGACATAAATGCTACAGTAAGAAAAATAAAAACAAAAACCATTTCATATCGATTTTTTATTATTATAAATGTATTATAATGAATGATAAATATTGTAAATGTATATTAAATAATTAGTAAATTTAATAATTATGTTTGTTTCTTGTTTAAACAGACAAAAGTGTATGATGAGGAAAGAGGAGATGTGTGATGCTAAGGTATTATTTCATGTTTCCATCCACAAAAATTGTTAATCCACCAAAGCTCTGTAATCAAAATTGACAGTTATTTATATTAACCTATAAGAACTTTTTTAAATTCATACTAGCATATTTAAAATATAAAAACAAATGTATAATACATAGAATAATTTTAAATAAGTACTCCAAGACAAAACTATATAAATTATTTTAAGTGATTATTAATTTTGTTATTAAATGAATCTATTTGCATAAGTTTTCTTTTGTATACCTTTTTTAACAAAGAAATATAATTAGAAATCATGTGACACTTTATTTATCTATTAAATATTTTAATTTTGCAAAAGGAAAAAAATAATAATAAATTGAAATAAGGATTTACATTTTCTTTTTCTGTTTTAAGTTATTGTTTTTTTATATAGTAAAAACAAGAAAATGATTGTATATATAGGATAAAGAAATTTTCATTTTACAAATAGCCCACTCAAGGACAATCATTTTATCAATATTCCCCAAGAAGGAACATTTAAAAAAAACATTACATATCAATCTTGACAATTGTCAGATTAATGCAAAGTTTAGTAGTTTCTTTTCTAGTTTTACCCACTAGATAAATTGCTAAATACTTATTAAATGCTCAATAGTTGTCAAGCATTGGTGGTCGAGAGATCAGTGACAGCTGCTTTACAAGCAGTTGTCTTGGGTTAGCGGTTTTGCTTCCTGGCTGATGCTGTGACACGTGAGAAAAAAAAGCTCAATAATTGGAAGAGTAATTGAATCAGTTACAAAATGGCTTCCTAAAAAAAAAAAATCATAAATTGAGGTGGAAATCATCAACTTCTCAAAAAAAAGTTCTAATTAGGTTTCAATTCCAGGTTATAGAGATGACAGTAAGATTCATTAGCAGTTTCACCAATAAGTTCTATATTTGCATAAATATGTATTTTTGAAATCTGATATTTTATCTTACAAATAATATTTACTAGATACTATTTCCATCTTTCTTATACACTTAACAATACTATTTTTTTACATCAAAACTGTACTCTTATAGTTTCAACTGTCATGCATTCATCATCAGAGCTACAATATCCAAATATATAATCATACAATTAATATATAAATATAATGTATTACTTGTATGATTTTATATTTGGATATTGTAGCTCTGATGATGACTGCAAGAGAATCAAAACTGTAAGAGTAAAGTTTTGATGTAAAAAATAGTATTGTTAAGTGTATAAGAAACATGGAAACGGTATTATATGTAAATATAAAAATCAATACATAAAAAAAGGAGGAAGAAGAAGAAAATTGTATTACTTCCATAATGTTTACTAGTACAAATTCATTAACTATTGCAGTCTTTTAATAAATTCACAAATGATTACTAACAATCTTTTATGAAATTAGAAATTATAACACCTTTTTAATTCCAGATATAAACTTTAATTTTTATTCTCATATATATCTTTTTTATTTTTAAATAAGAATGATTCTATTTTTTTAATGCATCAACTAATCACCTTCACTCATATGTAAAATCTTATATATTTTTAAATCCACACATTATTATTCTTATGTTTGCAAACATATAGTTATAGACACTTAAAAAATATAAATGTTTCCAAAAGGAGGATTAAACAAAGAATTAATCATTTCAAATAGCCCAACCATACTTTGATCTAATAACAAAGGATGACTATAATTATTTATGTATTTGTTAAAAGACCATGCTCATGCTATATATATGGTAAATGGTTATAATTTGCATTAGATAAATTCAGGCTTATTGCACCAATTGATACAGTGGCAGAATGTAAAGTCCATGGGTCACAGGTATAGTTCTGTTACTTCTGGCACTGAAATTTCTTAAATCTCCCAAGCAACAAAACATATGATTATTTTTTTATATATAAGAAGTTAATGGTAAAGATATTTGTGATGACATAGGATGATATGGACTAAGTGGAGAAACTAAACAAATCATTATGCAATTGAAGAATCATTTACTTTTGTCTAGTGTTAGTAATCATATGATTGAAAATATAAAAATGATAAATTGTCATTTAAAAAATACTTAAGATCTATTTAAAAAATAAAACACTGAACCATGTATATATGTAAAATAATAAAAGAGATATCAGTTGACTTTTAATGAAAATTAGACTGCATCTGGATTAAAGAATGTAATAACTTTTGGTCTGATAAAGAATAATTAGCAATTATTTGTAGATTATATTAAGTAAATACAGAACAAACATGAATATGCTTGATGAATGAAATCAGTTAATTAGAAAGACTTGTTCAGTCAGCATGCATGTTAGAGGACATTATTAATTAGTAGTTTTTTATAAAATCCATTACAAGCCAAAGACCTTTAAGAAAAAACATAGGAGAAAACATTTGTTCAGGTTTGCTAACTGTGGCATCATGACAATTTTAACAATTTTCCAATTCTCTGTTTACTTACTCAGCAATTATAGCTACATGAAAATAAACATTCCATAAATATGGTTATTGTGTTTGGCAAAGCTAGCTTTTTAAAAAAAACCATACTGAATCTGTTGAAATCTGAAAAGATATCTGAGTTTTAACTAGCCTAGATTTGAAACCCTAAGTTATGATCATACCCTAATGTAAATTTATAATCTAATATGAGAGGATAACAAATATTAAAAGCAAATAAATAAATAGAATTTTAAAACTGTATCATAATTCATTTTAAAAAATAAAACAGAATTTCAAAAAATGGAAAAAATGAATAGAATTTATATTATAGAATGTTTGAATTGTAAGAAAAAAGTAAAAACAAATTATATATTGGTACAACAAAAAATAGGTTAAAAACTAGAGAAAGGATAGTGAATATTTTTACATAAAAAGATATAAATCTGTTTTAAATAGGATTAATGGTGTTAGATAGGATTATAAAATAAAATATAATTAATATGGAGTATTTAAATTGTATTTAAGTAAATTGTTAAAGGATAGAGAAATAATTTACATTAGTTTTTAAATTGATTTAAAAGTATAGATAGGAATTGTAGATAATTAATATGGAAGTTAGATAAAGTAGTTAAAGGAGGAATAAATTTGGAATTAGAGGTGGGTTAAATGGATTTAAATAGTATTTTGTTTATTGGTGTTTTAGATGGTTTCTAATAATTTTTTATAATAAAGGAAGAAGAGGGAGGAAGATGTAAGTAAAATATAATAATGTATAGTTAATGTGTTTTATTATTGTGAATTTGATGTGTTAATGTTTGATATATGGAAGAGATTTGTATTTAGAGTATTATGTAGACATATATATTTTTTTTGTATAGGTCCTTGAAAATGACTGTAATGGAGAAAAACAGTTGAAACATTGGAAATGTGTATGTGATTATATATATATATGTTCATATACTTTATATATGTAAATTTAATTTTTGAAAAAAAGTTAGAAGTTTGTTAAGTTATTTATAATAAAAGTATAAACTATAAACTACTCTCACTGATAAATGATAGTCTCTTTTTTTCATAATTATGTATCCATGTTTCTCTACTCATGATCAATGACTACATCTTGTCTGATGTATCAAAGTTTTCTGAATCTTTTACTTTTTTGTTTTCTTGTTTGCTAGTAATACCTAGATATTTAAATACTAAAAAAATATCAAATGCAAACTGTCTTAGATGTAGATTAGTTGGCTAAAATATCCTCAAGGTTCTGGAAACTTTTAAAGTATGCTCAAAATAAATAAATTTTATTCTGAATTTGAACCCAGATCATAGACACGGTTCAATAATATACTAAGCAATGCACTGCAAGACACTTTCCTCCTAAATTTCATCTAGTGATATTTCAAATATAAAATAAAAATCTTACTCTCAACATAAGGGATAGTTTTTGAACTTTTATTTTAAAAAATCATTTTTAATTTAGTAGTAATCTTCAATGCTGTGGTAAGACATTAATAAATAACATTATTTGGTACTGCAACTAAAATTTTCTAAAAATGATTTTTTTTTTTTTGATGACTATTTCTACTTTATAATTCCTAATTCTTTTCAATTATACTTTTGTAGATTTTTATTTTATTTTACTGAGATTATATTAAGATTATGCCTGTATTTTTATTTAAGTACTTTATTTTTTCTTCTATGGAATTTTATTTAGTTATTTAATTTTGCCCAATTATTTCTAAATATATTGTAAATTAAGGCATAGTGAATGGAATTAAAAGTGATTATTTAAGATCCTCATGCTTTCATTTCTAAATGCTTAAGATTTGCCTATACATATACATTTAGGTAAAAAAGATAAGATGGGTTCATCTTATCTTTTTAAAAGATTTTATTTTGTGTTTGGAAAGAGACAGTATTCCTCAAAATGTTATAAATCTATACAGCACATGTGTAGAGTAATGACTGTTACAAATTAAATACTGTGCTAGATAAATAAATAACTTGTTATATAGTAGTAATTAAATGAAAACCATTAATCTTAAGAATTTAATTTATTTTCTACACTACAGTAGCTGTTCTCTTAAAAAATTTCATGCATATTCAGTCTTTGATAGTGTTAAACCTTACTTATATAACTGATTAATATTTTAATCCATTAAAAATAACTTTAATATAATCTTTGGGGAATGGATTGCTAAAAAAAAAATACTTAAAAATTCAATGAGATCAAAATGAATTTCAACTTAAAACTGAAATACAGGCTTATTATATACTTGTGTCAATATATGTAATATATAGGGTATATGAGGACAGACTTTCACATGACCTTCCACTCTCCACTCTATCTCATAACACTGATACACTTGAACACATATATATTGAAAAGATAAATAGTCACCAATAACCATATTTCATGCTAAATTGGCAATCATCAGTTGGTCCAGATTATCATCTCTACACATATAAGCAATAAGTGCTCAGATATATGTTAAGATAACCAATCTTCATGCTATAATGGACAGGTTTCAGTCCACTCCACACTCCAACTCTTCAACTGTCCATCCAATTGAAAATCTGATGATGGAATGCTCAAAGGCCACCCTGAGGCTGAGATTCTCATCACATCCATGATGACCTAAAGTCAATCTATCACATCCATGATGACCTAAAGTCAATCTGACCCATCATGTACAGGTCAATCCATTTAATACATATATGAGGGATGAGCAGACATACTTAAAACAGAAATAACCAGATTCAAATATCTTATTTTGGCCATAATGGTCTAAGTTATTACAAAATGTATAATTCTAGCAAAAAGATAAAAGTGGAATGGAAAATAATGACCAGAAAAGAGATACATTGTTTCTATCACCAAATAATATCTGTTACACTTAAGTATCTAAAAAAAAAAAAGTAAGCAAATGCCATCATAATCATCATGAGTTGACTTAATTTAATGATGATGACTTAATTTAATGATGATGTCAATGTTAATTACAATAGCAATTATCATCAAGATATATACCAAATAAGCAATACTTATATATGGATGTGATTCATGGATACTTATTGTAACAACAATATAAAGTTTTACAACACTCAGAACAGTATAAAGAGATATGTGCTGAAAGTAATAAAAATGATCAAAAACAAATTATATGAGTAGAGAACAAACAATTATCAATACTATGATTGAAAGAATTAAAAGGCTGAAATGGAAACAGACTGCATATATTTGTACAAGAAATGAAAGTAGACAAGCTAGTAATTAAATATAATCCGAATATTTTAAAACCTATTGAATGATCATGTGTGAGATGCATGAATGAGATAAAGTAGTTTTCTGGAATAATGTGCAGAAAATATGCATTAGGAAATCTGAAATAAACTTGGAGATATTTTTATTCTGAAGTGGTTGAAAACTATGATAAGAATGATATCAACGCATTATATAATATATTATTATTGCTTATTTTCAACTATTGCAAAAGATAAAATAACTCCTCTGTGTTTGCTGAAAGCTTGTGATGACAGGAAATTTAGTTGTAATTAATTTTGAGTGATATTATATTCTTTTTTAATTGAAGCTTGACCAATAATACTACTAGAATGGAAATCTAAAGAACTTTTGTTTGATTTCTATGCAAATATTGTCACTAATCGGACCAGCAATATCTGAAGATAGAGAAGAGTAAATACTAAACGTATTTTCATTTCGGCCTCAGGGTGGCCTTTGAGCATTCCATCATCAGATTTTCAATTGGATGGACGGTTGAAGAGTTGGAGTAGATTGAAGCCTGTCCATTAAAGTATGAGGATTGGCTATTTTAATATATATTTGAGCACTTATAGCATATATGTGTGGAGATGGTAATCTGGACCAACTGATGATTGGTGGTTTAGTATGAAATACATATATTGGTGATTATTTATCTTTTCGACATATATGTGTTCAAGCGTATCAGTGTTATGAGATAGTGTGGAGAATGGTGGGTCGTGTGAAAGTCTGAGCTCATATATCCTATATATTACATATATAAACACAGGTATATAATAAGCCTGTGTATTTCAGTTATTAAACGTATTTGTAAAAGTTTAACTGAAGTGTGAATTTCTCTAAAAAACATTTAACTATTAATATTAGATTATCGAACGTGTCAAACCGGTCTGGATTTAAATACGTTACTACAATTTAGTATTCATTGATTACTGAAAATTAGTTATTTGAGTGTAGTAAATAGAAGTAATTATTTATTTTTCTATACATAGAGTGTATGTTTACATGTATAGAGTAGCAGATATGAAAATACTATATACATATATATAATTTTTATAAATAAAAAAAAGATTTTTAACAACAGATGGATTTATAGATAAATAAAGAGCTATTTAAAATCTATGAAGTAATTAGGTGAGGAATCAAAGAGTGAGTAAAGGCTCACTGGACATAAGAGTTCTTACATGATTTGTTACACATGTTTTTCTTTGATCTTAAACAGTTATTATTTTTATTTGGTAAATGTTTAAATCAACATGGTGCCAAACGCTATTAAATGACTCATTATTTTCATTTACTGATTAAGAAAAAGTAATCACCTTCTTTTCATGTTTATTTTTAAACAAAAACTGATCTAGGCGGGATAATAAGATATTTAAGATCAAGAACAGTTAGTGAGTATCTATTCTTATTCAGCTGCTCATTTATTTACCGTAGTAGGAGGAGTTTTAGGAATATTAATCACAGTAAAAGTTCCGAAAAATCAGCAGCTAATTACAAATCAAATGAGGAAGGTTAAAAGGGACGCGCTTAGGAAGCAGCAGGTAAACATTGGTCAGAAATCTGAGTTCTGCAGTTTCGTTTATTTTGTCTTTTATTTACATTAAACTAAATGGAAAAACAAGGTATTTAAAATTTAGGTAGCCTTAATTAAATCACAGTTATTTGACTAATTAAATCTATATATATACTGTATAACAAAAAAAAAAAGGGACTGTTGGAAAAAGAACGTTCTAAAAGTTATAAATTAAATGAATTAGATACAAATGGGTTCACTCACAGCTTTTGACAATTTTATTAATACCCCCCCCCCTTCTCTTGAGTAACATTTACATTAAAAAGGAAGACGCAATGCAGTAGAGTTTGCTAAGCTCATAATTTGATATTAAATCTAGAATGGAAATCGTCAGCTGTCTTTATTAAGTAGCATAGAAAGTTTCTTGACAACATAAAAATGTTTTAATAAGCCATCATACAATCAATCCGGCTTTTTAACCAATGTTGCTACATAAATAGCTATTTTGTTATTTCTAATTACAAATAAGGGCCTGAAAAACATCTGTGATGGATAGATGAGTGCCGATATATAATCTTATAAAAGATATGATTGTAATATGTAATAGAGTTGACAGATTGCAAGAAGATGTCATATAATTTAATGCATTTTGTTCTACAAATTTATAAACTCATGTTTATAATAAGTATTAAAGCTGATTTAAAGTGAATATAATTAAACCTCTCAACTTTATTTTGATTTTTACGATAAATGATTAACGATGCAAAAAGTTGATGCTAATATATTGGGTTTTTTTTTTTAAATAAGACATCTAAAATACTTGCTACAATTTTTAAATACAGTTGCAATTTTATGCCATATTACATGTAAAAATTATTAATAGAATCAAAAACTTTCTTGATTACAGAATGATAGTAAAGCTGGTATACTTCAGAGATGCTGTACATCCACAATATAAACTCATAGGATTTCAAAGTTTCTTAACCAACATCATAAGTTATGTAGATGTAAAGCAGATAGAATGTGGCTAATAAGATATATATGAAAGATGTAGTGAACATTGGGTATAGAGAAAAAAACCCTATACACATAAATAAAAATGACAACACATAAACAAAGTGAAGTACACAAGCATAACGATGCCTTATATTCCAGACATTACAATAAAAATAATATATAGGGTATCAGATGACCCATCACTCTCCATTCTATCTAATAACACTGATACACTCAAGCACATATATGCTGAAAAGATAAATAATCACCAATATACGTATTTCATGCTAAACCAGCAATCATCAGTTGGTCCAGATTATCATCTCCCACACATATATACTATAAATATATATGCCTTTGAGCATTTCATCATCAGATTTTCAATTGGATGGACAGTTGAAGAGTTGGAGTGTGAGTAGATTGGAGCCTGTCCATTAAAGAATGAAGATTGTCTATCTAAATATATATCTGAGCACTTATAGTATATATGTGTGGGAGATGATAATCTGGACCAACTGGTGATTGCTGGTTTACCATGAAATACATATATTGGTGATTATTTATCTTTTCAGCATATATGTGCTTCAGTGTATCAATGTATTAGATAGAGTGGAGAGTGATGGGTCATCTGAAAGTCTGTGCTCATATACCCTGTATATTACATATATAGACACAGGTATATAACAAGCCTGTGTTTCAGTTAATAAAAATATGCAATACTATGTTTAACATTGGTTTTAGAACATCAACTAACCTAAATAGATTAATCAAAAACTCCAAAGACAAAATCGGATTTTTTTTTTTTTTTTACAAATAATGTGCATTCACGAATGCAATGGTTCTGATGTACTACCATATACTACAATGAATTCACAACCAATGTAATATCAAGAATAAAGCAGCATAAATCCTTATGTAAGATGATTAAAAAAAAATTTTGGCACACATGTCTGTATTTTTAGTCCATGAAAGGGAACATAAACATTGTTTCAACCCACAGAGGATCTAAACTGATCAGCATGAAGCACGATGATAGGAAAAATCAAAGAGGCATGATATATTGTAAACAACAATAACATCTTTACCAAAAGAGCAAACAGCATCCAACTATCAAATCATTGAAATATTTAAATTCCGAATTTTGCATAACAAGCACAGCAGTTATAAAGCTATATCCAGATTCAACAAAAACTGTGATTATGATGATTGGCATCAAAAATGCATTTAGTTCAAGTAAAAACAGGGCAGTATAGTTTATTTTAAACGTTATATACTTTGTAAAACATATATACCAATATATGTGCAAATTTCTTACATATAAATCAACATAATGCTTAAAAAAAATTAAATTTAAAAAAATTCATGGCGTAAAAACTTTTTTTGGTAAATAAATATATAATAAGAAAGCAAGTTTTCATTATTTGATATATTTTAGATTTAATAATAAATCATCAATATTAAGTTTCAGATCTTAAGCTAACTGTATTTTCAAAGCTGATGATGATGGTGACATATTAATATTTCTGTAAACACACTGCCTTAGATGTAAGAATACCAGGTAGTAACATTTTGATAAGAGTGGCAAATGAAGAACGTTTAATTCATTTACTGCATAGACAAATATATGGATAATCTATTTTAAAATTAAATAAACACCATATAAATTATTTCCTTTTTTAAAATTTTATTTATCACATAAAAAATTGAAAATTATAGTCAAGCATTGGTGGTCGAGAGGTCAGCACAGCTGCTTTAAAAAGCAGTTGTCCCAGGTTAGCAGATTCACTTCCCAGCCAATGCTATGACACATGAGAAAAAAAAATTGAAAATTATAATCATGTTAATTTTAAAGTATAATATATTTATGTGCATACATATAGTGGGATAAGTTTGAACCTAACTGAAAAATGCTATCACTTATAGCAGTTGAATGCTTTAAAAATAAAATATATTGCATAAATGTGGTGACATAAAAATCTCTGGTGTAACTGATAAATCTTTAAAATTCTAGAATACTTGATATCACTAAATTCTAGCTGAAACATATATAGTATGATCAATCAGACTGTTTGTCTTATGTGAGACAGCAATTAATAATATTAAAATTAAATCTCGAGAGCACTAAAATTTGCTTCTCATTTAAAGTATAGTTATTAATACAATTCATTCATGATACCATTTAATGTTATTAAATAATTAATTAAAGTCTCATACTTTGTGGAATATTGGGTTGATATACACATATATGATAATACACATAATAATTGATGAGAAATTCTTTAAAAATAATTTATTTTATTGTATATTGTGTTACCATTTAGCAATACTACTTTTCTGAACTATTTTAAATCAAGACGGAATTCACATTAGCTTATTACGTAATTTAAATTGCGCTTTATGCAAAAAAGTGAAGCTTGTCTAAAATATTATTAAAGAGTTATTTCAGAGAACTTATGACTCCATATTCATAGCCTACTTTAATTGATGTTTAATGGTGATTTATGCAATATTTACTTTCATAAAGACCATTTTCAGGAGATTGCAAAGCACGATTCTTTTATTGCACCATTGTCATTTGCAATAAAGCATGCCTCCTTAATCTTTTGTTTCATATCATTATGTCAGTGCATAGTGCCCTTGCCATAGTAGGTTCGAACACATGGCTTGTCACCTTTTGGTGCTTGAAGAATACCCAAGATTATATAAGCGTCATAGATCAGTCAATCATATTTAATAAGTAAAAAACTGGCAGAATAACAATTTCTAAATATTTTCACAATTAAATAAGAATTTTTATAAAGAGGCATAGATTTTTCTAAGTCTTTAAATATTAATTATTTAACTACATATGTCTATACATTTTTAAATACAAAATTTAGCAAATCTGTGATAAAGCAAAATATCAGTTAGACATAGGCATTGCTAACTGAAATCACGCCATAGCATTTATCTGATCTACAAATAATAAGGAATTCACTTTCAGTTTGAAATAAATCAGACAAATATGACTGTGAGAAAACATGATTTCAGTTTGTAATAACTGTTTTTGATTGTAATGTGGAGAAAAAATCCCATTAGTATATATATTATATTAAACAAAGCGTAGTTTTAAAATAGGCATAAAGAAATGAGTTAATAACATTGTATTATCTATGATAATAAACAGGCAAGTTTGTTTATCTGGTCATAGTAACTCATTGTCTTAATAACTGAATTTATTTTTAATACTGATATATATATCAAAATTATCCCAAATTCACAGCTAACCCAGACTAGCCAAAGAAAATAAAGTCTAAACCACAACCAATGGTTTCACTGCTACAAGCAGACTTCTCAAGTGAAAAGTACTAAAAGTTAATAAATTTATACTAAATATTACCCACAATTCCACCTACATTCCACACACTCTTAAAATTAAAAAAAACTTTTAAATAAGTTCACTGCTTCAGAATTATAAATTTTTAATAATAAAGATTCTTTAATTTTTCTTTTTATTTCATTTCTTTCAAAAAAGATAACTTTAGTCTCACCAAATATAATATGGCCTATATCTCTTTCATGGATATATAAGATGGAATTATGTGTAGTTTTATATATCCATGAAAAAATACAGGCCACACTATTAGTTTTGATGAGTCTAAGATTGTCTTCTTTGAAAAAAATGAAATAAAAACAAGAATTAAAGAATCATTATTATTATTAAACTTTTATGGTTCTGAAGTAAACTTATTTAAAAGTTTTTTAATATTGAGTGTGTGTGGATGTAAGTGGAATTTCTCAGAATATTTAAAATAAATTTATCTTTTAGCTTTTTACATTTGAAAAGTCTGCTTGTAGCAGTGAAATCATTGTTTGTGTTTTAGAGTGGTTTTTTTTTTTTTGGGGGGGGGGGGGGGGGGCGGGTTTAATTGTGAATTTAGGATAATTTTGATTATTTTATTGACTAGTTTGGCTTTAGGCTTTTGATATTGATATATACATATATCACTGAGGAATTTTTTAATAAAGTTTTGCCAGTAATGTTTAGTGTAAAAAGTGTTAAAAATAAATTGATCTTATATATTTATTTAAATGTCTAATATATAAAATTATTTTAAAAATTATATTTCACTTAGAACAATGATATATATATTAAAAATTTAAATAAATAAAATATTTTTTTAAGTCACTAAAATATACCAAAAAATTTGATAGTCATATATATATTAAACAAACTGATTTATTATTATTAGTGAAAGCTGAATCACATATAGTAGATAAAAATAAATAAATTTTATTATTATTAAATTAGGTGCAGTTAATAAAAGTGTTAATTCCTGACAATCTATAGATGTATCTCATTTGTTTAAAATGATGTTTATATATTTTTTGTTCATCAGATGATGTTAATAGAATAATAAATTTTCAACTACAATGATTAATATAAACATTGTATTGTTATACAAATCTGCATTATATATCACAGTTTCCAATGAAGAATATTCATATCTTTTAAAAATCAAAATACCTATTAGTTTATAAAAAAAAAAAAATTCTCATGTGTCATAGCATCAGTCGGGAAGCAAACCCGCTAACCTCTCGACCACCAATGCTTGACAGTTTATTGATATTTAAAAATGTTTAAATTCACATGCATTTTAGCTTTGTAAGAATTTGTCACTATTTATTAATTTACAATAAGAATTTGAGCTTCATTCTACTATTATCAACTCTTAGCAACTTTTAATCAAATAATATGACTTCATATGTAAAATAAAATGATTTTGTTTTTCAAAAATAATAGGTGTTAGTTTATAAATGTTTATCTTATTCTTGCATTAAATTAAATGTAATCTTTTCTTATTGGCTTGTTTTAAATTTTTTTTAAAAGAATTTTAGCAATAGAGGTCATTGACATCGTCAGACATAAGTAATTGATGATAACTATTCACAATAATCCTATTAAAAAATATATTATTATTCATGTTCTGTTATTTGTTCACATATAAACATTTTTAATAGCTGTTTTTTACAAATACAGATGCAGATATATATGCAGTGTATTAATATGGAACTATGGAATAGAAATATTTACATTGGAAAGCACCAACTAATCTATAGACCAATACTTATTTACAACATAGCTATTAATCTCAATCAGTAATAATACTAATTTCCTTAACTTATTAAAAATAAGATCACAGTATTCAATTCCATTAGTACTAATCACCTATGTAAAAGGAAAATTAAATTGAGAATAAAAAGCTAAGTGTCAAGCGTTGGTGGACGAGTGGTTAGCATAGCTGCCTTACAAGCAGTTGTCCCGGGTTCGCTTCCCAGCTGATGCTTTGACACATTAAAAAAATAAAAAATAAAAAGCTAAGTCCATTTAAAACAATAATAAAGAATAATTAATATATAACAATACACATTTAAAAAAATATTTGTTGGAAAATATCAAATTAATAAATAATTTTCAAACAAAAAAAATTTAAAAACTTTCCACTACACTGAATTTTACAATTAATTTATTTTTATATACATTGGTTGAAAAGGAACAATTCTATGCTCAAAAGACTTATTCATACATTTTCGGGCACACATTGTCTTTCAAATGCTAGTTCAAAATAATTCTACTTTGTTATTGAAATATCTAAATCAACAAGTTGCTAAATTAATTTTATTTCATTATACACTAGAAAAACTATCTTGATTTAATATATGTGAAAAAAATCAAAACAATTGTGCATATAAGGAGTTAAAAATATAAAATTATTAAAAGTGTAATCTAGAATCCATAAATTAATAAAGCAAGAAGAGTTTAAATATAATAAAATACAAATAAAATAGATATCTTTTTATCTTACTATGTAATTTTGAAATCAATCTGCATAAGTATATTTTATTATAAACTTAAGAAAAGCATTTTTTTTTTACATGGGAATTCTATAATGGTTTATTATGAATTGTTTATAAAAATACTGAGTAATTTAAACTGACTTCTTTTATCTTTAAGATAAAAATAGTTTCATATAACATTAGGTTGATATTAAATTTATATATATGTGTGTAAGAATAATTTCATTTAGGTGAGAAATCATATAATCACTTCAGTTTTAAAATTATTATTTTAATTGGTATTCCTCATGATTAAAATATAATCCCCAGGGACTTTCCACAACTAGTAATTTTCATTTGAGATAAATTTCCATAAAACCTTTCCTGTAACTTGCAGATAGACTTGAGATAAAATTATCCAATAACTTGTAACTATTTTAGAAATGAAATATTTCATGAATGACTTTTTTTGATCATTTATGAGCAAAAGTCAAAACATGATTAACAACTAATATTAAGAGTTTATGGCTTTGTTTATGTTATATAATATTCTACTAATATTTACTCTGAACTATAATAATTCAATAAATGATAGAAACTGTCATTTATACTCTATACTACAAACCTACTTTCAATTTCAAAAGAAATAAAATGATTAAGTTATGAAAAATAACAATTTATGTTGTATGATGGAGCTTTATATGGTAATGCAATGGGGCTTAAAATGGATCACATGTGGCTATTCTTAGATTTATTTAACAGTTTTCTGCATAATTGATGGCATAACTGAAAATAAAATGTATATTCATTGATAATAATTTCACTGAAAATAGCTAGATATCAGTAGCATTCAGAGATAGCATTAATAATTTGAGATTTCAAGTGAAGAGAAGAAAGAGATGACTTTTCAAATAAAGAAAAAGGTTTTCTCATTAGAAGCATTGCAGTCAATTGCACTTGATCTATAACTTTTATTTAACATTTGCAAATTGAAAAACATTAGTTTACAGTATGTTTACTTGCTTATTTTGTTTTTGTAAAATTAAATTAATTATATATTATTTATTAATAAAATAGAAAATCTTATGCCCCCCCCCCCCCAAAGAAATTTGAATAAAATTCGTCCACAACCATAGTTTCATTTATTAACAAATATACCTTTTTAAAGATTGTGGAAGAATTTTATATAATTTTCTATTTTATATATTATTATTAATATAACAGTAGGCAGTATTTATTTATTTTTTTATTTATGAAGTGTAATGTTTACATTCAATCTGAATTTTAAAAAATTGTTTATATTTATAAAAATATATCTCAAATGCAAAAGTCATAATGTAAAATAGAAATTATACTGGAAAAAGATTTTTTTTACAAAATTATAAATTGAATTTTTAAATTTCAAAAATTATTTTAATTATAAGAATATATTCTTTATTTAAATATTCAATATTATTATAAATTTCATTGACTATTTGTTTTTTGCTGCAACAGATGAGATGAAATACTGTATTCTGATTATAATTTCACTGTATTTTTTTTTTTTGGTTTATTTGCATAGTTAACCTCTTAAAAAGTTGACATTTTCTATTGTTATCCCAAGTAGCAGTTTTTGTCAATATTCAATCTTTGATTTCAGTTTAAAATCTTTATCCTGTACTAAAACTAAATAAATCAAAATTAATTTCTTACAAATTCAAGTTTACAAATGAAAAAGATTCTAAAAGATTCTATTTAAATTTGGCAAATATTTAAAAAATGAGTTCATAATGAGAACAAAAACATTTACATCATTTAATGGTAAGCAGGAAAACAGTATAAATGAACAACCCTAAAAAAATCAATAAAATTTTGGATTTAAATTTATGTTTAAAACACAAATGAATAAATATTAATCTGTGATAAATCTATGAAATTTTGTTTTCGAATATTAAAATTGTTTTATAACTTTTAAAATAACTCCAACAATTCTAATATAGTATCATTAATGACATTTCACAATCAGTGTCATAAGACATAGTCATCTTACTAGCCATAGTTTTGTTTATTAACATTATGGTAAAATTTATCAACCTATCTATTTAAAAATTAAACATATATGAAGAAAATCAAAGTGTATATATGTATTCTTTTAATTTAAATAATTATTATGCAATTATTTTGTAAAATAATCAGAATTAGTTGAATAAGCTGCACAAAATTTACATATATTTTTTTATTCCAAAAATTTTCTTGAAATCTCCCAAATGCAATGGAAACCAGATTACAAAGAATGAAAATTTCCAAAATGTGGAGATATGATTAAACAAGTGGAGATGGACTGCGATCATTACCAAATTGCCTGAAAAATACTAAACTCTTCTCATTTTTTTAAATTTAATTCATCAGGATTTAATAGTTTACATTTTTACTATTATGACAAAACTTATGAAAATATCACTGCAGATAGGCATAGAAGAGTAATCTAAAGCAGATGAATTACGATGCCATTTTTGAAGTTAACTATCACATTAGCTTTCAGAACTGTTAGTGAATAGATTAATATATAAGTTTAAGATTATATGCATTTTAATAAATAAATTGAAATATGCAATTAAATTCATTGAAAATAAACAAAGACAAGGATTTAGCAATTTGGTTGTTATAATGCTACTAAAATAATATTTAATTGACTTAGAAGATTTGGTAAACAAAGTTAATTACCTTTATATTAATGAAATTTTTTTTTCCAAAACACATTTTTAGAATTACATTACTTTGAATAAAAAAATACAATTAAAAAATGTTTCAATTTAATCTTCAGTTTTAATATAAATGCATTGATATTATAAATCTATTAAAGTATTTTAAAAATTTAAAATCAAAATCAAAAAAGAAAATCACTTACTTATTTCTCTTTTACATTAAAAGAAATAAAAATATTAAATTTATATAATTTAATAAAATATTTTTTATAAGAGTTCACCCTATTTTGTGTATAATAATTATATATATGTCAAAACAATATTTTACAAAGAGAAAAAAAATAAATTTAATATTATTAAGTGAATGTGTGAGTGCTGGAAGCATCTCAATATGTATGCCAGATAAAAATACTCCAAAGTGGATAATGATGGTGAAAACATGTTTTTTCATTTTAGATTACTATTCAATATGAATATTTTAGTTAGTCCACAATCAACCTAGATAAATAATCAATACTAATTCGTAAATGGATAATTTAAGTAAACATCCTGGGCAAATTGATCACATGATTATTGATACACTAATTATTGCAATACAAAATAAGGTTAAACTATAATAATGTCCTCCTAGTAAGAAGATATTATACTATTGTGAGAACTGATTCCATAGTTCATTTATAAAATATTTAAGAATAAAATACAGTTCATAATACATATAATATATTTTTAATTTCAACAGTGTTGAAATGAACATTTCATCCATTTCAAAAATATCACAATGATATTTTACAAATGTCATTTTAAAATACAAAAAGACAATCACAATAAATAGTTTAATTTCAGTGTATGGCAAAGGCATTCATACTTTTATAATTATTATTCTACAGCTGCAATTTTAGCTAAAGGTTCTAGTCTGACTGGGCTATGAAATTAAGCTAAAAGAGCACAGACAGTTGCAAATAACATTTGTGAAAAATATAGCATCTATAATTTATCATAGAATAAATCATAAACTTATTTAATGTTATATAAAGTTCTTGCATTCAGCATTTTAAAATTTTCACTTCCAGATAAATTTAGCATGATTGAACAAGTAATTGAATATTAATAGAAGTTCAAGCAATACAATTATACCTTCTGTAAAAAATTTCCTGTTGTCACAAACCATTGCAACAGAATATTGCTTCCATATTTATATGTTGTTGGGGCTTTTCAAATGATGTATATGATGAAATTCTGAAAAGTGACAGTGGAAAAAAGCTAGGGACCCAAGCAGATAATTACATTAGTCATTCATGGCTTAAACTGGCAAAATAATAAGAAATTATAAAAAAAAACTATACATAATAAAATGATGAGGGAAAATGATGAATTATGAAGAAATACATGTGGTCAGCTTAAATATGGTATGTCAGGTGATTAATAATTAATTAATGATTAACAATGATGGTGTATATCATTACTTAATTTATGGAATCTCATTTAGCTTATAAGTCAAATGATTCTAAAAATAATTTTTGTTAATAATAATGTCTAGAAAATTTAGACAAAAGAATAATTATTAAGTTTACATCATCTTTTACAAATAATTATTATTTAGAAATATAATTATTAAAGCAATAAGTAATACATTTATTTAAATATATATATTTTTAAAAATTCTCAAAACATTTTTATTCTACTACAGTATTTTTAAACAGTTATTTTTATAAATAAAATTTTATACAATAAATTGTTTGAAATATTTATGTTTTACAAACAAGGAAGCTTGAAATATAATCATTTTTTTTAAATGTTAACTTTAATAGGAAAATGATTACACAAATTCATACACACTAATAATATTGATAATAATGGTTGAGAAATAATTAATTTTAAAGTTATTGGCAAACTATTACTACTTATAGAAAATTAGATTGTTATTAAATTAGCAATTAAAACTATATTTTTAAAATGAGGTGCAATAAATTAATTATATTAGTAAAGTTAATAAAGCATTTTAAACACTTATTTAAGTGTTTATTTTATAACAACTTAACTTTAATAAATAAGTGTAATAACTCCATTAAGAGTATACTTAAATATTTCAACTATAATGAGTTACAATAAATTACACACTAAAATACTAACTTTAGGCTTTATAACACCTACAACTATAAATAAGCTTGACTGCTAAACTAAAATTATTTAAATTTATTTATTTAAATGTATCATAAATAATATTTTATAATATTAGTTACATATCAACAAAATAACTTATAGAAATGACTCACTAAGTATAACTTGGTAATTGCAATTATTTTAATAAAAAATGAACTATATATTTTTTTAGAGATTAGGAAAAATATCTAATATAAAATTCTTTAGACAGAACTTAAGCTTACAAATAGTAGCACTAATAGAAAGAAATAAGTAGAAAGATATTAAATTCATCTATACACTCTTTATTACAATATTCTTATACAAGATAATGTATATATTGTGATTGCATAGACAATGTTGTATCACAATTGGTTAAGATTAATATATTTATATGTTTGTTTAGGGAAGAAAGTTAATAAACTGGTAATTATGACAAGTTATTACATTTTTACTAATCTATAACAATATGCTTTTTGTATTATAGCTGGAATAATCTCCAGATGTAACACAAAAAAGCATATTGTTATAGATTAGTAAAATATAAATTTGAAAATGAATATAAAAAAATTGTAAACACTTTGTATTTGTAATGTTCATTAATATGAATAATTTTACTTTACATTTGTGATGGTTTTATTTATATATTTTTAATAAAAAATGAAAGTAATATTTAAAATAATTTGATTTTTAAAAAATGTTACAAGTTAAATACTTTTTTGAATAGGTTAAAATCAGAAATTTGTTTAGAAATTTTGATAATCTGATAAACCATTTAGAAAATAAAACTTAAGATAGACTTATATATCTGTGTGTATATATATACAGTGTTTAGCTAATTAATGAAACTGTAATTCAAAAGCAACTTGTAATTAAAGAATAAAGATGTTTAGATTTTCTTTTGACTACATTATAGAGTGTATCAGACTTTGATTCAAATATCAAAAAGTGATTATTTAAAAAAATGGTTGCCTTTTAAATTCATGCAGATAATTTTCACATGTTAAAGTTAGGAGTAATAAAAGCCTGGTGATATACGTCAAAGCTAATAGTGTCTTACTAATAGCAACATAAAAAATCATTATGCTTCACTAAAAACAAAATGTGTGACACTCCATTTACACAAGTTGTGACTAATCTTATAAATATGTAGCTTGCTTGGCCTCAAAAATTTGAAATACTCATTTGTTCTTATAATATGATTATCTAATGTGAAGATACCTATATTAAAAATCTCCATGTAAAATGGTCCCAAAACTTAATAAACAGATCTTTAAATTCTGAAAGCAAATATTCCAAATGTAAGAATAAAAAGAAATTCATCAAAGAAAGAGAAAGACTCATAAGAAAACAACTGTAAGGAATTAAATTCGGGAATAGTTGACAATATGTTGGCACTTCTAAAAAAAACTAGTAAATTCAAAATCATTTGAAAATCCTAAAAGATCCAACTAAAGCTGAAGAATTTAAAGCTTAAATGAGAATTTTTACATTTATATATTCTAAATATATTTAAAATATTTTTTCTTCTCTTGTTAAAGTTTTTTGAATTTGTCAGGATAAAGAATTTGCATTAAAATGCAATTTAAGGATAGAATGGGAAAAAATTGGATTGCTTTTACTCTTGATTTATTTCATTATTTGCTTATTTATATCTAAAAATTGTTATGTCAGTATAGACAATCCCTGGACAGAATATAAAATTTTCTATGTAAATATTTTTGAGATGACACGTCCTCAATGGAGTCCACTAGAACATTTGCTAATGTGTATATTTTAGTTATAAAATTAGTATTGAAATCATCACAACAGTATTCTATCAAATGAATAAGCCCAGAAAGTAGTCACATCATCAATTTATCCATTTCATTCTCTTCCTTGCCCAGCTCTTCAATTTCACATAATTCTTTCCATCTCCTATATCCAACAATGTCAATCTCTCCTGTCATTTCTTCTTATTTCTACTCACCATTCCCTCCAAAACATCTTTTATTAAACTATAATTTCTTCTTAACATATGTCCAATCTAGTTTCTCTTTCTCCATCTGATTTCCTCAATCAATTTTCTTTTTGCATTTACTTTTTTCAAAACTCCTTTATTATTTTATCCATCCAACTGATTATTTCCATTCTCATCCATGTTCACATCTCAAAGGTTCCCAATTGATTCCTAATTTTATTACTCAATGTTCATGTTTCACAACCATACATTAGTACACTCCACACATAGCATTTAATTAATACTTTTCTTAATTTGCTTTTTAAAGGTCCACAAAATATTTTCTGTCTCTTCATAAGTGTCTTCTTTGCCAATGCTATCCTTCTTTTAACTTCATCTTCACTTCTTCCATCCTCATTTAACCAACTACCCAAATATCGAAATCACTTTACCTGTTGAACTATGTTATCGCATATTTCAGTATTGAAATACTAGAATATATTTGACATTTTTAAATTACTTATTTAATATTTGACTTGAAAAATTCTCATTTATATTATGCTAAAACTCACTTTTATTAAATTATTTTTTATTTGTTACGTTTAAAGTTTTTGTAGGTTTTTATTCTCAGTTCTATTCACTACTTGAAATATATAGCATTAGTAAATGCATGTGATAAACAAACATTAATTTCTATATTTAGGATATGGGTAATAATATTTGGTCAAATAGATATTATATAATGGGATTTATATGATGGCTCTGATGCCGGAATCAAAGTCATAGGATGCTCAGAATTGATAATAAATTCAAATATCACATTATTGATGGCTGACTTTTAGAGAGATGGTTTAATGATTTAACTTTCAAACAGTATTTTCATCTTGACATATGAAGCTATAAGTTAAAATCACTTAATAATTAAAGTCTTTAATTATAATGATTATCATATATAGCCTATGCTAATTGAATATCTCAGCATTGTAAGTCCTTGGATTGCTTGAGATAAGATTAAAAATAATAAATATACAGTCACTTTAGTATACTTACTTTTTGATATATCTAGAAAATATATTTCATGCTGTTATATTTGTCAAACAATACGGTAGTTGTTACAATTACTCAATTCTGCTCTTTATTCAGTTACATTTATCATATCCATATATATATTTGTGGTTAAATAAACATTGGATTTTCATCAACCAAGAGAACAAGCTGGATTTAAAAGTGATTTGAGTACAGTAGGTCATATCCAAGTATTGAGAGAACTTGTAGAAAGGACAAATGAGTATGAGTTGCCATTATGCTTTCGATTTGTAGATTATGAAAAGGCATTTGATTCTATAAACATTTCTTCAGCGATTAAAGCATTGGATCATCAAGGTATAGACCCAGGATATTGTCATATTGTGAAGAATATTTATAAAAATGCAACAGAAACAATAAGATTACATAATGATACTAGAAAATCAACATTAAGAAGGGTGTAAGACAGGGTAACTCCATACCTCCAAAACATTTTACAGCAGTGCTGCAAGAAGTACTTTGTGAATTAAAATGGGAAGCTAAAGGAGTTAAAGTAAATGGAGATTATTTAAGTCATTTAGATTTTGCAGATGATGTAGTTTTTTTTTTTCCAAATAATGCTTTAGAGCTTCAGGAAATGTTGCAGGAGTTATCAGATAAAAGAAGAAAGTAGGACTAAAGATGAATGTTAAAGAGATTAAAGTAATGTTTAATGGATTTTCTCAAAAGATGAAAATAAAGATTGATTATGATGAGTTGGAAGAAGTTAACTACAAATATCTTGGTCAGATTATAAAAGGAAGAAAGTAGGACTAAAGATGAATGTTAAAGAGATGAAAGTAATGTTTAATGGATTTTCTCAAAAGATGAAAATAAAGATTGATTATGATGAGTTGGAAGAAGTTAACTACAAATATCTTGGTCAGATTATTACTATAGATGAAAATATAATGGATGAAATTAATCATAGAATTAAACTTGGTTGGAGTGCTTTTGGTAGAAATAACTTGATACTAAAAAAAAATATGACTATGTGTTTGAAAAGAATGTTTTTTAATAAATGTGTTTTGCCAGTTCTTACTTATGGATCTGAGACTTGGATACTTAATAAAAGAGCAATACAGAGACTTCAGACCACTCAAAGAAGTATGGAGAGATGCATATTAGGAATAACAAAAAAAGATAGAAAACACAATATACAGGTAAAAGAACAAACAGGTGATACTGACCTCATTGAAAAAATTATAAGTCTGAAGTGGAGTTGGGCTAGACATATTTTAGAAGAGATGATAATAGATGGACAATTAAAATCTTAAACTGGATTCCAAGAGATTGTAAAATACCCAGAAAAAGACCACATGTGAGATGGATGGATGAAATAAGAAAGTGTGCAGAGTTGATGTAGAGAAGAAAAGCTAAAGATAGGAGAATATGGATTGACCTTGGAGAGACCTTCATCCTGCAGTGGATTGATAATGGTTGACAATGATGATGAATTAAATATATTTTCATTAGAATAAGTATAATTATTGTCTATTTTCAAAAAAAACTTCGCCTGTTTTTCATCTCCTGAATAACTTAATTTAAAAAAATTAATTTATTAACACATTATATATATATAAGCAATACTATTTTACACTTTTCCTTTAAATAAAGAAAATGTGAATTTTGCAGCCCATTCATAAAAAGAATTTCTTTTGAATGTATATTGCAGTAGTCTTATATATATTAAAATTCAAGTTGTGTAAAATTAAATCAGCAAAGATCTTAACTTGCAATTAAACGAACATGTTTAATTTTAAATATACTTTGAAAGACTATACAATAATCATTTTTATTCCCCATACACTAATATAATAAAGAGAATGGACTACAAAATTCAAGTTTTCTTTATTTAACGGAGAGTAAATGGCTGAAATAACATAGCTGTGGGGCGTTTAAAATATTTTATAAAGATTTCAGCTAGCATTAAGCATTGTTTTTCTTTATATTTTTTTGTACTGTTATATTTGACACATCAATGTGATGTTGAAATATGGCTTAAGAAAACGGTCATATATTAATAAAAATTAATAAATATATTTAATTTTTAACGTAAAATTAAAATATAGATCTGTGTAGAAAAAATGTAATTTCTAACAATAAACATTTATATTAATAGTGACATTTTCAAAGATAGAAATTATTTATAAAAACATTTTGATAAAGTGGTTATAAACTGTTATAATTATCATAAATAAAAAAAAAGATTGATAACAGACATTGGACACGTGATAACTTGGTCCAACTGATAATTCATATCGAAATATATTTTGTGAATTATTAACGTTTTTCCTGATATTTATTCTTTGAGAAATATACATATGTGTTCGCAGCACATATTATAAATAAAACAATCTTCTTTCTTTTATTTATTTTCTCTTTTTCTTTTTCCTTTTACTTATTTTTCATTTTAATTTTTTAAAGAGTGGGTTTGTCTTCCTCATCCTAAAAAGCATTCAACAATAAACATTTGACAAAATGCATTTTATATCCCAAGATTTAAATAAAAAGTTTGCAATACAAAGGTCAAAATGTCGTCGTCGTCCCCCCTCCCCCCAACACCATTTCAATGAATTACTTATTTAAAAAAATATTTAACCATAAAATTTCCTTTAAATATTAAAATAAAATTATGAATAATCATAATATTAGTGATAATATTTATTTTAGAAAGCGGTGAACTCTCTTTGCGCCATCTATATTAAATTTTGCTTAAATATCCCACTGACATTGCTATCCAAAATATCACATATTAAAATTATACTTAAGAGGAGAGTGGAATTAAAAAAAAAAAAGGAGAAACGGAATCAAAAACCGTGTTAAGATTTAGCTAGAGGAGACAAAAAAAAAGGGGGGGGGGAATCAGACACTTTGCAAAATATATTTTATTATTTTTTATTGCATGTCATTACATGGTTTGTATTAGTTTAGGGATATAGTATCTATTATATATACATTAGAATTTAATTGATATTATGAGAATTACTAATGCACATATGCATACATATATATGTTATTAAAATCAGATCAAAAATAATTATATTTAAGGAGTGGAGAATTAATTAGAATATGACAAATGTACTCTTAGATTCAAATTGGTTTTAGGGGTAAGTTTTCAATTGGATAGTTGATTTATTATATATGAATTTTTTTGAAGAAACTATGGTTAATAAAAAGTATTGGATATTAAAGGAAAAATAATATCCCAATTTTAATAACCAGTAATTACTGTGGTATAAGGTAAGGTAATTAAGTATCATGTGCCTTCATATATATCTGGAAGTGCAAAGGTTTTTATCTCTAATTTTAATTTTATTTATTTTGTTGTAGGAATGCGATAACAATTGTTTGAGCTTGGGTTGAAGTTGTAATGGCATTTAGAAAATCAAAGAATGAATGGAATAAAAATAATTGCCTTAGTACTGGTAAAGAGTACACTATCTGTGCTGTTAATAAGCATGATAAATGAGGCTGAGCGGGACTTAGTGATGGATGTAATGAGAGTTTGTTATATTTGAAGTGATGGTTGCTTTAAAAAAAATGTTGAATAGTTCTTTCCTCTTTGTGGCAGAGTGGACAAGTTAAATCTATATTGGCCAAAAACATTTTTAACTAAGGAAATCAAGGTATTTGGGCTTCAGATACCAGATTTAAATTTTTAGATAATCTGTTTATTTATGTAGTGAAGAAGAGATTGTTGTATTAATATCTACTCAGTTTGTGAGCATGGTTATAAACTTTTCAGTAAATTAATTTAGTTTTAATTGATAGTATATGTTGCTTGAGGATAAAGTATGTGGTAAGATTATTGAGATTTTTGAAAAATATATTTTTAAGTGGGGTGGTGTATTTATTGAGTGACGCAAATAAATTTCTGAGAGTCTGTGAAAAGGGTTAGAAATTTGACTGTTAGAAATAGAATGAAGTGAGAGTCCATTGTTTGTAACATGTTTTTGCATGGTTCTAATATTCATCACCATAGCTTTTTCCCCTCATTTCCATTTAGTACATAAAGGAATTTTTTTTTTTTGAAAAAGTTGGTGTGTGATAAGCTGTTTTGAAATGTATTAAAATATTAATGAGAATATTTTATAATGTAATGAATGATATGTAGAATTTTAGATAGGGAATTCATTATGGTTTTAATGAATGCAAGCACCACAACTTGAATTGATGTTCTCATAGCATTTGTGAATTAGTAAATGGAAAAATCTAGAAAGTTAAGAGGAGATGAAATGAAGATGGAGAATATAGTGTTTCTAGTTAAGATGTTCCATGTAGATGATTTATTGAGAATGAAATGGAGTTTGTATTATTTTGTATAATCTTCAAGGATTATAGTTGGTGTAGGAAGGAATTTTTTTAAAGGGAGAAGGATAATAAGATTATTTATACTAAGAAATATGTTTAATAATTTTATTGAGGAGTGGAATATAGATGTCAGGTATTTTGTTTCCAATTTCTAACGGCAAAGAATTAATATAAGTTATACATAGTAAAACACTAAGTGGGGTACTGGAGACAACAATTGTGAGGATTGGCACCTAGTAGGATTTTTCCATTAAGAATATGAATTTCTTTGTTTTCAAGGAAATTAGTAAGAATATTCAATATAGAAGCAAAAATATTCTGTGTTTTTAGAATTTATATCAGATTTTTAATTGAGACAGAGTTAAAGGCAAATGCAATGTCTAATTGAACAGTTAGAGGCTCTGTTTTCCTGAAGTGTGTGACTTGGTCTATAATTGTTTTGTAGTGTTGGATGACTTTGTGAAGTGAAAATGTGAGACGGATGTCAAGATGGATTCTATGATTTTGATTAAAATTGGAAGCATGTAGAAATCAAAATGGATTTTTTTTTTTAAAAAAAAAAAAACTATCACTGTAGTTTTCTGAACAAAAGAATAATATTTTTAATCATAAGTGATAAAATTGTGAGAGTATTAAAAATTTCATATAAAATTTTGTGTATATTCATAATGCTCAGTTTAATGAATAGTAATAAGTTGAAAGCCATTTAAGTTCAATTCAAATTATTCCAATCAAATTAAATAATTTTGTTATATAATAATTTCCTTCTGCAAATTAGATGGTAATCTGGACCAACTGATGATTGCTGGTTTAGCATGAAATATGTGTATTGGTGATTATTTATCTTTTCAACATATATGTGTTCAAGTATATCAGTGTTATGAGATAGAGTGGTGGGAAGTGTGAAAATCTGTACTCATATACCCCATATATTAAATATTTATTAGAAAATAATTTAAGACTATAAAATAAATTTAAAAAAAGTATATAGTTAAAAGAGATTGCGAAACAGAAGAGACATTTTAAAAATATCATGTAATTACAAACCATGATGATGGGTTGGAACCTAACGTTATTAATAATATCATTACAAAGATTAAAGAACAATCAAGCATTGGTGATCGAGAGGTCAGTGGCAGCTGCTTTACAAGCAATTGTCCAGGGTTAGCGGGTTCGCTTCCCGGCTGATGCTATGACACATGAGAAAGAAAAAAGATTAAAGAACTTAAAAATTGAAAATAATTAATTGTATAGTTTAATGTAAACGGTATATTAATCAACCAAAGTAATTCTTATTTCAATGCCAAATAATAAAACTTTCATAATATATGGATTTCATAAAATCAAAAAGTTTTGGGGATTATTATTTAAAAAAAGAAAAGATCTTACAACGACTAAGATGGAGTGCTTTGATTTTATTAAATTAAAAGGATTTTATTTTGCTTAATGTCTATTACTTGTTTTAAATCCTTACCTTTACAATATTCTAAAAATTATTTTTCTGTGCTTTATATTTTAAAGTCATCAGTAAATCAATTTTATAGCTATGGGCAAAGAAATTATTTGCACCATCTGGTGTTATTTTATCACAAACAATGCTTGGTTAAAAATATCTAAAATTAGCAACTAAAGCTTTTGGGGTAAGATAAAATAGGTTGCCATAGAAACTGTTTTATGGCTTTGAATAAGGCATTTCATACAATTTAATGTCTGTGCGAATTTATTTTCTAAAATGGAAGGTTTTTTTTTGTTTAATTACATATATATAAAGTTGCCATATTTAGATTAATTAAGGATGTATAAATCGATAATTTTATAAAATGAAACTAAAAGGGATTTTTTTTTTTTTAATAACAAATTTTCATCTTTTTTAAAATTATTATTAGCAGTTATTTTAATTAAGAAGATATTATTTGATTTTAAAAAAATCATAATAACTCGCATACAAAACTTTTAATTGATTAATTAATTAGTTTGAACATAATGTGTTTGAGTAGGTTTAACACATTATATAATCACTTTTTTCCGCATATTTTTGATTAGAAATGCTAAAAGTCATAATTAATTGTAAGCTCACATTTACAAACTAACTAGCCATCAAGTTACTGACTAATGAATGTTTTCTCTTTATTATTACCTCTGCAGAGGGATGTTGTATAGCTTTAGCCCTGTGGTACGCTATCTAAAGCTCTTTTACCTAGTTAAAAAATGATATCATCAATGACGTGAAGTTTTTTTTTTTTTTTGTTGGCTGGAGAGATAATTAAATTGCATTGATAGTTTAGTTTATAATTTTTGACAAAAATAATATGAAAATTACAAATTGAAAGAAATAATTTTATTAACTGCATTTAAAAATATAAACATTTTTTTCATAGACGGGGGGGATCCAAAGATAACCAAAATCATTCTCTGGTTTGTTCGCCTGTTGTAGTATATGCTTCTCCTATTACACACTTCTTGCAGGAACCTTCTGCATTAATCTGCCAAATGACATTACCATGTGAAATCATAGTGCCACATAGCACATTTTTTTGTAAAATGCATTTTGCGTACTTGTTGATTTTCACAATGACTGAAAAGTTCGAACAATGTAAAATTCTGTTTTTGTTTACAGAAAATGACAGAAAAAAACAGTTGTAATGCTTGAAATAGATTACAAGCAAGCAGATTTCATAAAAACACAAGTTTATGAGTGATTAAATTTACCATGTCCCTAAATAGCAGCAGAAGTCAAGCCCAAAAGCAAAACAATACCAATTTTTTTTTTGACGCAAATAACATTTTTCTCTCAGATTTAGTTCATAATGATCAGATATTTTATTTGCAACTTCTGAAACATTTATGTGATGCCATAAAACATAAATGTCCTGTTTTGTGGCAAAGGAATGAGTGTAAGTTTCATCCCAACAAAGTGTCATCCCTCAACGCCTTGAGTGTGAAACACTTTTTAATTAAATTCAGTATGACCCAGTTTATCTATCAGCTATATTCACTCGATCTCTCACTTCATGTGATTTTTTTTTTAATTTCTTGAATGAAAAAATGTCTCAATTTTTTTTCTTTGGACTTACAAATGGTGAAAAAAAATGATGGCAGCATTAGAAGGCTTCCACTTTGCAAATGTTTCTGACCTACTTTGAAAAATGATAAATATATTTAGACTGGTATATTGCATCAAATATATAGTAATTTGAAAGAGATTAAATGTATAATACTTAAAATATAAATAAACATTTTTTTTATTATAAAATTTCAGTTACTTTTGGGTACCCCATCGTATTTAGGCTTATGTTTGAATATTTAATAACATCGTTCTCATATTAATGCAGAAGTGTTATTTTAGATGCCATTATTTTAATAGCTTACTGCTTAACAAGTTAATGTTTATGTATGGAAAATAAGTATTAATAAGATAGTTCTTATTAACACTCATCTACTGTATTATATAGCAATTGATTTATTAAAATGATTAAAAAAAATTAATAAATTTTATAAAATGTTCAACAAAAGATGTTAAATAATTAAAGAAATGTAGGTATTGAATCATTAAGCCATAATTAAGCCTTAGGCATATGATTATTAAGTAAAAAAAGATCTTTTTATTTCTATTTGAGGCCTTAAAAGAAATAGGAAAGATTTATGTCCACATTATACATTCTTGTCAATGCAACTTCTATTATCATGTGATTATTCAATGCAAAATGAATGGAAATGAGCTGCTCATGAACATACATCAGCCACTTATGGGAATTAATTGTTCCTAATCTCTGAATACAAGACAAATAAACAGCATAGTATTTCTTCACAGATATCTAATAGTTTTTTTTTTTTTAACTTTATTAGTAACAAAATATTTACAAGAATATTTACATTAAGAGCTTTTTACATTTTTTTTATTTATAATTTTTAATATCTTAGGATGTTTTTAGGATATAATGATTTGAAACAAGATGATTACTGTCATCCCATTATCAACACATTAATGAGCAACTAAGGAATACATTGCTTTGCCATATTTTTTTTGTGACATTGCTAGGTATATATTTCTGAGCATAAAGATAAATGTTATACCATTCTTTGTTATTCTTTTTAAGTACATTGTGTTTACTTGAAGGTAGAATGAATTTGTGAGTGTGAATAATCGTTTCTTTTACAATTTAAAATAAATTATGGCTATTATTTTAAGGACTCTATAGAGTAATTAATATTTTAGTGACTGAAAATAGAGGTTGCTAAAAATCTCCTTATTGCACTTCTTAGGCCAGTATTTAATAATAATCTTTTATTTAATTACTAGAGCAGATCACTTTCAAGTACTGAAAGACTGCATGAAATGGAAAAGAAAAATGTATTAGATAAAATGGGTCATCGCTAAGCTTTAAATATTTAGAATATAAGGTAACAAGACGATTGATTTAAAAAATGGGTATAAAGTTATAAATGTTAAGAAACAGAAAAGAATGGGATTCACTAAAAATAAAGAATGGATAGCAGCATTGTCATGTTTGCTGATGCATCAGATATTTAATTTGATGAAAGGTAAGAAAATGTAAGTACTTCATGCTTATGTTCGGATAAGATTTTATTCTAATGAAATAAAAAAGTATTTTTATTTAGATGTACAAACTGCTTTTGATCACACTGAACATAAAATTCAAATTTACAGACAAGATATTTATGCTAAATTGTTGGTAAATCAGAATATAAGATAAAAATGAGACAAAATAGACTTATGGATTTGTTTTAAAAATGTGTTTATTATTTGTCTGAAGGTTTGTGATAATGGTATATTATTAGATGTGATATCTTGGATTATTTCCATCATCTATGAGTGAATACTGAATGTATAGAAAATTTTAAACTTTATCTAAACTTTCCAAATACAAACAACTTGTTAATAATAACTTACAAATAGATAACACAGGTTAGTAAGTACACAACATTTTGAGTAGTATTATTCTCCACTCTTCTTCAGGCATTGCTGGTCTATATGCACAGTGACAATATTCACTTAGAAGTTGAACTCGCACCTTTAGATTCTTAAATATCAAATTTATAGCAAACGCTCTACCAATTGAGCTATATGTTGCCTTTGACAGAATAGCTCAGTTGGTAGAGTGTTTGCCTTAAATTTGATATTCAATAATCTGTGAGTTCAATTTCTAAGTGAATATTATCACTGTGCATATAGGCCAGTAACCCCTGAAGAAGAGTGGAGAATAATACTACTCAAAATGTTGTGAACTTACTAACCTGTGTTTATTTGTGTGTTATTACTAACAAGTTGTTTGTATTTGGAAAGTTTAAACAAAGTTTAAAATTTTCTATATATTCAATATTCACTCATAGATGATGGAAATAGTCCAACATATCACATGTGTTTATTATGTATACACCTGTGTCTCGTTTTACGCGGATTTATTTAACGCGATTTAGAAGTTACGCGATTCATGTTTCTTCTTAATATTTTTGTATGCGGTTTTCTTTTATGCATTAACACTGTATTAGATCGGAAGTCGAACTCTGATAATGTGCTATTACTTTAAATAATAAATTTTGCGCATTTACGTCATATTTAAAATAATAGCACATTATTGGAATTCGACTTTCATCTTAATAATTTCAATATTTTCAGTGCTTTATAATAATAAGATTTTATGCAATAACAAAATTAAAATCATGATTTCCACATTTTATGTACACACATTAAATTTTACAAGATTATAATGTAAATTTGTTCAAACATTGTGCGTGTTAATTTTGCATTTTAAATCACATTCTGTTTTTGCTTTTTAAAAAAGAATGTAATCAATTATTAATCATTTAGTGTCCGCAAGTTTATTTTTAAAAGGTGAGTAATAGCAGTGGGCACAATTAAATTTGACAATTAAAAATTAAAATCTGATTTTTAATTGTAATTAACAATTTAAAAATTACTTAACGCGACCTGAAATTAATATGATGTGAAATGAAATTTGATTTTTAAACGGAATTGAAAATTAAAAAATTAAAGTGAAAAATAAGAATTTAATTTTTAGTTATTAGTTTGAATTAAATTTTTCCCAGCAGTGTAGAAAAAGATAATGAAGCAGAAGTGGAGCATGTTCCTTTCACTGCAAAAATGATTTGAGAAGGTCTTCAACTTTCTAATCGGTTGGCAAATTATTTTCTTATTAATGACACTAATCACGAACGTGCTCTTAAATTCCAACGAGAGCTAAATGGTTGTACAGTATGTCTGGATATCGTGAGCTTCATAAACAATTAATAAAATCATCATCTCAAAGATTAATTACTAATTACGTTGTCACCAGAAAACCATTAACACAACAGGAGAGTGAAGTTGGCACTAGTTGTATTTCCTCTTGTGAATAATCTGATTTTTTTACCAGTTTGCAAATGAACCTGTTTATTGGCAAGTAGTGATAATAATTAAAACATGTATAAAAAAATGTAAATTACTGTACTTTAAATTATGCATAAAAATATATTGTTTTGAATAAAATTAAATATTATAATTAAAAAAAGTTTGTCTTGTATCAATTTTTTTCAAATTTGAAATTTTTTATTAGTCATATTTTATTTCCTTATTTTTTTTTTGCATGAATTTTAAAGTAATTTTACATTGGTGCTTTGCTTTTATGTGATTTTTGAAAAATCACAGTCTGTATTCCCCTTTTTTCAAGGTAAGTTATGTCTATTTTTGTGCAATTTCTTTTGCGCACGTTTTCTGAGGAACCTATCGTGTAAAACGAGACCCAGGTGTATTTTTTTTGAAAAAAAATTCAAATTAGAAAGTAAGCATTCAAATAAAGATTCAATGGAATTGGATAACTTTTAACTAACATAAAATATTTGTTTCAAGACTGTACTTTAAAAGGTGAGAAGGTTGCCTTGACAGCAGTGAAAAATATTGATTACTATCTTTACTGTGAATGTTTAGATGGTTACTGGTTGGTATCTAATTAATAAATTAAACACAATAAAATATCATCAGTTAGTGAAATGTAATATATATGTTGATGCAAAGCTACAGATATAAAGAATATTAAAATTTTAATGGATTTCAGAAATGGCTTAGACATGAATGAATTCAATAAGATAGTATCTGATACTCTTTTAAAATCAGCTGCACAGATAATCAGTACAAATAAGCTACAATTTACCAATGAAATAAAATGTTTATGAATAAATAATTCATTTAGAAAAATCACATATTAGAATTATATGAAAATAAATGAACGATGGTGTAAGAAAATATAATTCTAAATTATCAAAGATAGTTGCAGAAAAGAATAAAATTTCAAAGTTATAAAACATCTTGATATTTAAAAAAAAGATATTAATTAAAAAAAATGACACTATTACTAAAAAGGGGGACCTTGAGATTGTAAATTGTGTGACAAATCCTGCAAAACACTATATGGTAAAAAGACAATAACAAAGTAACTTCTGCAGTAACAACTCCTTAAAGATTTTGGATTCCTCAAAGATTTAATTTCACCTCTTTATTTAAATACCAACCATTTTAGAAGTGATGAAAATATAACTGATATATTAAAAAATGCAAGTGAAAAAATACAAAAATTGTTGAAGAAAAACCATATACCAAATATTAAAATAATAAAGATGTTCAAAATTGAAAAAATGCATTAGGAAATTGAAATTGAAGAAAAATGAAAAATAATATATAAATTTATTAATATTCTATCAAATCCATACAAGATTTTTATTAAGACCATAATCCATCTATGGAAAATTCTGAACTCAAACCAATCAACAAAATGAACTGGATCCAAAAATGGTTTTAGCACAGTAGATAATATCCAAGTACTAAAAGAAGTTATTGAATGTTTTAATAATAATTAAGAATTGTAAAATATGAAAAGGCATTTGATTCCATTGTCATTCCTATGATTATTACAATTTTGGAATATTAAGCTATTGGTACAGAATATTATTAAATTTTGAAAAATATTTATAAAAATACACATATATATAATAGGCAGTTATCAGGAACTCCAAACTTCCTACAGTCATTTTGTAGGACCTGAAGTGGAATTCTGTCCAATGAATATAATTGATTTCTGAAGCATATTTACTAAACAGTGTATTTATTCACTGGTGCATTGAAATGTATGCATTTAAGGAGAATCTGTCACATATTCATGCCTTAGAGAAATGTTACCATCACACACAATTATTTAAACAACAAAAATAATACAAAATCAAAAATATGTGTGTAAAAATATATATAAAATTAATTTTCTGGACTTGTGTTACATTGTACTGACAATTAATATTGAACTTTTAAAAGCATAAAACATATCACATTGAAACTATTACCTACTATTTGTTCTTTCTTAATCCACATTAATCCACTAAACATCACATGATCACCATTTCTTATGCTTGTTCATAACTATTAGAACAGGAAAAACTCTATACACAGTAATGCAATCCAGAGAAATCAATTTGATGACAGAAGGCTTATGCATAAAATCCCTATCTAGTGTCTACTCATCCAATATCCCCAGACTAGTTTCTATCTTGTGGTTTTTGTCAGTGAGGAGCCTTGGATCTGAGAGCACTGCATTTAGATCTTAGGATAACCTAAGATTACTCTGGCTTGCACTGAGTGGTACTACTGTATGAAGAGTTTTGCCTGTTTTAATCCACATTACCAAGTTTCCGTCTATTTTGCAATATTACAATAAGAACTATTTAATCTGGAAATTTTCATAGCTATTCTGCAATTTTTTTATATTTTATCCTTACTTTTTATAAAAGCATTTTATATTTATAACTTAGATCTCTGATAGTTTTATTGCTTTTTAGTTTGAAAAATATTTCTTTCTGGATATTCACATTGATTTTCTAAAATCATTTTTCTGAATCACGGCTAAAATTATTTTGCAGTATGTACTTATGTTAATTTAAAAAAAATATTTATAATATTTTTTACTACTAAAGGTACAACTAAACAGGTAAAAAATAATTTATAACAAAACACTTACTAAACATTAGAAATATGTTGGACAAATAAGTGAAAACAACCTAAAATATTTTGTTCATATATATGTTAAGTCAGTTAAAGGTATTCATCATAATGTTATTGGTGACTCAGACATTTCATTTATACATTATAGTGAGAATTTGTTTACATTAGATTAAAATATAAAAATAATTTTTTTAAAAAAATTATATAATTGTTTTAATATATTTTCATTATTTAAGTGGTATTTTTATTAATTATTAAACTTGAAATAATTTTATTTTGCTACAAACTTATTTTTAATTGATTCCAAAATTTTATTCTAAGATTACAAAGAAATTGTTGATATTTAGTTATTAATGCATAAAAGTAAGCTTTTTATTTTTTACTGTTTAAAATTATTTCCCTGTTTAATATATTTTCTTTATTTCCAAAAATATTTTTAATAATAATTAAATTAAAAATAATTTTATTTTGCCATAAACTTTATTTGAACTGAAGATCACTAACATGAAAAATAAATAGTTTAGTTTAAGCTTTGATTTAGTTATACTGAGTGTTATGAATTTAAAATAAGTTTACATTTAATGTATTCTAACAATGTAATTTACAAAATTATACAATATATTTAAATTTCATATACTGTAAAACTGTTAGATGATTAGTAAGATAATTACAGCACTATTTAGATGTTGAAGAGTTTTGAAAAGTGAAACCAATACTAAGAATTGGATAAATTAAATTGATAACTAAGGCTTATAAAATATGATTTAAAATATATGTCAGTTGTTGTTCAAATCTCATTTCAGTGAAAAAAAAATGTATGCTTAAGTATTTATATGTAGCATGAACATGTCTGTGTGAACCTAATCAATATTGTGATTTTAAATGGGAACAAAAAATCTAAAGGTCAGTAGATATTCTTTAAGACATCTATATTTTTCAATAGATGTAGTACTTTTAGTAAGTAGTGCTTCAGAGCTACATGAAATCTTATAAGAATTATCACATAAAAACAACAAAATAGAGTAAAAAATAAACCCTACAAAAGTTTAATGATCACAAGAAGAAAATAAAGATTAATAATCATGAATGAGAAGAAATTAACAATTACAAATACTGTGATCAGATTACTATTACAAATTGAAAACATAATAAAATCAATAATAGAATTTAACATAGATTATTTTGATAGAAATACATTAATATTAAAAGAAAGTAGTCCTTTATGTTTGAAAAAGATTGCATTAATAAATATGTTTATGAGTTCTTACTTATGGATCTGAGGATTAGACATTTAACAGAAGAGTAATTTAAAGATCTTAAGACAATACAGAAATGAATAGAGAAGTGCGTATGAGGAATAACAAAGACAGATTAAAAGTAAAATATTGGGATGAATAAACAAGCAGATGTCATTGACATCACCAAAACAATCAAAATAATGATGAGACTGGGCTGGACAGAAGGCTTAGCAAAAACATATATTGATGTATAAAATATGAACACTGCTGGAATGATGTAAAGAAGAGCAACTATATACTGTGGAAACTAAATTAAATTTGAAGAAATCTATATTCTGAAATGGATCAATAATAAATTGAAAAAGGTGATGAAGGAAAATCATAAGCAAGTTATATAAGTACTCCTTATAAGTATTATAGTATAAATAATTCCTAAAAATTAAAAAGGCATCTATAGTTAATATTAAAAGACAAGGGCACATAATTGATTGGGTTCTTTATCAATTAATGAAATTTTTATTTATTGAAGAAACAGAATATTTTATATTACTGATTTAGCTTCTAATTTCAAGGATGATATCTGTAGAAAATATTTCCTATGAACTAGAAACAATTGAATTGTAAGAGTAGTGTAATTAAAAAAAGTAGACATCAGAATTAAAGGTGCTTGAAAGATGAACCGCGTAATTGATATAGAAAGTTATAGCTTGATATATTAAAAATATTGATTGGTAATTTGGTAGTTAATATTGATATGCATTACTGTTAACATAGCTGAATTCCTTCTTTTAAATACCAAATAATATTACTGTTCTGTCAGCTGATTTTATTAATTTTCAGAATAATATCAAATAATTTATTCTTTTTCAAATTATTCACAATCTTCTCGAATTACATGAGGTTTGTGTTTAAATTATTTTTTAAAAAATATAGAATTATCGTTTTAATATTAATTAGATAGTGCAAAACTATGTTTATTTTTTCATTTAACCCAATTTTGTATTTAATTTAAAAATTGAAATTCAAGCACTTTTTTTTTCTTACGATGATTCACGATGTACTATAAAAACTATTATCATTGCATTACATTAAACTATAAACATATATATAGAGAGACCCATATCATATCACTAATAAAAAATGCAATTATAAAATATTAATCACTCCACCAATGAGCTATCTTATTTCAGCAACTACTACCTTGTGAGTAAAGATAAAGTCTGCATTTAATGGCACCACCAAAAGATTACCTTCTGATTGTATTCTGCAAAGTTGTTATATATATTGAAATACAGGCTTACCAAAAGATAACCATTTGATTATGTTATTACATGCAGAATTTATCTTTACTCACAAAGTAGTATTTTCTAAAGACAAAAACAGTGAGGAGTGATGGACATAATATATATAAATTGTAAAAATCAGTATAAATAAAGTACTAAACATCACATGATCACCATTCCTTATGGCTGCTGGAGGGTTGCATTAGATCCTAAGATCTAGGTGCAGTGCTCTCAGATCCAAGGCTCATCACTGACAAAGACCACAAGCCAGAAATTAGTCTGGGGATATTGGATGAGTGAGCACTAGATAGGGATTTTATGCACAAGCCTTTTGGCATCCATTGATTACTCTGGCTGGCACTGAGTGGAACTACTGTATAGAGAGTTTTTGCCTGTTTTTATAAATAAAGTAAACAATGATTATGGCATCGAGGGTGTATTCTAACCTGCAAAAATTTATAAGTCAATAGTGATGAGTGCCATACAAGCTAGATGGTTTGTTTACAACAATATGAGTTCTTTATTTAACTAGTTATAATGATATTACAGCCTGTAGTAAATATACAAGTACATAATAACATGAATTTATAATGTTTTATATTAAAATCATAAAATAGGGGTAACAATAAATAGATGCAACAAACCCAATGCAGCATTCATCTCTGGAAGATTTTGCATTAACTTTAATGTAAAGTAGAGGTGTAACCAAAATTTTGATATCAAGGATACCATGGCAATTAATAACAATACCATCTTTATTATTTATAATATACAATGTGAATATGATAATCAAAATAATAATAATAATAAATTAATATTTATACATCATTTTTTTACTTTCAATAATAAATTTTTACAACCTTTAAAACAATATTTCATTTCTACTAAAATATAAATTCATGTAATATTATAAATAATATTTCAAATCTTTTTTATTATAGTTTATTATTATCAAAAATTACAATAATCATACATATTTATTTACCATTTGTGATTTAAATCATTTTTAATTAATATATTAGAAGCATGAAATGGAGCAGAAGTATATCTCATCAGTTATTAAAATTTAACTCTCTCATGTGTGGTAAATAATATATATATATGCTTCAATTTAAATGTATTTAATGCATAACAAAATTAATATTTATAATCATATTCATTTATAAATATTTTATATGAGTATCAAATGAATAAGAATAAAGATTTAAATAAAATAATATAGGTGTATCTCAACTTTATAATAGGTTCACATATGCATATATCAATCTTTAATTAATACACATTTTTAAAAATTATTATTAGTTAAATAAATTATGTTATTACTATAATGATTTTATATAGAATACTCTGAGAAATTATATTTTTTATAAAGTAAACCTAAAATAATATTTCCATTTTTTTTATTCACTTAATCTGAATAATTCGATATTGAATAATAAATATCATTTCTCCAAATCTCTATCCTTGCTTGTTTCTTCAGGAATCTAGGTAATCTCTGTCAAAGCAGGCAATGTGATAATTAAGTGGAATCATTCACTTACAAAATCTATTTATTTGTGAACAATATATTTTTTTTATACATTCTTTTTTGCTTCTTAGTTGAATAATAAATATAACAAAATGTAAGATATCCATTTAAATTAAAGAGAGATGTGTGTTAATACAATTCATTTATTCCATGTTAATCTTTCTATCTGCTCCCTTGGAATCTTATTTTAAATATCCATGTTTTTGATTTACAAGCTATTAAAATATATGATTAATTCACTGTTAAGTTTTTAACTCAGGAAATTTGAAGAAAGTTTATTTTTAATTATCACTCAGTTCAGTGTTTGCCTCTTCTACTAATTTTATTCAAAAATTGTGCTCTTTTACCAAGGGTGCAATTATTTCAAGAAAGTTTTCATTTTCTTGGGTTCTGTCTAATATTCTTTTAAAATAATTTATTTACATAACACTCAAGAATAAATGTATTAGTTTTTTATGTATTATAATTAATAATTAACAATAATAATGATTTTATATGATAAATTAATAAAATATTGATGTGTAATTTTTAATTTAATTATTTACTTATATATTATAATAGTCACACATTCTGTATTGACCAGGTTGTTTATCCATAGCCAATGCAAATCATATCCCCTTATTAAGTATATTTTATATAATTTTCTTAAATAATAATAATATAAAAATTTTGTTTTTTAATACTTTTTAGCCTTTATATGATCTTATTTAAAATATATATATAATAAATACATTTGCATGACTTCCATTATATTCATATGAAACAGTAAATTTATCTAATTTATTTTAAAAATTTTATGCATATATATAATAATGATGACATTTTAATGATTTTTAATGAAAAATCACTAATTTTAAAGTTTCTTGAATATGTAATTGTGTGGTTATAAAATAATTCATGTAACAACCAAGTTCAAATATATTACAAAGATAATTCATAATCAAGATTCTTCATGTTTTATTGATTGCAAATAATCTCCACCTTTTGTTATATCAATGGCAATCTGTTTTATCAGATAAAAGACAATTATCTGAAACAATGGCTGACATTGAAATAACTAAAGGTGGATATTATTTGCAAGTTCATATCAATGAATCATTAAGAATCTTGCTTGTGAATTATCTTAATAACACATTCAGAGTTGTTTCTTCCTTACATGCATAAGCCTGTAAATCAGTAGTGGGAAATACTTTTTCTGCCATAGGTCATTTGGATGTTTATAATCCCATTTGTGGGTCATATTTACTTGACTAAAATTAATGCTGGGCAACCTTTTTAACTGCAGGCCAATTTCAACTTCTTTTTAAATGAGGACCATAATTTTTTTGTGAATTAAAAAATAAACTAACATAACATTCAATAACAATTTTTCACTTTCTTTGAACCTATCTTTGTGACATATATTCTTAAATTTCTTTTTATGTTTTGAACAGGTTAATTCTATAGCAGCTAGGATGCAGGCTTTTATAAATTCCCCTTCAGAAAATAATTTTAAATTATCTGCCTTTTTTTTTTTGTAAATATCTTGTTCTCACAGAATTTTCTGACTTGTTTGCTTCTTTTCAAGTATTTTATTTTTTCTCCCCCCCCCCCCATTAATTTTGTTGTAGTCAAAATATTTGATATTGTTTTTTAATAATGTGTTCTTTATTAACTGAAATACTTTCTACACATATCATATACATTGATTTACTATTTCTTTGTATATCTCATTCCAATATATGCCTTTCAAGCTAATTGAGCACGCGCCTTTTGAGTGTTAAATAAATGAATACTCTCTTCTTCAATCCAAAATATAGTATTTATGCAGAAATAAAAAGAATCCCTCTATTCCTATGACTCAGATTCTTTTATATGAGCAAATCTGAAGAACTGTTAAAGAGAGCGTGAGAAGATTCTCACTTTAAATTAGTATTTACGATGTTTTTTGGCTGAATGACGTCGGTGTAATTACTTAGAATTTACTAAACGTCATTCTTACTGAAACTTAATTATGAGTAAATATGCATGGACCCATTTCTTTTCAAATGTGTGATTTTCTGTGTCAATTTTTGTTATCTTACTCTTGTGGTCATCCTAATAAAAAAAATTAAATGCAAAATAATAATAATAAAATGAAGTAAAATTTGAGTTTTATTTCTGCTAGTTATATGTTCTTCTGTGAAAATCAGTATAAAAGTAAACAACTATCAGTATTGTAGATTAAATCCATAATCATATAGGCCATGCAGTATAGGTGATTTGTTATAATATTACATTTCTGATAGAATGAAGTAGAATTATTATAAAATTAGAGAGAGAAAAAGATGTAATTGAAAAAATAAATATTTTATTTTACTCAACTCTTAATTCAATATTTGCATGTCTATTTGTATTGCATTATGTGCATGTTTAAATAGAAGTTTTATACAAGTCCATTTGTTATATGTTTCTAAAAATGTTATTAAAACATAGTGATTATGTAATGTTTATTGGTTTCTAAAAATGTCTGAGGGCTAGATTGAAAGCTTTTGAGATCTCTATGGACTGGAGATTCTCCATCTCTGCCTTAAATTATTAAAATTTACATCTTGATTGTTATTTAAAACTGTAGCTGGATTGATTAATATAAAGTTTCACTCCTCTAGAGTGTCAGTGATTGATTTACTTACCATATAATAGCATGGTAGCTGTATAAAAGTTAATTATTTTTTATGTAACTAATAAAGTAGCAGTTTTGAGAATGTGTTTACAAGTTTGTTAAAATTACTCTCAAGTCTGACTTATTAATTATTATTGTGCATTTGGACTTCTCTTTAATATGAATCTATAAATATAAATTTTAGAGATTAGAAAATATATGTAATATATCAAATGATAATACATATTATTTAAAATGGGCTTCTCCCAATTTATTTAAAATAAACATTTTGCAGTAGTTTCACTTTTTTGTCAAGTGCAATATTATGATGCAAAAATCAAAAGTGCACTTAGAAAAAAACTTAAGATATTGCAAAGTACATCCTAAATGCTCTAATTTAACATTAGATGTATAACACATACATTCACACACACATATATAAACATTCTGGCTTGAATTTTTTTTTTTTAATGTTAAGGATGATTTGCATTTGCAAATTTGTATTTATATATATGTTTTTTTAGTATATGTTGTAAATTTTTGTAAAATTCATTAAATCCAGATGTATAATATTTAGTTAATTTTAAGAGTCAGATTATAAATGTTAATTTTAAAAAATAACTGTATGTAATTTATCATTAAATAATGGCAGTTAATTTTTTTAATTTTATCTGTTCAATGTTAATCATTAGAAAACTTCCGATTTTTTCAATCATACGTTTTTTATTTATGTTTTGTGTTTTGACGAAATTTATAATGACTGCCCTTTTCATTGACTATTACTATATGAAGCTTAAATTTGTTGTTAGCAAAAATATTATGTATTTATTTTGGTTGCATTGTAGTATATTAATAGACGAGCCTAGATAATTCTCTGCCTAACCTTGATATTTAACAGCACATAATTTTCAAATTTTGGCATTCTTGCTGTATGAGTTTAGCAAAATGATTATTTAAATTAGTTGAACCTCAGATATATTAAAATTAATGCATAATAACCAAAATAATTTTTTTTCTCTTATGTGTCATAGCATCAGCCGGGAAGCAAACCCGGGACAACTGCTTGTAAGGCAGCCGTGCTGACCTCTCGACCACCGATGCTTGACACCAAAATAACTTTAGATTATCTATTTACCAACTATTATATAAAAAATAATACATTCTTATTTTTTCAGTTGGACTCAAAAAAAAATATAGAATGAAAAATTGAACTATATTTTTTAATAATTTATTTTCAATTATTACTGAAATTTTTATTAGAACTTTGAACATTCTGTAATAAAATTTGTAAAAATTATCTTCCCACAGAAATAAATGTAACTGAAATCATTGGATATCATTATTAAATATATGTATTCTCATCAGACTTTTTACTTCATGATATTTTTATAATAAAATTATCAAGAAACATGAAAATATTTTAGAAATGAAATTATATTATATAGATTCTGAAAATTGCCTACAGATAGCAATTATTTGATGTCACAGAGTTGGATCAGCATTGACTAAACCTATAAGAGAACTAAGGAATTGAGGTTCTCTCATCAGAATTTAATGCAATACATTTAATTTTTAACATATTCAAAAATGTTTTTTTTTTTTTTTTTGCATATACAACTTGAAATTATTATGACAGCTTATACGTTAATTTTTTTATGTTTTATTTTAAAATGTTTGCTTTGATTTCAAGATTGTAAATTGACATTTTTTTGATACAATTCAATCCTTTCTCAAAAAGTAGAGATTCATTTTCCAAAATTTTTCTGTAACTAAACATTTTTCTTTTATAAATAGATTTTGACATCGTAGAAAGTTTATTTTTCATGAATATATATGTGTCATAAACACACATACAAAGTTGTACATATCTTTAAAGACATATTTATGTAATCATAATACAAATATATTGGCATTTATTGCCACTCATTTATCTCAATAAATAATACCTTAAAATTAGAAATATGTCATTTGAATACTTTTTTCAGAATTATTACTGAACACGACATTTAAACAAAATGCATCAACGCACACTCTCTTTAATTTGTATTGACATCGTGATTATAATAGTGGTCAAAGATAAACAAAATAAAACTATTTAAAAAGGGTACTGTAGGGCCAACTAGAATTTTCCCTCATAGTAAATAATTATTGAGCATTTTGTTATTTATCCTTCTTTGATGTATTGTTTAGTTAAAACGGATAGATAATTAATTATCAATTAATGAATATCTTAATGAAACAGAGCTTCAATATTATTTGATGTATCTCCGAATATGAATTTCTGTGATAAATAAAGTTAAGAAAGAATTGGCAAGAAATTATGAAATATTACTGATAATGGTTGTGAACTTAATATAAATACATATCTTGCTTGTGAAGTAGCTACCTCCAAAAAATTCTGTACTTAGAAAATCTTTTATCTAAAAACAATTTTCAAACTTAATTCTGAGAATATCAGGCAGACATGCTAACTTCTAAACCAGGAGATCTTTATAATCACCATCTATTAATTAAATATAATGAAACCATTATCTAACATTTTTAAAATATCACATCAAATAGATGATAGATACAGAAATATAATAAAAAATGGGAAATTTTCTACTACTTTTCTACTTTTGAAAGTAAAAAAGACAGATGCCAAATACGAGAACTCGATTTATGTGGGAATGATAGAAGTTTCAGGCTATATATGTACATAATGTCAAATTTAATTTATGCTATTTATATACCTTTTATAATCTTTCAAATAAAAATGTTAAAAGATTAACCAATTTCTGCTGGATATATGTTTCTCTCAATATCATCATCAGCCTGGAAATTAGGTGAGACTCCACTGAACATAGAAAGGCAAATTCTATAAAATGTCAAGCACAGCATTTAATTTAATGTTAATGCTTGATCATAATTTTAGTGGTAATTTAACTAAATCTATTTTGTATAGGTCACTGTTAATTGACAAGGAAAAGTTTTTAATGAAACTCATTTTTAAATGATCTTACTTTCAAATAATTTCTAATATCTTCTTTAAGGTTTTTAATAAATGTGTTTTGCCCATTCTTACTTATGGATCTGAAACTTGGACACTTAATAAAAGAGTAATACAGAGACTTCAGACCACTCAAAGAAGTATGGAGAGATGCATGTTGGGAGTAACAAGAAGAGATCAAAAAAGCAATGTATGGGTAAGAGAACAAACAGGTGTTACTGACCTCATTGAAAAAATTAAAAGACTGAAGTGGAGTTGGTCTGGACATATTGCTAGAAGAGATGATAATAGATGGACAATTGAAATTTTAAACTGGATTTCAAGAGATTGTAAAAGACCCAGAAAGAGACCACATGTGAGATGGATGGATCAAATAAGAAAGTGTGCAGGGGTGATGTGGAGAAGAAAAGCTAAAGATAGAAAAAGATGGATTGAACTTGGAGAGATCTTCATCCTGCAGTGGATTGATAATGGTTGATGATGATGACTTTCAAATAAACATTTAAAAATGTAAACAAATAATTAAACACCACAAAAAGTTACTTAAAAATGAATAAAAGTTTTGCTCTCCACTGCTGAAATTGAGCTAATACAAAGAAATCTTTTGTTAAATCACCAGTAAAATTATATTCAAACTTTAATGTTAAGTTAAACATTGCAACTGTGTTCAATTAGAATTTGCACTACTATATTTGGAGAAGTCTCAACTAGTTTCCAAGCTGCTGATATTGGTTTTGACAGAAACATATGCTCTGCCTATTACAGATTTATGCTGTGTTTAATTTTATATATATATCAGTATGCTTCATCCAATATTAATTTAAAATACAATAAATAAATATTTTAAATATACTTTATTCAGAAGTACTTTCAACTAGTTCGATAGTCGCTGTCAACTATTCAAAATTCAAAAATAACGTTACAATAATACGTCATATAAACATTTCCCCCACAATTCATCAATTTTATAATTCCCACAATTCACTAATCTTAACATTTGCTGCTTGTCTATTAATCAAATATTGTTTATATTTATTAATCAATAAAGCTTCCATAATTTTACATTTATTATGGTTTCTTTCAATCCCCATAATTTTAACATTATTAAAATCAAAATTAAATCCATAATTACAAATTCTATTATGATCAAAGAATACAGAAGATGAAATATCCCCATTTTTATTAGAAATTGAGTTTTGAGCATGCTTCAATAATAAAACATGTTCCTTAGTTCTTTTTTCTAATGTACACAGAGACTCGCCAATATAATTCATACCATATTTACAAATCCATCTATTTATTATGCAATTTTGATGAATAAACCTCTTTTTACTCTTTTATTGTAAATGCATTAGTTATAAAACAAATAGATTATACATTGATTAAATTTGTGAAAGATGTTTACATTTTGTAGACAAAAATATTTATGCTGAATTTGAAGGTTGTTATTATATAATGGAAAAAGGTTGATCAATGGGTTTGCCAATAGTTGTGCAAATTTGTAATTTTGTTGTTTCAACATATGAAAATACGATTTTAAAGAATATTAATTTTAAATAGGATATTAAAGTTTATTATAGATATGTTGATGATGTGTTTATATTTGGAAGAGCTAATATTATTGATTTATTATATTATGAGTTAAATAAATTGGAAGGATTAAAGTGGAGTGGAAGAAAATATGTCAATTAAATATTTGGATTTAAGAATTGATAGATATAATGGTAAATTAGATTATTGTATGGTTGTTAAGAAGATTGAGGATATATCCCATGTGATTCACAGGTTCCAATATCACATAATTATCAGCTTTGAAATCTTTTTTGTTTAGGAATGAAAAGCTTTGTAAATATTTATCGGATAAAATTTTTAATTTGAATAGATTTACTAATGATTTGTTAAATATTGGATATAATTTTAATAAAAAGTGTTTTACATTTGATTATGAATTATTAGAAAATAAAAAAGTTTGGATAGCTATTCCATTTATTAATAACGAACAGGTGAAGTATATAAAAATATACTATGATATGTGTAAGATTGTTTTTTATACTCCGTTTAATTTAAATAGCTTATTGAATAATTCAAAGAGTAAAATGAGGTTTATTCATCAAAATTGTATAATATATAGATGGATTTATAAATGTGGTATGAGTCATATTGGGGAGTCTTGGTGTATGTTGAAAGAACTAAGGAACATGTTTTATTATTGAAGTGTGTTCAAATTCAATTTCTAATAAAATGTGGATATTTTGTCTTCTGTATTCTTTGATCATAATAGAATTTGTAATTATGGATTTAATTTTGATTTTAATAATGTTAAAATTATGGGGATTGAAAGAAACCATAATAAATGTAAAATTAGGGAAGCTTTATTGATTAATAAATATAAACAATATTTGATTAATAGACAAGCAGTGAATATTAAGATTAGTGAATTGTGGGAATTATAAAATTGATGAATTGTGGGGAAAATGTTTATATGATGTATTATTGTAATGTTATTTTTGAATTTTGAATAGTTGATAACGATTACTGAGTTAGTTGAAAATACTTCTGAATAAAATATATTTAAAATATTTATTTACTGTATTTTGGATTAATATTACATGAAGTAATTATATTTTTATAATAACTTTTAATACAGATATTGCTTAATATTTTGTTTATATATCAGTATGCCTAAATACAACAGATGATGAATATATACTTAGCAGTCTCTTTTATGATAAATCTTAAATAAATCTTGAACATTGTCAAACACTGTTATATAACAAAAGCAATATTCTAGTTTTATTTCCACTTGAGCACTATAACAAGAGAATTTCCATGGTTCTTTATATACATATGTGGGTTTGATTAATATATCAAACATATTGATTAAGTAATTTCCATTGCTGTTTGTTAATACTCTGAAATTTTTAATTTCATTTTGTCTGACTTATAACAAGTATTAATTTATTGTCAATATTGTAATAAGAACACAAAAATATTTAAAATATAAGAATTCTCTTTATTCACTTACTGCAATTAATATAAGCATTAAGTGAAATAAAGAACTTGATTGAAATGAAGATTATCCAATCAGTAAATCCCAGATTTATTCATTGATTTAATCATGACTAGGCTTATAATAATCATAGCAAGATGTGACATGAAACTGCGAATTTAAGAAATAATTGTGTGATGTTTAGTTTACACATAAATGCATAAACATTTTTCTTTACTAAACAAAATGTAATTACACATTGAATACAGCAATTTATACTTACCTGGACATATATATATATGGTGATAAATAATAGTTTAATATTGAATAAATATAATGTCATGTGAAAAAGTTATTGAATATGGGTAGCTAGAGGGTTTGAGGTTTATTTTTTGCTTTAATCTCTACTCAAAAATAATTAAATAGATATATTTACTGATCAATAATAGAATGATCATCTGGTTCAGTTATCGGAAAGTAGCTGAAAAAAAACGTCCCAAATCTGCCTATAATCTGAAAAAAAAAAGTTTTACCTGACCAAGATCTGATCTGTTGTCCATGAGTATAGTTAGAAATCACTAATCATAGGGCTCATTATTTTGAATAATATATTCAACAAAATAGAGATTGTAGCTGTAACAGACCACTTCATTATATATCATTGAATAAACCCACGAATATTATCACCACTTAAAAGTCACAAGTTCTCATATGTTTTAGAAATCAATCAACAATAAAACTATTATAAATAAAACAAGATTGATTACATTATTGGAAAAATGAAAATGCAGTGGAAACATCAAAAGACTTTGATAAAAGTAGGATTAGATTTCTCTTTCCTATAATAAAATTTCTACAATATAATCTTTGCATTTATTCAACTTGAAGGCAGTTTTTTTTTTTACTTTGTATGTGTGCTACATTTACTTTAAAAGAATAAAATCTATGTTATTTCATTTGCAGCATTTCTTATAAAATTAATTATGTGGCCTAAGGCAATCTTCAGAAATACAGAAAATGTTAACACTTTCATAAATTAAATGATTACCTTTTAGATTTCTCGATTTCGTATGCAAATAAATGAAGTTAGAGTCTGATTTTTTTTAAAAAAATGTCCCTTAATTTTATTCTTTGTTTCACTAGTTTGATAAATGATATTATTTAAATGATATGTTTAAGTAAACAAAACTAATTATTTGGTTTGCGCTAACCCTTTATTTTCTAGTCACTAAAAGAAATAATACAATATTTTGAAAAGAGGTACATTGGTAAATGTATATATTAAATCTTCTTTCGAAAGACTAGTTAGTAAGAGAGCACTAAAGTTTTACTCTAATTAGACTTGAACATCCTAGGGTTTGAATTCAACTGATAATTCTTAATTATTGTTAGTTGCTGTTTGCTTAATAGATAGCATTTCCATGCTAAATGATACATCCTGAATTTTAATGAATCTTAAATTGTTAAGATGCAGGAGATAAAAGCAAGAAAGATAATTTCTAAATTATAAAATAATTTAGCATTTTTAAAAGATTCATCCAAATTAAAAACATCTTTGTATATCAATAACTTATTCTTGTTCATAGGCCAAGCAATATATAATCAATATTCGGTTTATAGTAGCGTGGTAACTGTTAATGACAAAACATAGTATTAACTTCTTCAAAGATTGTAATGGAAACGATGAGATAATGAGCTAAACATTTAAATAGATTTCTAATACTATACAGTTTATTTGAAGGGGAAAAAAGATGAAAAATAATGGTGAAAGCATAAATATACATACAATTTTAGAATGAATTAATATTTTATTATTACTATCATAACAAAAATCATTAATCAATGATATGCAAAATAATAATAATAATTTTAAAAGTTAGGAAAAAAATTAAGTTGAGTTATAAAAAAAAAAACAATTTGATTCTTTATATAAAAATGTTATTTTTTTGTTGGTTGTTAAAAATCATGAAATTATTAATTTATTTTTCGGAAACTTAATTGAAATTGGCAAGAGTTCTAATTATTATTGGAAATTATCAAGCGTTAGATATTTCGTTTTTTTTAGATTTGTTATTTTATAAGATTACTTAGAATAATATTTAAACCCCCCATATTGTTTCTTAGTTATAAAATATTAACAAAATATTATTAGGCTTAAATTTACATGCTTGTATTTTGATTCGTAACTGATACATCTACTATTTACTTGGGTTCAATTTTAGGATTTGGGTTTTAACTAAGATATATATATACTTAGTAATAATTTAAAAAATAATTGATTTAAGGACAAAAAAAAATTACTTTGAAAAAATAAACTAGAACTTCATATCGTTACATTTCTTAAATTTAAAACAAAATAAAATGAAGATCTAAATATGGATTTCTAGAAAACAAAGTGGCAAATTGTTAAAAATAAATAAATAAGCAAAAATATGATAAAAATTTATAAATGAAGGTCACATGCTTATTTTATATAATAAATGAAAAAAAATAATAATACAATTTCAAATCAGACCAAGAAGACTAAGAAGAAAAATATTTTATACATCAGACTTACCAGCAGTTAAATGATGAAAAGTTTGTGGTTTTCTTTTTTCTTTTTTTGTTTTGTATCAGAAACCTGATTTATTTATATATGATTGGATATTTGATTGCAAATTTTAAAAATGACAAAAAACATCTTTTCTTCATCATTCAAAAATTTTAATTGAATTAAAGTAATTGGCAATATAAAAATTCATTTAAAATTTGCTTTTGTTCATAATAATTATCCATATAAAACTAGGGATATCAACAATCACTTTAAGAGAGTATTTCCTATTGCATCATGTGTATTCAACATGGTGACACACATGCTGAATAGTTTTACTTTTTTTGTCAATTTGGCAGTTAAACGTGATTGGCTACTGCCCTAATAAGAGTTTTCTAACCAAATAATTATAAATGAAAACTATATATTGTTGAATATTTAATTGCAAAGTTTTCAAATGAGAAGAATTAGTTCTACTTTATTAATCAAAAATTTCAGTCAAATTAAACAAATCAACAATGTAAAAAACTCTTTTTTTTTCTCTGGATAAATTACTTCATGGTAATCATTTACATAGCAATATAAATCACTAGGAGATGATGCTGTTATTCTTACTGAATAATTTATGAGGAAATGTGACTAGAAGGTAGACCAATGGCAGCTGAGACTATTCTCTGCTGTTACCCATATATTTAGTATTAGAATTCTATCAATCAAGCATTTTTATAGAATTAAAATAATTGACAATTGAAAAATGTGATTGATTAAAAGTCATAACCTGGCTAAAGTTGTTCATGAGAATCGTCTATATAATAATTGAAATAGCAATAAAAAGTGACATTCCTCTTATTGCGTCCATGATGAAATGCTGTATTTTGAGAGCAGATCAATTATTTAGAGCAAGTTATCTTAATAAACTACTCTTTATTATTACACACATAATTGTAATTATATAGAGAATAATTTTAACATCTAGTTTAATTTTTAAATGTTTTTAGAAAATGATAACTTTATACATATTTTTCAAAACACATTTATCTGTTAATAATAGCACGTAAGGTAGTAAGGAATGTGATATTTCTCATGGTACCATTTGCTCGCCTCTTCCAATGTTGCTGGCTTGACTAGTGAATGATAAAAATCAAACCAGTGATTTTTAGAATAATGAAATATTGAATTTTAAGGTGATGCTCTAACCAATTAGGGTATTGTGCCAAAAGCAACAATTAATAAAAATTTTGTATGTTTATCAATGAGAATCCTTCTGATTTCTCCTTTTTTTAAAAAAAAAAAGTAAGTTAATGGGTGGTTTTCAAGCATTATAGAATAACATACTAGTTTGACTTATGAAATCATTTGCCATTACCTTGTGAATCACTTATCTAAAATTTTTCTTACTTTTTCTTTTGTGTTTAAAATTTAAATTTTTCTCACTATGATAACTGAATAAAAAAGTGGGAAACTACTGAAATCTACCCTGGATCATGTTTATTGGTACATGTATAGTTGGTCACTTTAGGCATTTTTTTTTTACCTTTTAATTATTCCTATGTATTCTTTTAATCATTTTTAATGAAATGGTGACATACATTTCTCCACATTTGACTGGTATTTCATAAAAGCAGTTATTTTTCAGCATTTCAAGCCAAAAAGCTTTGTAGAAGTTAGGATTCTTTGCAATCTATAGTTTTAGACATTTGTTCTGATATTATATTTATGGAAAATTTACATTTGGTTCCCTATTAGCTCTAGTATTTGTCAACTCTATAGTATCTACATATTTTTTTCTTTTGATATTTATTTTTGTTGTCTATTTAAAATGTTTTTAAATAATAATTAGTAGATAAACATTTTTCAGTAGAGTTTATTCTATGTTAAGCTTTTATTTTTCCTTGTTCAACATAGAATAAATTTTCATGATGACCAGTTTTATCCATCAGCAATTATTAAAATATTCTTAAATGAACAATAAAAAGAAATATATAAAGAATGGATTATAGCTACTATAGTGATTTTCAAAATACTAGAGATACCAAACACATAAAAAAAAAGTACAATCAATATAAATCAGAAGATCTTTTCAAGACCATACCAGAATTCTTTCCAAAGCTAAGGACTTTTATTACTTATCAACAAAAGATTTATCACAACCATTTTTTTTCATAATAATTCTAAAAACCTGACATCAAATTAGATTTTTTTTTTTAAAAAAAAAAGCTTTTATTCTTACTTCCCAGTTTAAATTCTCTTTTTTTTCTTCATATAATCTCTATTTATTTACATTAACATCAATAATGCCTGTTTGAATTTAAACTCATTCTAACCCTCTTATCAAATTTGGTTTTCAATTAATTAGTTAATCATCTAATATTGGTCAGCAAATGGATATCTATCACAAAAATTATTTGAACCCTCACTAATAAAGAATTAGAAAAATTGGTGGGTAATGCTTTTTTTAAAACTGTTTCTGACTAATGAGCTGTTGAGGAGACTTTTGTCCTATAGTGATTTATTTAAAGACTATTTCTATAGAATACATATAAATTTCAATGGAGAAGATAATTCAATCAGTTCAAAGTAATGATAAATTGTTTTTTTATATATATATTAAAAGAATTAAATCTATTCTATAATGTATAAGGAGCAAAATACATTATTCTAAATAGAAATAAAGTAGCTGACTTGAAAGCTAAAAGAAAATAGTCAAAAAAGACTCAGTAACTCAATAAAGCTATTGTCTTGCGCAATTGACTATAAATATGAAATGAAAAACGAATTTTGCATTTAAATACTAAACTGTATCATTGTTTAAGATATAAGTATATTAAATAACCTCAATATTACCTTATATTATTTTAATTAAATTCATCTAAATAAAGATACAATAAAAGACAAATGACCCCCAAGATGCATTTCGTGGTGAATCAGCAGTCACCATTTGGTTCAGATCATCATCTCTCATATAAAGCTCTATTATATAAATATGTGGCAATATTAAAATTATTTAATATATTTATAAAGATATTATAGCGGAAAAGAGAAATGTGAATAACTCCATGTGTGTGTATGCTTAATTTCAAAAATTCAGATATATTAATGTTTAATTAAGTTTTAAAGTTTATATATCTGTGCTAGAGACAATCTCTAATTTAGTAAATGATTAGTAATAATCATTACGGTATTTATTAAAGTGGAAGATGTCAAAGAGTGGATTGAATTAATTTGACACTTATAATTCAAAATGTAATTATTCAAGATATAAGCAATATTTATAAATACTTATTGTGACTAGTATCTGATGTATTATATATTATATATAATATCAATAAAAAAATTTAAAATATATTTTTATACTATTTTTTTTAAAGAAAATCTGTAAGATTTTATATACACTCAGATAAAATACCATTAATCGAAATTGCTGTTTTAGGGCTTTTAAAAGAAATTATATTTTTTTTCCCCCCTCCTTTTTTTTTAAAAATTTTTTTAAAAAAAAAAAAAATCAAAATAAGTAGCTCACAGCAATATGATTTATTCATTTATTGGTTTTTTTTTTTTTTTTTAATGTAAATATGAAGACAAATTAATTTATTTATAATAAAAAGTTAAAAAACAGTTTTAAATTTTATTTGGTTAATAGAAGTTTTAGAATAATATGCATTTGTGGTATTCTCTTATGTATTTCAAGATTATTGCTTATGAAAAACATTAAATAATATTAGCCAGATTGTCTATGACAACAATACAGAGATAACTTAGATAGTATGTGAACCTATATATTTAAAGTTTATAAATTAAAAGAAAAAAATGAACAAAAACAAAAATTATTTATAAATATATACACCTTTACCCCGCTTAGCGATTGTCTACTTAGCGATATTTCGCATTAAAGATCATCATAAATTTGTACCCACTACTTTGATGTACAATCAATTATTCGCTATAACGATCGGGGGAAAAAAAATTGGCAGCCATCTTGAATTTTGCATCACTGATGATATCAGATATAGCTATACTAAATTCATTTTACCCAAAAGCAAAAGTATATTATTGTAATATGTATACAGGTAATGATTTTGCTGTAATTGTATACACATAAAACACTTAAAATATCTATAATTACTGAATCTATAATACTGTATACATCATCATATATAATAAATAACACAGCAAATGTTCATCCACTTTTTCTTTTAAAATACATATATATGTTCTACAATAATATCAACAAATTAAAAATCCTTCTTTTTCTTTTCAAACACTTTATTTTCTCATCTCAATACTGAACATATACAGTATATATATTTATATAATACAAAAACTCCAACGTTTCAACATTGATTTGTAATTAAATGTAAAAGAAAGAGTAATAAAATATAGCAGTGGGAGAGATATCTTTGAAAATGACTGTATGAAGACAAACAGTTGAAACAGAGTTTTGTATTATATAAATACTGTATATACAGTATATATATATATGTTCAGTATTGAGATAAGAAAATAAAGTTTTTGAAAAGAACAAGGAGGATTTTTAATTTGTTGATAATACTGTATACAAATATTCCAATATATAAATACAGTACAAGACAAATAAAATACGATCATCACAAACTTTCAGGAAAACACTAAATATGAATATTAAACTGCGTGTGTGTTTCTTAAATACAATATATTATTTTTAGAACACCTGGATAATTATGTAGAAATAGTTATTGATTTTGTAACTTCGTTAATAAACATGTTGTTTACACTCAAGATGTTTCAAATCAAAAGAAAAACAACATTTTAAAACGTCAAATTAGAAAAGTTAAAAAAAAAATAGATTGCATTTAATTAATAATCTTTCTACTCAAAGGGGGGTGGGGCATTATTACATTACTAAAAATATACAGTAAGAAAAATAAACCTAGCTGTATGTTTTAGAAAATTAGAAGTTAGATTTTTTTACTTTTAAAATAAATTGATTTTTTTTTCTATATGTTCAATTAAATAATTAATAATTAAACATTGTTTTTTAATTTGAATAATTTCACATAAGTAAGAAAATAAATGTATAGTAGTAATATATACTGTAATACAATTTTAAAAAAAAGCACTTTAGTATAGATTTTTTTTTTCATTACGATGAAATACTTCTGCGGAAGAATATAAAAACTTTTAAATTAAAATTTAGTTTCACTTTCTCTTTTTGCTGTTCTGTATTTTTTAAAGTGAACATATGCATTTTTTTCCTAGTGATATAAAACTTTTCTTTTTAGATCCTGTATTTAGTCATCATTGTCATGAAAAAATCAAGAAAGCTTGGAAATCAATGTGATATTTTACATCACTGGAACCGACCATTTTTTCCCCATAGATCCCCATTATAATTACATAATTTGTATATGATATTCTTGCTTAACGATGAGTTTTGGAGGACCAATTGCCATCACTAAGCAGGGTAAAGGTGTACATTGGAAGTACTAAAATTTGTATTAGTTTGAATATGTGGTATAATGTTAATTATATAAAAAAATGGTCTCATTTTAATAGTAAATATATTAACCTGGTCTGCACTGGACTATGTTGCTTTGACAATATATAATATTGGAAAAAAAATGTTTATTGTAAATTGTAGTTTGTAAAAATTGAGAATTGACTTTATTCATTTTAAAAATCAATGTGTAGATAATAAAGTTTATAGTTTTAATAAAATTATTATTTTTTATTAAGTATATTTTTATTACTGCCTTTACAAAAGTAGGTTACAAATAATATATCTAAATGTTTGATGTCTCTAGTATATTTGTTGTTTTATTTGTATAGTATTATATTGAAGTATGAAAGAATATAATCCTAATTGCTTAATTTGTGTTGGAATGAAAGAACCTTACTTGTATTTTAAAAACATAAATGTTTGTTATATATAATAATTGTGAAATATTTTTTTATTTGTCATTCTTGTGTAATAAGATTTTTATTTAAGGAATTCTGGCTAGAATTGACCAAAGAGTTAATATAGTGTTGATGTGGTTTCTTTTACATCAATGAAAAAAGTTTATAAATAGAACTAAACAGATTAAACAATGTCTCTTATCTTAGCTTCAGTAGAAGCAAATCTAAATTTTCCTTCATTTAATTTTTTTTCACTTATTTTTAAAAGTATATGATTATAAAAAAATGGATAGAATGATGGGGTGAATGCAGTAATGTTTGTAATTGGCTTGACAGGATTGTCAAATTTGTGAGAGGTGACAAGTTATTGAAAATATGAAAATTAATTTTTAATGTTTTTAAAAACCATGAAATGTTTCTTTGCTTTAAAAATGGATATTATCTACTTTTCAATAATAAAGTCTAAATGCTAACCCCAGAAAAATATACACAAAGATTATGTTCCCCTGTTGCTATAATTTTATGAGTTTGATGAATTATTTATACATATGATAGAAATTGGGTCAATTTCTATATCATTGTTATGGAGGAAACTAGCATTTTCACTTATAATGTTTTATGCATTACTTGCTAAATGAAAAGATATCTACATTGCATCATTTTAGGTATAAATTAGTGTTTGCACACATAACATTATATAGATCCAATATCTGCTGAATGAAAAGATAATTTTCATATATAATAAATATTGGAATTAATAAATATGCTTTGAATCTAATAGCTTTTCATGATATCTCTACTTTTTTGGAATAATAATTAATAAAGCAAGTCATATATAACATGACATTACTTTTATGAGCTTGTAATTACAAAAATGCACATAGAGAGCGTACCAATAGCTCTAGCAAGCTCGTAAATTAACTGGATTGTGGTTCAAGAAATAGACATTAGAACTACAATACTATTTGAAATACCATATTTAATATTTATTACTCAGGTCATTTACTTGTATTTATCATTATTCTTGCTATGTATTTTTTCTCTTCATTTAAAATATGATTTAGATTAATTAGTGATCTATATTATATACCTAAATATAAGAGTTATGTTTTTCTAAGTTTGAATTTATATTTTGCTGCATAATAGTTATTTTTTATTTTATTTATTGATTATAAATTAACTTCAGGTATATCACTTATATTAGAAGTTCAAAAGGATTATATTGTAATAAGTATTTATTTTATTTTGTTCTCTTAAATTTATATTAACAAATAAGTAGATTCACACACACATATATATATATATATAAACTATATTTTTATATGAAGTATAAAAGAAGATATATCTCTCAAACTGTCTTATATTTGGGAAAGTATAAACATTCTATAACATATTTGTGTTAGAGAAACATGTGTTTGTATTTCATATCCAGTAGGTGGGGTTTAATGTTCAATCACTTATTTAAATATGAAATTAATGTCAATTGAAAACCTACTGCACAAAACATAATTTGATCATATGCATATATTTTAAATGTTTATTTGCGATATATATATATACATTTGATTTTAATTTATATCCATTTTTTAATAAATTTTGAATTAATTTAAAACAAGTAAAATTGATTGGCTGTCATTCAATTTTACAATGCAAGTTTATTGATTAATTATATTTGGATGAAATTATATTCACTAATTAATTTGATTTTATTTAGTTGTAATTAGAAATCAATTATTGAGTTATATATTTAGTCAGATATCATTGATTTTGTAAATCTGTAGGGTATATTAAAATTATTTAATCCATCCATAAATTATTTCATTTAAATATAAATAAAATAATGTTTGACTTTTGATACAAGTTTATATTATTATAAACAAGGTTTTAACTCACAAGAAATATTAAGATTTATCTGTCTACTTCTGTGTTATTATTTTTATCATATTAAGCAGATTATATAATAGACATAGAACATTATTTATAAGATAGTAATATTTACTTCTAATGTTATATCTTTAATCTACTGTATTGTAAATAATACTTATATTTTAAGATAGCTTGAAATAATGATTTTTATTTGTTTTCTATCTATTCTAAATGCTATTGGAATCTATAAGATTACAACAAAGATTATTATCATTGTTTTTTATTAACTTAAGTGTTAGATTATTATTCATTGATTGATATTCATTTTGGCTTAGTTTATTAATTTCATTATGTTACAAATGACTACAATCCATGGCCATTATTAAATTAGAATTGTTCTTCCTTAGTTCATATTTCCATTCTGTTACAAATAATGATTAATAATAGGCCATAAGCCAGGATACAGTATGATCCATAATTTATTTTCATATAAATTGCATTCAACTTCAGAATACATTTTGGTTCAGTTTCAATATACATATAATAAGTCTAGAATGACTTAAATATTAATCAAATAGATAATAATCATAATAATAGTTTGATATAGTTTAAATCATTTAACATTAAATAAGAAAGCTTCTCTAATACAAGTAGAATATTTAATTTATTTCTGATTATAAAAAAAAAAAATATAATATAACAAAAAACATTTTTGATTTTTGAATAAACAAAGCTAATTTTAATATATTTTATACTTAAAAGAAGTTTTAAAAAATTAATTAAATTATTTTTCCCCTTCAAATGACATGTCCATTTTTATTTGAAGGGCAAAACATAATAATTATGATATTATAATTTTGTTTAATTAGGAAAAAATACTTAATTTTAATCCTTCTGCTTAAAAATGTGTTAATTATTTCGTATATTCTATAAATATTAAACATTTTTAATTAAAAGTTGACAGAGTTGAGAAGAAAGTTATTTCTAGCAGAATTCCATGCTAAGTTTGGGATAGTACAGAAGTGTATATTATTAATGTTTTCTGAAATGGCTTATAAGGCACTGCACATACTATCATCACTTATTGTATATGACATTCAAATAGATTAAATGATAAATATGAATTGAACACTATCAGCATTACATGGTCCATTTGTTAATGACAATGTATTATATATACCATTTGTATATGAATCTGATCTATTTGTATACATAAACAGATAAAATAAATTTATTGATAGAATTATTTATTAAAACACACATTATGTGTACATAATGTCTACTGAATATATGTAAACATGGAGCAAATCATCTACTGATGATAGAGAAAAGTTGAAGAGTAGATATATATATATGTATGAGCACATTATTTAAACCTTAATTTCAATGCTAGAGAAAATGCAAGAAAAATCTGTTTATTGTTTAAAAAAATTTTTTTTTAATAGCTTACATTAAAAAAAATTAATAAACAACTCTGAATAAATTAAAATCAGATAATATGTGCTCAAGGCAAAAGATGACAAAAACTTCAAATTTATCATAGAAAACAAAGTGCAAGCACTTTTTCAATTTTCAGAAAGAAAAAAATGTATGAAAATAAGTTGGCCAAGCACATTTTATTGCAAATTTATTTTAAATTAAAAAAGAAATAAGCATCCAGATTCTAAAATATGTCTCATATTTTTATATCTTAACATAGACAAGTATAAAAAAATACATTGAAAAAATAATTTAGATTTATAATTTAAGAGACAAATTAAAATTAATAATTGGATTTATTTTAGCATTTGCAAATGCATATACAAGATATGGCAACTTAATTCCTTGAATTTATCTTTGTAAAATATACATTTGAAAGTGTACACTAATGACTACTCTTGCTTTTGGGGTAGTTCCTTTGTGCATCTACCCACTGATTAAAATAGTATATCTATTTCTAGAACACACCTGGAACTCATTTTCAGAAATACTTTAGAGTAGCTGTCTCACATTCTTTTGGATATGAGTTACAGTAGAAAATTTTCATCTTTTCAGTGCAGTTTTTAATTTTGGAAATAACCCAAAGGTACATAGAGCTAAGTCAGGTAAATAGAAAGGTGGTCTAATTGTATAATAGATTTTTTGGCCAAAAATCTATCATACTGAGTACATTATGATTTAGCACATAGTCATGATGAATAATCCACTTGTTAAGCCACAATTTAGGCATTTTTCTTTAAACAGAATCTTGTAATCTCTGAAGTACTTTTAAATGACATTGTTGGTTGATTGTTTGTACCTATTCAATATATTCTTGGTAGACTATTCCCTTGAGATCAAAGAAACTCAATAGCATAGTCTTAAACTGTAAATGTGACATGCATTCATTTTTAGGGGGTCGTGAATCAGGGCATTTCCATTGCATGCTCTGACATTTTGTTTATGGGTCATACTGTAAGCATCTAAGTTTTATCACCCATAATTACTCTCAGAAGATGTGTATTTGTAAAAAAAATTGGTTGCAACATCAAACAGACACTGTTTCTATTCATCTGTCAAGATCTGAGGTACAACTACACAGAATTTAAAAATCATGTCCAATTTTTTATTTAAAATTTAGTATCTACAATTCTTCAGCTACTAATCTCACACTTAATCATCTGTTGCACCATATTACATCTCATACTTTAATAATATTAACATCAAATCAATGTTTTTGATTTTTCACTTCTGGGATCATCCATCACATCTTCTTGACCATCTCTGAACCTCTTATGCCATTCAAACACCCTCAATTTCTTTATAGCATCTTCACTGTATGCCACTTGTAATAGTTGTAACATTTACAATTTTCACACAAAATTTGATATTAATACATTGCTCAAAATTTTGAACACCCACTTTTATACCAAAAGCATACACACAGATATTTTTTATTTTCTCAATAGCTAACAACTAGCTCTAGCAGTTTAAAATTTATACATATGTTGGCTTGAACATGGTCAAACATGAATATTCATGTGATTTTAATACAATTAGATCACATGGCAATTCTGAGAATTAAACTGTCATACCTTGTATATGCACATACAAATATGATATATTAATATTCAATCACTATTAATATTTAAACACTATTATATTTATTGTTTTTGTTTATTTTATATTAAAGCCATTAAAATTTATATGTCAAAATTTTTTACATATCCAGATGCATGTATGTGTAATAAGCTTGATCTATATATCATCTTTTATTATTTATGTGCAATCTGTAAACCACAATTTAAACAATATTACTACATTTATTATCCTTGTTTTCAATTTATTAAAAATTTTATATTTAATAAATTGTTTTTCTCTTCACTAGTGAAAATTGTAATTATAAATATGCGACTTTTTTCGCATGTGTTAGTGAAGCTATATTTATACTTAAAATTATGTGTAATAGGTCTACTTAGCACTTTTGAGATTTAATGTTCAAATCTAATACTCATTCTGATGTTATTTATTGTACACATAAACAAATGAGTTTGAATATTTAATTAGTCCATTGTTTAGAGAGAGCAGAGCATGCCTCTCTTTTATTAATGGCACTGGTAACATTTGCAATGTAAAAAGCCTCTTTAACTTTTCTTTTGGCATCACTCTTCCCTGTACAAACTATTTGGGCAGAACTAGGTTCAAATACATGGCATGTAGCTGCTTGGTGGTCCCAGAATACCAACACAGGTATGCATACAACAGGGTTAAAAATAAAGATGAAGGAACATCAGTATTCTGGGACCACCAAGCAGCTACAGGCCATGTATTTGAACCTAGTTCTGCCCAAATAGTTTGTACAGAAAAGAGTGATGCTAAAAGAAAAGTTAAAGAGGCTTTTTATATTGCAAATCATCCCAGTGCCATTAATAGAAGAGAGGCATGCTTTGCTCTCTCTAAACAATGGACTAATTAAATATTCAAACTCATTGCATATGAGTACAATAAATAACAGTATTCATTCACAAAGCTATGAGTATGAGATTCAAACATTAAATCTCAAAAGCGCTAAGCAGACCTATTACACATTATTTTAAGTATAATTATAGCTTCACTAACGCATGGGGAAAAAGTCGCATATTTATATTTATATTTAAATAATATTTGATTTAAATAAGTCAGATGGAATATTTGTGAACATTATGTTTTACTTTAGAGAATATTTATGTCAAAGTTCTTTTTTATTTTTAGTAGTATTTTTATTACTAATTAATTAACAAAATTATTAATCTTTATTTTGGATTATTACAGCGAATTTATTTAAATAATAGATTAAGTATTTGGTCCATTTTTATTATTGTACAAATACTTTAGCAAAGTCGTTACTATTCAAGTCGCCAGTAGAATTTGGTAAATGTGTAGATTATATGATTCTCTTTAGAATTGTGTGGAGGCTAGGATAAATTTTAAAATCCATGCAATTTATTTACATAAAATCTGACTTTTCTTTATGGTCAGGGCATGTGGAACCAGATATCGTGGGCTGATTACTTTATTGATCATAACACTCTATCGTATATTACAACATTATTTATATAACATTTATCTATATGCTTTTTTTAAAGTCCCTTATAAATGATACCTAAGGTGAGGCAAGATGACCATTTTCTATTACTACTATTTGTTTTCATGATTGTTGCTCTTACTTTATTTGCTTCATTATTGGAATCTGCTTGATGATGATGATTATCATCAGATTAATATTATTATGCCTCTTTTTATATCATTAGAAATGACACTTCAATATATAATCACATATAAAGGCATATTTATATCTGCCTCTATTATTACATTTTTTTTTCATTTTGTTACAATCTGTATAAAGTTTATCAATAAGATCTGAATCTAAGCCACTGATTTATATAAATTATACTAAACGTTTTACTATTATAAATTATCAAGTATTCATTTTCATTAAATAATATATTGGTTATTAGAAGTATTTTGAAATTCAATATTTTATTTATTGATGTGTTATGTCAATAGTTCATTGAAGATCAGGAAAACTTTATTTTGAAAATATTGAATAAAGAAAAGATCTTGGATGCATGTTAAGTTTTCTGCCTGAAGGCAAGAGTTAAGAATAAAAAGGTAACAGTTAATAATTGTCTGTAGACGTTTGTGTTTACATTTTTTTTTCTTTTTTACAATTTATTCTAACTTCTCAAAATAAAGAATTAATTATAAACTTTAATAACTCCCTCATATCATTAAAGACATAAAGAAAAGTACTTACTTAAAATTAAATTTATTTATTTAATCATTTATAATAATTGATAAAAGTAAAAATATTGATTAAAATAGATTATTTATTTAATGAATTAAAAGATTTCCTTTTTAGGAAAACAACATCACAATAAATATAATGCACATATATACACAGACACACATTTATGTGTGTATAAATATTGCAGAAATAATTAACACATAAGATTTCCGACTACAAGATAGTCTTAAGGAGTAATTTTTAAAGCGAGTCACAGTTATATTGAATTCGTTACGAGACATCTGTATTAAAATGTAACTTTGAATCCAATTTAGTTGAAAATAAATACCATATATTACATTAAATATAAATTGGCACCAAGAGAATTAAATATTTATTTACACAAAAAAAGTTACAAATAAATAAATATTTTAGTCTATTTGAGTGAAATTAAATCATTTAAACCAAAAGCATGCATATTTATTTATTTATAAATAAATATAAATTGTTTGTTTCCTGTCTCTGCTTTGGCTAAATAACTCTTTAAACTTATTTACATATTAGTCAGTTTTGACTATTTCAACATAGTAGTTATTATTAGAATAAATAAATTATTTATTAATTTACAAATACTTTTTATAAATTTATAAACAATTTATATATATAAAAAAATTAGAATAGAGTTTTATTAACTCTTTTGAAGAGTCCAGATATCAAATAATATAAATATAGATTTTTATTTCATTAAAATGAATTTTTACTATAATGATTATTTATTTATCTGTTTGTAATTTATTTACTTATAAATGATTTACTTACATATTTATAAACAAGTTAGAGAAGATATTAATGAATTATTCTTTATTTCAACTTCCATAATGTTTTTCTTTTTTAAGATAATGAACTAAGCTAATTCTTTGCTTAATGTTTGTGCAGTGGTTTTCAGTCACAGTTCATGAGATTATAAAAAAATCAAATCAGATGCCATATGACCTAATTTAAGTTCATGAGATAAATGAAAATCATGGGGGATTGGATCATGAAAATATTTTATGAAAAATATAATACTAAAAATATTCAATAATTTTTGTTGGCACGCTATTTACTTTTAAACAAATAATCGTGCTAGAAACTCATCTAATAACTACACTCAAAGCATCTTTATCACTTTTTTAGATTTAATAATAGTTATATATATAACATAAAAGATTAAAACCCATAACACTATACAATAAATATTTTAAAATATTCGCTAACCAAGCATAAGTCAAAATTTACCAAGACAAAAGTGACTATTTATTCTTGTACTCCATTTATAACATTTTGGTTTTCAAAAAATGAATATTTAAATCAATCCAAAACATTTTATCTAAATAAGTTTCAATTCATTTACTTAAAATACTTAGCAAGCCTGAGAGTTATCTCAATTTAAGCATTGTCAACAACAACTCAAATATAATTAAAATATTAATGGAGTACAAGAATATATGGCCACTTTTTTAGTAAATTTTGACTTATGCTTAGAGAGTATTTTAAATATTTACTGTACTGTGTTATAGGTTTTAATTTTAATTGTTATTTATATACTAATTACCAGAGATATTCTATTACATATAAATGTTGTATTGTTAAGTTTAATGACAGATTCAAAAATAAAATGTCATAGACTCATTTACAGCCTATGAAAGTAGCCAAATTGTCAGACAATTGAATGGAATTATTATGGTTAGCTAATCATTTGATACTAGTTTATGATATGACCTTCCATGTAACAGACTACAGATTCAACAACTTAAAAATTACCTAAATTAATTAATATACAACAAATATTAATAATTATTATTTTTCAATATTAGTGTTGACGATTATAAATTATTGCTTATGTAAAATCATATCTAAAAAAAAAAAAGTTGGAAATAATTTATTTTTTTGTGCATGTAAATTTTTTTTTTTTACATTTAAAAATCATTTATTCATTACTCATTGTTCATTTATAATTATATGTAATTAAAAATAGATAGGTTATTTTATAATTTGATTTGACCTAATATTTAAATTATAATGAAGTTTGTGTGAATATTTTTTTTTACAGAGGTCTAAGAATAAGATATTTTATGCAGATTTTTTTATTTTTGCAAAAATTAATTTTTGTTATGAGATTGGTTGATGAGTTTACGATATGAATATAGCTTTAGACTAAATAGAATGTTAAACTCAGAGACGTTTTTGGGATGATTAATTGAATACTAATCTCTCATTGGCAATAACATGTTAAATAGTATTTCAAAGTTGCTTAAAATGAGATGATTGATTATTGCAGAAATGACTTGAAATAAAATCTTTTTTTTTTAAAAAAAAAATCTCTATATTATTTTAAGTATGTGTGCTGAAAGTATAGATAATGTTATATTTATGGTGATTATTTGTAAAGTTACTTAAATTTTATTCACATCTATTGTTGTTCAAAGCTAATCTTTATTTATTGTTTGATATTTAGATAAGCAAATGATTATATAATAAGTTATTATTAAACTTTTTGTATTTATTCATAATCGTACCTCACATTGTAAAATTTCTTTTGATAATTTTTTTTATTTTAATAAAATCATAATTTATATATACCTATATATGTAAAAAGGTCAAATTAAACATCATTTATAACATTTTTATGTGGCATTAGAAAACAGAAGAAGGTCAATCTAACATTTCAAATCTAAAATGAAGTTTACTTTAATATAACCATGAAAATTTAAATCAAATAATAAAAATAAATGTAGTTCTATAAGAGAGAATTCATTTAAGTAAATATAGCATGAAGAAATAAAAGTTTTGGGAATTCAAAATAGAAAAAAAATTATTTGTTACAAAATGAAAAGTTATGCTCATGCATAAATGAAAAAAGTTAAGATCTTTTGAGATAATTAACTATATACATATAAATTATTGATTTAGGTTTATTAATATTCTTACATCCGTGTAATATGAAAATGCACACATTTTGTCTAAAAACATGTCTTATGGTAGCATACTAATACTAATGTCCTGTCAATTTTCTTTAGCTTAATTTAGTTTACTAAGCCTTTATAATTTCTAATCTTTAGTACATTCAATTTTTTTTTCTCATGTGTCATAGCATCAGCCAGGAAGTGAACCTGGGATAACTGCCTGTAAAGCTGCTGTCGCTGACTTCTCAACCACCAATGCTTGATTAGTACATTCAAATTACAACATAGATAAGTCATAATTTAATAACTGCCCACACTACACTTCATTGTTTAATAATAATTCAGTAAAATATATAATTTTTAATGTGGTAAGCTATAATAATCATTCTTAGTCAGATACACACACATATATATATATATATTATAACAAAAAATAAAAATAGAATAATGATATTGAAAGTTAGCATTAGTTCATTTTAATATATTTATCTCATTATGGAATTTATCAAATATTGTTTTATTTATGATCGGGAACAAGACAGAATTTAAATTATTTAAACCAATAAAAAAAACGAATAAAAAAAAATAATAATAACTAATATAGAATGCTAAGAGAATAATACAAGTAGCAGGAGCTCAATATCAGTTTGTTATTTTGGGAGAAAAATCTGTGAAATCTGAACGCTTCATTACAACCCTCAACTATAAAGCATTGTCATGAGAGTTAATTAAAAATAACTCATCTCAATAATTATTTTATGCCTGGAAGTGAAATTCTTAGTTAAGAAAACAAAGGGATATTGTTAATTATTGAAAGATGAGTTATAAGCTAAAATGTTTTTGAGTTGGATATGTTGTTATAAGAGATACATTAAATAAGCAGTTTGTACCACTATTGATTGTATAAACCAGCCTCTTTGGTAGTTTTATATAGTGACATTTTATACACTTTTAGATTAGCATATTATTTTGTAAAACTGAAAGACATATATAAAATATAAATATATATCCATGTAAAGAAATACACATTTTATCAGCCTTAAAGAATTCAATAGTTTAAACATTTCACCTATTATCATCTGAATTACTTCAGTTACATCTGTAATTATTCTATATGCATTTCAGATTTAATTCAATCTTCAAGCAAAAAAAATATGTGTTAATTCAGATAAATATGCTGGTTATAGTATGGATTCATGGTTAGTCCAATAACCAGAAATGCAGTTGTTAAGATAATTCCAAATAATTATTGCAAAATAATATTGTGCTTGATATTGTCAAAATAGTGTTAAGGATATCATATTGATGTAGTTGAAGTTTGAACAACTATTCCGCATGTCAAGGTACATAGCTTCTGAAATTATAAGTTATATTACAATACCTGATATATATTTTTCTGTAATTTCATTGCTTTTTATGCATTTTATCCCAATTTTACTTCATAAACCCATAGTGGTGTTGTTTCAAAAAAAAATCAGATCAAAATTTTTATAAAAACATAAATTTGTATGACAATACAATTCTACTAAGAATAATATCACGTTTTTAAAAATACATTTGATTTTATAAAAATAGATACTTTAAGAACATCTTGTATTAATGATTAAGGCTGATTGTGATTTGTGGTTTAGAAAGTTAGGACTGCCGATACAGTCCTTTGTACTTACGATAGAATGACAGCCTGTTAAGCTAAATTGTGCAGACGCTGTGAGAATGTTGTTAATAAATGAATACCTTCGAACAACCACATGAAATAGTATTTATATAAGAGTAAAAGGAATCCCTCTTACTCCTACAACTCAAATGTTTATATATGAGCAAATCTAAAGTAGTTGTAACGAAGGCATGACTACATAATAGTCACTTTAAATTACTATATATAATGTCTGTATGAATGGCGCGAATGAAATTTTCTAGAATTTACTGAACGCCACTCCAAACAAAACTAAATCATATACGAATAAGCATTTATTTTATAACATCTTGCGTGCGATTATAATTACGATAGAATGACAGCCTGTTAAGCTAAATTGCACAGACGCTGTGAGAATGTTGTTAATAAATGAATACCTTCGAACAACCATTCATACAGACATTATATATAGTAATTTAAAGTGACTATTATGTAGTCACGCCTTCGTTACAACTACTTTAGATTTGCTCATATATAAACATTTGAGTTGTAGGAGTAAGAGGGATTCCTTTTACTCTTATATAAATACTATATCATGTTGTTGTTCGAAGGTATTCATTTATTAACAACATTCTCACAGCGTCTGCGCAATTTAGCTTAACAGGCTGTCATTCTATCATAATTATAATCGCACGCAAGACGTTATAAAATAAATGCTTAGTCCTTTGTACTTTAAATATAGTTTGTTTTCTAGTAATTACCTATATACATTAATATCTTATTTCACATCCTTATAAATAGAATTGTTTAATGCATTAGTTGAATGATGGGCTCAAAAGCCCAGGATTGCAGCTCCATTCTGCACTTTCAACTGCTCAAATTTCCCAAGCATTTAAAGGCATCTATAATTTGTTAGTATTCTATTGAATATATACATATCTAACTGCTTGTTTTTTAGTCTTGTTTTAAATAAAAATGAGTATATTTTTAAAAGAATTGAACCAATCAGAAACTAAAGTAATCAATCCAAATAAATGACAAATTCAATTCTCATTTTATATTTTAAAAAAGTGAATTTATTTCTACACAAATCTAATGAAAGATCAATTTGTTTTAAAATGCATTTGTGACTGCTTAAAAACTGATTTGTGAAATCCAATTATCTTAAACCACAGATAATATTTATATAATATCTAATATGTATGTATACATTAGTATATGCATGTAATGTATATCACTATACAATAAGTGATATTATTTTAAACTTTGTAAACATCACAGCTTATTATTGAAATTTACAATGTAATTGTGAATAAATTATTAAATAAAGAGTTTCGTAAGCAAGAAAAAAATATTATTGATTGTGATGATATAATTTCTATTACAGTTTAGAATAATGGAAAATAGCATATTCAAGAACTAATAGTTTTTGAATTTGTTTCTAACAAAGAACAGGAAGATTAATGGAACTGTTAAACTCAAAGGAGCTTTTTGGTTCTCCAACATCATATTACCTCCACATCATTATCAATTACTTTTAATGTTATATGCTGATGCAAAATACAACTATAATGTTCCCTTGCATAAATGTTATAAACTAGTTATCAAATAGAGGATATGTTTAATTATAAAAATAAATTTATATAGCAGAAATAATGAAAATATTTAACAAGTAGCATGCCAATATAAATGAAGGTTTATATAAATATATGTTTATATTGTAAGGATAGCTTTACAATCTAACCTTATCACTCACTACCAAATCCAGCTTATTTTTTAAAATTTTAGTTAATAACCAACTAAACATATATTTTCAATTATAAAATAAATAAAACCATATATATAGACATAACAAATGTATTTTTTTTATTATTATATTAAGAAATGATCAAAATAAACTGATCTTATTTATTTTAGAAAGATGAAAACCCCAATCAAAAGAAAACATTAATTAACTATTTTACTAATATGTGTATGTATTACAATAAATGTAATATCTGTATATTTGATTTAATTTTAAAAAGACTCGGACTAAATAAACATGGTAATAACCCAATGTCAAACCAGTCACTAGGTAACCAAATACGGAAGATAAAAAAATAAACATAATTCTAATACGTAATGTAGCTTTGTTTATAATCGAGATAATACGTGTAACAATAGATATATAAAGATGAAAAACGATATAGGATGCAAGTATATTAATCAATGAAAACCGAGGACAATAATAAAAATGAACTTAATTCTTTTCGTCATTTTTTTTTTTCAAATAAGAAATAATCTATATAATATAATATGAGAAGAATCGAATGCTTCAATATTAAGAAAATTGATAGTTTCTTTGAACACTTCAAACTATTTGCTGAATTGTAATATAGTCGATTACAAGAAACCATAATTATTAATTAAATAAAAGCATTCTTAACAAATTCAAGCAATTAATTAAATCAAGAGAGTGGATTTAGATAAATGTTTGACATAAAAAAATACCAAGCTATTCTTCAAATTCAAATAGAAGAAGGGATCACAATGTTAATATAGTATCTATGTATATATCTCTGATGGAATAATCTCACTCACCTAAAATCATTTAATAACAAATTTCGAATTAAGAAATTTTAAATTATTAATTTGTTGAAAAATTATGGTTTTGAGCTTAAACGTTCATCAGCCCTTACTAGAATAAGTGCAATGAATTAGTGTTTGTGTAATGCCTGTCAAAAATCTCAAATTCCACATCTAAAACTTACATAAAAGGAACAACAACAATAATATATATGTCACTGAGGAGTCTTCATGACGAATGCATGACCTATCATAGCAGCCCAGCCAAATAACAATGGACTATCTATCAGAGACATTAATTTCCTAACTCCTAAATCTTACGCCAGTCATTATGAAAAAATATTAATTTGTTAGGTGATATTTTTTTTATGTTGATAGAATTATATATTATTGTATATATATATTTACTTCTGTATTTGGAAACCAGGGACTCTTTAACTTGGAAGATTTCATTGTAGCTAAATTCCAAAAAAACACTTGGAAGAAAGTTGTTAGTTTAAATAACTTTTTGTTTAATAAAATTTAGATAATCTTTCCTTAATAGTAACATGACATACTATTAGAGTCTTTGCCAAAATATAGGATGAAGCTAAGATCTTTATTTATTGCTATTCCATATAAAAAAGAAATATAAAGTTTTGACAATACAGAATTTATGTTATTTATTTTTCTTTTGTTAATTAACATTTGTTCATGCATGTTTGTTTATTCAGTATAAATGATTAACATTTCTGCATGAATTGTCTTTCCTATTTAACTTCTACATGTTAAGAAGGGATTCTTTTGAGAGAAAAAATGCTATTATTGGAATTAAACTTAGTAGTTAGTTAATATATTTTCGTTTATTTGATTAATTAGTTAGTTTCACCATCAATGCAATGTTGAATTAATGATTTTATTATTTTTCTTGTTGCATTTATTTACTTTATATATAATGAGTGTTTATTCATGTATACTTATTAGGGAAAGGGTTAGTTTAATGACTATCTTTAATTATCATTATGATAGGCATACATATTTAACACTTTCATATGTATATAATCTTTTTTTTTATTTTGTTAAAAAAGTTTATCAATTTTATATTATGTTTGTAAATAAACATTGTTAGTTTGCTTCTGATTAAATGATCTCTTGTTTATCAAAGTCTTTTCTTTCCCATCCATCAATCAACCATCATATAAACATAGTATACAGATATTTTTTTCTCTATATTATAACATTGTAATAGGATTAAATGAGTATTATAGTTGATTGATGATATATATAAGCATATCATACTTAAGTTAAATTCATCACTGAAGAGTTAATTGCAATATTCTCCCTGGGTTCAAATTCTGAGACATAGGATAAGATATAGATGAACTAATCTAAATTATGTTTAAATTTAATGTGTGAAATAAGAGCTAGCTCACTAGAAGTAGACATGATTATTGGTTAATTACTTCATTGCATCATTATTATCATTCTACCTGAAGACCCTAAGTCTGATAATTATTTGATACATTCTCATCTTTTAATAGAATAAACCGAATTGTCACATATTCTGATGCAACCAGCCACATACTAGTTGCCCCCCAGATTCCGTTACAATATACATGAAAGAACTATTTATTTTATATCAATGTCATTCTATAAAGCCATAATACATTCATTTTTTAAAATATTCTTTAATTCTGAAATGGCTACTACTTTGATGACATTGTAATTAGAAAAAAAATAATGCTTCATCTGTGTCATAATTTAGAATAAGAAACTAAAAAATAACTTCACATTTTTTTAAATTTGTACGTACATAAGATTCTTTAACTAAAGATAGGGTTGGCTACCTACATCTCAGTATTATTATTTTCTTTAAATAATTATTTCAAACAACTTTATTTTAAAGTTATATCACATATTTTAATGAGTTATGTACATGGTCATAAAAACAAAATTGAATCATTCATTATTGAATATACACAAATGAAATTTTTAAAATAGCTACAATAACTTATTTTTTGTGTTCATCAGTTTTTTAGGATATGAAATAATGTGGAAGCATCAACGTGATTTGCATGACATAATTTTCTTTACTAAGTCTAGACTTCTTTCAAAGTGATCTAAAAATAATTTGTCATAAACCAATAAAAAATCCAAATTTAATAAAATGTTCGGATCATTTATTTTTATTACGTAAACACTAGTCAATAAACCTTTTTTTAGCAAAAATTTAGTATATGGCATACACATATACAAACACAGACAGACCATTCAATTTATTTTCGCATCAATTTAAGATAGGTTTTAAAATTCACTTAACATGGTCTAACACAGTAGCTAAATAAAGTACATTAGATGTGTATCATTTTCTACTCATATAGACATAAGTTATAGATAACATGGAAAAGTGTCTTTCTCTGGGAGACTGCTGAAAGGAGATTTACATCACAACCAAATAGTTTATAAATATAGCCAGCTGAATTCCAGTGTCAATTTACATGGACGCTGTGATTATTTCAGAGCAAAGATAGGAAAAAAACAACAACACTTAATCTCTGGCTGCTCTTTAAACTGCCCATTAGACAGTTAAAATAAAATAGCATAAAAAAACTGTGATTTAAAATAAAGATAAAAGCAATAATTATATAGAAAAGTGTGTCTAAACTGCAAACTCTACATATAAGTTATATGCAAGTTGCAAACTACGTTTAATAATAATGTCAATCTTTCATTAAAGTTTATGATTAAATCTAAATATTAAAATATTAAACTAAATAAAAGTGAAAAGTATTAGAGAGAATAATAGACCAATTTATAATATAATTATCTTACTTATTATAGGAAGAGAATTTGACACACAAAGAAAATGCACTTCCGCACAATAAATCTGATGAAATAAAGATCTATATTCAGCGAATTTAATTGCAGTAATTATTTCAATTTAAAGAAATATCTTATCTTTTAGTTTGTTAAAAGTAGTAGCAACATTTGGAGTCTTTGCTGGCCTCCCACTGTTAAGTTTACTTTTCTACTTAAAAAGATACCGAAATATTTAATTGACTTAAATTCTCAAACTGAAGTGCTAAAGATTTTCTTCCATCATTAGATGATAAAGAATATATATGACTTTCTTAAAATATTAATGATTAAACTAATGTTATTATACGTTATATTCAAAACATTAAGTACATCTTTATAATTAATTATTTTGAATTACTGATGATCACCTTAGTATAAATTATACGGTTATCACCCATGTAAGTCCAGCAAATTTTCTACGTAAATATATTTTAAATACAATTTCACAATAAGAAGATGGCTTAAATATATTAATACCTTTTAATTATCTAATCATTTTTATTATGACAAATGTTTTCCATTGATATTAAAGTAAGTAATTGGCAATTTCATTCTTGAATAAACCTCTAACACACATTTAGGGTAAAATATAATTATGTTATAGATGCAGTCTTCATCTTGTCATCCATTTCTTTCCCAACATATTAAACTTTTATTCTAGGTTCACACATTTATTTAAGCATGCCATATGGCCATTAAATAACGGGTCAAGATTATAGTATTCATTTATATATTTGTATTGTAATTTTTTGGTAATAATAATAACTAAAGCTAAATTGGTTTTTTTTCTTCATTCATTTGGATCATATTGAAATAATGCTGCTTTCACACATTTGTAAACTGTATGTGTTTGGCCGAGTGGTCTCACAGCCGCCTTACAAACAGTTGTCCCGGGTTGTGGGTTTGCTTCCCGATCGATGTTTTGACACATGAAAAAAAAAAACCCTATTTAATTTTAGACTTTTTATATTATTGATAATTAAATTTTAAACTATCTAATTAGTCATCAGAATTTAAGGTTTTTTTCATTTTTACATCTTTAAATGAAAAAAATATATATAAAGTATTTAAATGTTCCCAACTATTATAAACTCTGAATAAGCAGATCATAATAAATATTTAAAGTTTAGAACTCTTACAAAATTATTATATATTTTAGTACAACATATTTAATACTTAAGTACAAATATAGTATATATACTTAAGCTAGATGTGATATAGATTTAAACCCAGACTGAAGCTTGAAAGTTTCAGTTTAAATCCCCTATATTACTACATATTTAATAATTTTTATTGATAAATAGTCTTTTTCTTTAATAAAATTTTTTATGTGCTGAAGTAAAATAACAAAGATATTAATTAGCAATGATAAAACATATTAAATAAATGGAAAGTTTGTATGCAAATAAAACACTAACAATGATAATTTCTATGTACTACTTTTTCTTAATCTTTATAAAATTATCTGTAAATATTATTGTCAAATATATTTTCTTTCTTTTTTAATACCTATGTCAAATTTATGGAGAAATATGTTTTTAACTTAGATTGTTAGTTAGACGTTATTTTATAATATATGTAAGTATAATGTTAACAATAATTATTTAAGATATTTTAAAATAAATTCATTTATATTCAGTGATATTGTAGATATTTTCCTTATATTTCTGCATTTATTATTAACATTTGTTATTTAATTCTTTCAGAGTATTCAGACTATGTATAGTAAAAAAAAAAAAAAAATCAACAGACAATTTATTAGGTAGTGAATTTCTTATAAAATAACACCCATGGTTTTTGGCTTCTTTAAAAATTTCATTGGAATATCTAATTTCAGAATATTCCAAAGCAAATAGTTCACTTTAGGGATACTTCCCTTTTTAGTTATAAGCGTTATTTCAAATCAATTGATTAATTTTCTTATTTTGAGTAAACATTTTACTAATAACAATTCTACTAAATACAACCAGTCTTTTAGATTAACCAAAGATCTGGATATGTTTAACTTTTTAAAAATTGAACTTAAACTACTACAAAAGCACTCTAATATTTTACAACAACAACAAAAAAAGATTGGTTAAGAATTCCAGCATATGTAAACTAAATTAGTCCAGATTTTATTTCATGAAAATAATTGTTTAATTTTATAAATAAATAATTTAGTTATTGCATCCTTGAATTTTTTTTTATATTATTAGAATTCATTTATCTATTTGAAATTGAAATTAATAATTTTTTTCTATTAATTTAAAGATTTATATCTAATTAAAAATTCGTGATTAAACTGCATTATTTATTTAAAATGCATGCACAAATACTCTCACACACTAAATACAAAATTTTATTAAGTTTATATTGCATAATACCTCAGAAATTGATATGATTAATACTAATATTTATTAGAAGAATTATTCAGTGCAAAAATGAAATATTTACTATTGACAGATTTATAAAGTTTAACTATCTTATTATCAATTTCTTTTTTCACTTTCTTTTAATTTTCTACATTCATTTATTTATTTTGTTTCTACTTAAATAGAAAGCCATTTTGAAAAACTATGTTAATAAATTTGGAATTGCTAATTACTGTTTGCAAATAATTAGTATATTTTACATTAAATGAATTCTAAGTAAATGAGTTTTATATAATTATTTTATGAACCATTTATTGTGTGCATGACCATACTGTAGACAGGAAAAAGCTTAGTCATATGGAAATATCCTTATTGTTTAAGATATAAAAAACTTCTTTAAGTAGGGGATTATTTTAAGTCATTGTTAAAAAAACATAATAAGTCTTCAATAACACTAGTTCTAGTTGATTAACGTATATATTTTTTAATGTTCTAACAATAATGCAAATATAATAATAATAATATATATTTTAAATAATACGAGCTACTTAAATTTAATAAGGTGCCATCTATGGAGTGAAATATAAATCATATTCATATGAGACTAACCACATCCCCTAAAATTAACTTGAAACAAAAGAAAGTGTAACCTTCCATGATCTAAAATCAATATATTGAAAATTATTATGAAAAAATGAAATAAATTTATTAATTATAATATCTTTTAGCTTTACTGAAAATTATTTTTTTTAATAATTCTATTATTTTATTAAAAAGAAATTGATAAGATTTGAATCTAAACAAAAGTCATCAGTGTAGCTATACTTTCAAAATTTTCTGTTAATATCAAAATTATTTCCAAGATTTTATTTTGTGCATGTGGGTAATCTGATCAGTGGTAGAGTAATGAACTCAAAACAGCATCCATTCTTAGCTGAGGAAAGACAATTGAAAAAAAAACAAATTATTAAATGAAGTGCCTTTTGAGTTCACAAACATCACATGACCTTCCAAGCACCTAACCACATGTTTATTTTTTGAGATGATTGCATAAAAATGTTAGTAAAAATTTATAACCCTTAGGTATTATGAAATCCAGAATCAATTATTATAAATGATTGTCTCCATTTATATACATTTGTATTAAGAGATATGAAAAAAAAGTTTAATGATTTTAAAAAGATTGGTTTTATAATATATCAGGCTTTATTAAAGTTTATAATAATATATCTAAATATGAAATCCTAAATTTTCTCAAGGAAAGCAAAATGTTCAATGTCAAAATTTTTTTTGTAATCAAAACTTAAGTGATGGAGGTTTCCCAGTGCAGAAGACCAACCCAAAATGTTAGTAAATCTTCAATGATAAGATAAAATATAAAAGCAACTTCGTTATTTTAATGAATCATATAAAAATCCCCAGAGCATTAAAACCTTAATTTATTTCAGAATGACAGAAAATCACCTTTTGGCCAATTCACCCCCTGGTGAATTTTTTCTTAAGTATTATATGTTAAAATGTGTATAAAATAGTATATTTTATTATAATAAATTTTTTGCTGAAAAATTTTTGCTAAAAGGTGCAAAATTCAAAAATCATGCTCTTACAATAGACATAAGCCCTTCCCTGACATGTTCAGCCATTGCCTGTTGCCAAGGCTGTAAAACATTTGGCATTTTATGACATTGTAGTTCCAATGATGCAAAAATGTGTATTTGTGAATTTATTACAGTTTTAGATATTTTAAAAAATAATTTACACTATATTTATTAGATATCAAAAAATATAAATTATTAATAACTTATTTTGACTTGCAATACTTTATTTTCAAAAATATAATGTTATATTAGCAACTAATGTAAATATGGCCTGAAGCAAATTACAAGACTAGCTTTGACATAAACAATCTACTTTATATTTACGAGTAAGAAAATATCACAATTTTGCAATAAATATTCAAAAAATTTAAACTTTTAAAGCATAATTTGTTAGATATAAGAGAAATAAATAAATATTCATTTGGATGTTTAAAAATAATAAGAAAAATCAAATATTTCATTGATTTTGTAAACTGAAACTAATCTTTCTAAAAATGATGACGTGTGAACTCTTTGTTTTGAATGTGATCTCATTTTTTAAATATTTACAGACACAAAATGTGAACATTTAAAATTTGTTTTAGTATTAAACAAAAATATTTATCAAATGAAATCAAATTTATTATTTTCTGATAAGTAATAATCATTTTATTATATATTTTACTTTGATGTGTGAGACAAAGAAAAACTTCAGAAATATCAGAAAAATAACAAAGTTTGGCAGTTGTTAAGATTTTCATGACTATAAAAAGAAATATATCATACTCTTCTCTTATGAATGGTTAACTATTGACTCTGTGATATTATCTTACTCTCAATTAAGTGGAGTAGCAAATATTAAAATGAAATAGTTTCAGAAACATTGTATAGTATGAGATTATTTGGCAAAATTGTATTTGTAAAAAATGAGTAATAAAAAAAGACTTGAAATTTAAAATGCCTACCCCCCCCCTCATTTTTAAATAATTTTGAAAATACAAAATAACTATTTTAATAATAATAACTACATCTTATAATGTATTTTATTTTAAGATTCTTGATAGAATGAGCAAGAAAAGTTTGCATCAATATCAGTTTAATTTATTAAAGGCTCTTTTATCGAGCTTTTTAACCTTTCAATAGGGTTCAATGCATTGCTGCATCAAAGGCTTTGGATCACTCTAAATCAGGCATTTTTGAGCTATGGTGACATATTTATACTCCTTGGAAACTTTAGAAAAAATCCCGTAAGATGCTGCCATCTCTTGAATTATTTTACAAGTAAAAAATCAATACTAGGAGGGTTTTAAGTTAAACAAAAGAAGAAGACCAATTCTGATTGGTTGGGCCATCCATTCTTGATGCTTATTGGCTGATGATTCCGATAAATATTTTTTCACCGCTGAAAATGAAAATATATGTTTTAGAGTGTTTTTTTTATTACTTTTCGTACATATTATAAATGATCTTCATAAAATCTGCTGAAAATATAGTTATTTTACAAAAGTAGTAAGGTTTTATTAAAAAATTGTATACTTTACACGATTGTAAATTGAAAAAGAAACCAGCGATAGCATTTTTTGACATCCTGTCAAGAGTTTAGATTGCCCCAAACTGTTTATTTAATTTTCAAACAAAGATTAATGTTTTAGAATACTTTTCTGAAATATATTTACATATTATAATGTATTTTAGTTAAAAGATGCTGAAAATATAATTATTTTTAGAAAAACACTATGATTTACTAAAAAAATTTTAAAAAATTTCTTGACATAAATCTGGGAAGGAATATAAATGACGTGTACATTGCTTGTAATTTGCTCGTAATACTTTCTTTGATTTTTCCTCTTTTGAATATTTCTATAAAATACAAATAAAAATATATTTTTGAAAAAACATTTGTTTACTTTCCTAACATTACAAATAATTAATATACTTTTTGAAAACAAAACTAAAATTAATATATATTAAAAGATGAAAATATTTCTATCAAAGAGTTTGTCAATTGACCAATTAAAACTTTCAGAGTTTTACCTCTCTTGGCCAATAACGAAGTGACCCTTGGAAAGGTTAAATTTTGAAACAAGTTCGAAACCACATATGTGTCTTAGTGGCAACATTCTAAATGCAGTTGGTTAAATTTTACATTTTTTGGCAGCAATTGTTCAAGGAGAATTGTTTGGACTTCTTCATTTTTGCTCAGACAAAATATAATTGTCTATAAAAGCAAAAAATGAATTTGAATTTAAATAAATTTATTGCTAATTATGACAAGAAATAACACAGATGAAGATGAAATGCAAAAAAATATTGCCTAGCACAATTAATATATCTAGTGAAAATGTATTATTGTGACTGTTATTCAAATACAATGTCAATTTGAAATATTTCAAAATAATCAATTATTTTGTTTAAATTATTTGTTCTTTCAAATAATCATTTTAAGAATCATATTAAGTAAATGACAATTTATACTTGGAGTTCAATAATCCTAAATTGGCTTTGTAAATTTGGTGACAAAATTGTAATAAAAAACATTTGTTAATTTATTTGTTGAATAATCAATATATTTTGTTGCTACAAGGGTATGTGTGCATGGGTGTGAATGTATATATATAGGCATCAGCAAGTATATGGTTATATAGATTCAATATCAATATGTGTTTTCATTTATATATTGTACATTAAAACATTTTGTGAATATATGCCATATATCAAAATGTATTTAAAACACAGAAAAATTTTATTAATAGAAGTTATAATAACTTGACTATAGTAAGTATATAAAGCAATATATCAACAAAATATGTACTAATTAATAGTAATTACAATTACTTGAAAATATTATTTATTTATAAATAAATTTAATATTAATATTAAATTTATTATAATATATATCTACACATACTTTGATATGATATATATATATACCACTGATATATAATCACATATATTTCACACATACGTTGATAAGCAATATCTATTCACTACATTTAATGTTATAAGAAAATATTTTTATTGTCATGCATTTAAAAGAAATATTTTTATTATAATTTTTTTTTATAGCACATCATTTTCCATAATGATTTCTTTTTGAGTTTTTATTACTGCATAAGGAATACTCCATTTTTACTTCATGCTAAGCTAATGATTATAATTTACAAATATTAATAAATCAAAAATAACATAGTATTAAAAAAGTAGTGATGTGTTATTTTAAACATTTTTATAATGAGTAGATGATAAATAATAGAAAAGATACTAAAGTTGCAGAAAACAAATCATAAAATATTTTTGACATTTATTTATAGTAGAACTCCAGCATTCATACCATTTGAGTTTAAAACCTTGCTCAAAATACTAAAAATCTGTGAATAATATTAACCTTGCCGAATTTCACTATTTTTATATTTCTGATGTTTTTTTTGTCTTATACATCAATGTAAAATATATAATAAAATGATTATTACTTATCAGAAAATAATAAATTTGACTTCATTTGATAGATATTTTTGTTTACTACTGAAATAAATTTTAAATGTTCACATTTTGTGTCTGTAAATATTAAAAAAATGAGATCACATTCAAAACAAAGAGTTTACACATCATCATTTCTAGAAAGATTAGTTTCAGTTTACAAAATCAATAAAATATTTGTTTTTTTTTTTATTTTTAAACATCAAACAAATATTTATTTATTTCTCTTATATCTAACAAATTATGCTTTAAAAGTTTAAATTTTTTGAATATTTATTGCAAAATTGTGATATTTTCTAAATATAAAGTAGATTGTTTATGTCAAAGCTAGTCTTGTAATTTGCTTCAAGCCATATTTACATTAGCTGCCAATATAACATTATATTTTTGAAAATAAAGTATTTCAAGTCAAAATAAGTTATTAATAATTTATATTTCTTGATATCTAATAAATATAGAGTAAATTATTTTTTAAAAAAATCTAAAACTGTAATAAATTTACAAATAAATATATTTTTGTGTCATTGGAACTACAATGTCATAAAACATTAAACATTTTACAGCCTTGGCAACAGACAATGGCTGAACATGTTAAGGCAGGGATTATGTCTATTGTAAGAGTGGAAATTTTGAACTTTGTGCCTTTTAGCACAAATTTTTTAGGCAAAATTTTTATATAATAAAATATATCATTTTACATGCATTTTAATGTATAATACGAAAAAATTCACCATAGGGCAAATTGGCCAAAAGATGATTTTCTGTCATCCTGAAATAGATTAAGGTTAAATGTCATGTAATACACTTTCTAAACACACATACATACAAAACAGACATTTTAAATATGTACATGGCACAATTGTTTAAAAATTACTTTTACTCATTAAACCAAAAAGTGCTATCTTCTTTCATTCTTGTTATGATTAAAATTAATTATAATAAAATGCAATAACAATGCTCAAATGATTTTAGACTGGAAAAATTCAAGCATGTTTTTGCTTTTAGTACAAAAGTAGCAGTTGCCAACTTCTTGTGATACTTTTTAATCATAGCACTAGTTATGACAATAAAAAAATTTTAATTGAAATTTCATCTTTAATTAATATCTATTATTTAATAATTTTTCGAACTGTAAGTGAATCAGTTTGTTGTGCGACAGTGAATATGGAGGTTTTATTATATAAACTATTTACAAAAAAAATATTCTAATTTTAAAAAAAGAACTTTCAAAAAACTTCAAAATTAATAATTGGCCAACTTTATTTTTCAGTATTATTTCTCTGGTGTTTAGTCTATGGATATCATGATGGTGAAGGATTTGTGAATTAATGAGTGCAAGCCATAAAATATTATGTCACCCCAATCATCATGTGACAAATCAAACCCTTTATATGCATTATCACCCATAATGCTAGCTTTTATTTTTTAACTTATGTATATATAACTAATTTTAGGTATCACATAATCCCTAAATTTATATGTTAGATTCCAATATAGTTAGATCTGTTTTGGCATTCTACATAGAACAAAAAAGAAATATGCCAATATTAAATTTCACTAAAAATTAATAATTTAATAAAATAAAAAAATTAAATAAATTTTTTGTATAAACACAATTTGAATCTCATCTACATAACAAATTAATAACATTAACAATGGTCAAATATAATAAATATACTGAATTAGTCCATAATGTTGTGTTAATAATTACTATTAATAAGTAAGCAATTTTTTAAATGAACAATGGATAAATTACTGATAAAAGATGCCATCCTTAATAACTTTTATTATAAACAAAGGCAAAACTCTCCATACAGTAGTGCCACCCTGTGCCAAACAGAGTAATCAATGGATGCCAGAAGGCTTGTGCATAAAATCCCTATCTAGTGCCTACTCATCCAATATCCCCAGACTAGTTTCTGGCTTGTGGCCATCATCAGTGAGGAGCCTTGGATCTGAGAGCACTGCACCTAGATCTTAGGATCTGGCATCCATTGATTACTCTGTTTGGCACAGGGTGGCACTACTGTATGGAGAGTTTTGCCTTTGTTTACAACAATTATGTGCTAGTATAGAGATGATGATCATGTGCTAGTATAGAGATGATGATCATGTGATGTTTAGTGGTTTAACTTTTATTATAGTTATTTATTCATTGTCTGACATGTAAAATATACAAAATAATAAAGGTATGTACAAAGAAAAAAATATTACTCATGTCATGTTTGTGCATGAGAATTAAAAATATACATTCAAGAGTAATTAATTTAAAGATATATGAATTAAAAAAAAAGAAATAAAATCCTCATCTTTTTATATTGAGCTCAAGTAACAAAAAGAAATAGAAACATATATACTTTTATATCTATCAATTCAAGAAAATAATCACAGTATGAGATTTGATTTCCATTTCTTTGTATCACAAATAAGCTGTTGTCTCTCTTCTTGAAAAATATTATTGAATGGCTTTCAACATTTTTTTAATACTTTCATCAGTCTATACTTTTCTAACTGAACTTTCATTAAAATATATACAGTGAGATATTTGTCTGTGGATATGGTTAGGATCATGGTACTAAATATTGTGATATTTATCTTAAAAGTTGACTCTCTCTTCTTCAGCAGAGATTTATGTGGCAGGTTCATATTTTCTGGTCAAAATCATTGCAGCTGGCACTTAGAAAGTAGTTAACTCTTTCATTAGAGAAGGTTATAGTAAAATAGTGAATGTTTTCCATTTGTTATATTTAAAAACACGCTTCTTCATTACAGATTATTATCAGTGGTTGGAAAATAACTTATTGCATAAATGATTTGTTTGAAATTGTAACCTAGTAAAAGTTTGTTCCTCTACTGACCTCATAACTCAGCAAACAGTGAGAGAGTGAAAAATATTGGAAGTGACCTTATTTGTATCCAATCAGTCCATGATACAAGATCAAAACAGACATCAATATAAAAAAAAAAACACTTTCTGTTTTTCTTTTAAAATTAATATTATTCTTTTGAGATAATTCAACCTTCCTATTTATAGATTTTTGAAAAAAACTTTCATTCAAAAAAAAATAAGTAAAATATAAACAAGCTAATCTCCTTAAATATTTAAAATTAATTATATCAGTGTGTTTATTCTGGAATATTCAAATAAAATTTTTAAAATAAAACTAAAAAAAATTTTTTAACCCATCTTGAATATATTATTATTATTATAATGATGATGAATTATTATTATTATCATCATCATTATTATTATTGCAATACTAATGAAACCACAAAGGACTTTCTATATATTTTAATTATATAACTTAATGTTACAAAGAAAATGCCTGTTTATTTTAATGAGATAAAATTTACAGAATTTGAATCACGGTACGATAATGTACTGGTACAATATATTGTGTAGCAATTAACAATGCTCCACTATATTTATCTGTGAAAAAGTTATTATTTTACATGACTTCTGTGTATATTTGGTTATATTTGATGAACATTGTTTGATGACATGAAACATATGTACTTCTTAGTAATTATATTAATTAATTCTATGTAAAGAGTATTTCAGTTCTGATATCTTTCAATTGTGTTATGCTTTGTGGGAAAGGTCAATAAAAAGATGATATAAAATTATTGATTACTGTGATTAAGAAAATTTAGTTATTATGTAAACAACAAGAGAATTTGTGAAAATTCGGGTGAAGGTTCATTTTCAAAGTATAGTATTCTAAACTCATTAATGCATACACTCATCAGATAAATTTAAAATAGTATGTGGAATGTTCTTACAACATTTAATTAAATTAGCCATAAATATAATCTTAGTATTTAAACCTGAAAAGCAAATTATTTAAAGAAAGAAATCATTTGGGTAGTATAAAATCAAAATCATTTAAAACTAAATGTTATAATGAAATAATAACTTTGTGAAAATAATACATAAAAAGTATCCATTGGATTTAAAGGCCAAGAGTGTAGATCATCAAATGATGGTAGCATTATACATGTTTGTTTCTAAGCAAATGAACTTATTATAGTATTTATTAATCTAATATTACAGTTCTTTTTAAGTAGGATTTTCATTCAATGTGCAAATCAAAATAAATTCCATGATGTGTTGATTTAATCTGAAAATAATTTATGCTATATGATAGTTATGCACAAAATGGAGAATGTGCACAAATTATGGATCAGAATATAAGTCTTTCAAGTTAGTAGTTTAATCATTTTTTTCTAACCTAATCAATAAAATAGCAGTTGCTTTAAGAAGAACATCACTCAATCTTGAGACATATGGGTACATTACCCCAAAATTAAAATTTAAATCCAATCTTCCAGGATTGTGACAATCAATCTAACTAGAAATAATTTCTGAAAGATATAGATAAACTTTAAACTTACAGCATCTTACCTCCAGAACCAGTTCATTTAAATTTGACTCACAATATGTATGTATTTTAGTGAAAACTGTTGGAACACATATATAAGTATAAATCATTTCAATTGATGTATTGAGCCATTATGTTAAGATGTTATTTATGTAGCAGAATTGTCTGAGGAATGATGCAGACTCTAATAAAACATATAGACAACAAATGCTGATATGCTAATTAGTTGTAATGGAAGTAATATCAAATAGATGTTACTCAATAATGGTCATGCCACAAACTGGGTACTTAATTATATACTAGATTACTAGAATACCTCCATTATTTACCTCTACTGAGACCAAGCATGAATACAATAAACAAGATTATAGGAATGCCACCAATTAATCCTATTTAATTGAACCAGAATCATGATCACCCCATATTTTTCATGTATTCTCTCTCACTATCCATTGACAGTCATCCGAATTCAAACTCAGTTAAATGTAATCTTAACTTGTCATGTATAGCATACAGATATAGCATTTTAATATATATACATGCCCAGACATAGAATGGTATAATGGATACGAAAAGCAACAAGCTTTTAATTTAATGAAGAAATAATTTTACAAAAATAACGTTGACTAGATTAAATAACAAGAAAATTGTGTGTATACAAATAAGCAATCCGAACTATCAGTTTTATTTTAAATTACGATTTTATCTTCTGTAAAATTCTTAATAATAGAGTCATGATATTACCATTTGACATACTTCAACAAAACACATAATAAATTTTATAACCTATTACCATATGACGGTCCATATCAATAAATGATTAAAAATATATATAAATAAAATCGTGCCTTATAAGAATAAACCTTAAGGCTTAGCAAATTGGAATTGAATGGGGTGTGTGTGGAAAAAAGAGAATAAAAAATCCCTCTTTCAAAATTTAATTCACTGCTTTTGATATCGACTTTCATTGGTTCCAATCCCAAATTCAACAAACAGGGATTTAGTACGCAACTAGCCTTTGCCGATTTTTTTTTTATTGTGAGATTTTTTTTATCTCTGTCCTTATTAGTGATATAGTTAAATACAAAACAATAAAAATTTTCACGTCAAGTGTTGTTAGCCGAGAGGTCATCGCAGCCGCCTTGCAAGCAAGTAGTTGGTTGCATACGGTTGTGGGTTCGCCTCCTGGACGATGCTATGACATATGAAAAAAAATTTTTTTTCACCAAACTTCTTATTCTTCAAACAGCATATTAGACTTGAATTAATTAATTAATTTCCTTAAAAATAAACATCAATAATCTGAACCAATCGGAAATTGGTGATTATTTACCTTTTCAATGTGGGTGATCAAGTGTGTCAGCAGTATGAGATAACGTGGATAGTGGAGAGTCGTGTGAAAGTGTGAGTTCAAACCCCTATATATTCTATATTTTAAAATTTATCTTTGATAAGCCGTTTTTTATACTTCTACTTTTTAAATAAATTTAAAAAATTACATTTCTTCATTATTTATAATATAATTTTTAACACGATTCAGGGCTTTTTAAAATAGTAAATCACTTTTCAATCTTAAATTAGAATAAAGATTAGTAAAAATTATTAACTTTCACTACCATTATTGAAAAATATAATTGTAATGTTGTTTTTTTGCAAAATTATGATAATATTTTGACAATTATTCTACTCATATATTTGTTTTGTGATTATGACTGAAACCTCCAAAATAACATTTTAGGTCCAGTTTTGCTTTTTTAATTAACTTGCTATTTGATTTGAATATCAGTTATATTAAATCAAAACTATTTAAATAAAAAAAATATCTTCAATAATTTGAAATTATCCTGTCTGCAGTATTCATTTATAGACAAAAATATCCAAGCTATCTTCATTTATTTATATTAGAAAAGCTAATACAAATAGTCACTTTGCATTGGCTGGACAATTTAGTAAGTAAAGAAGCACTGAAAATGTGTTTTAACAGTATTTGGTTTATTAAAAGCATTGGAAATTATATTATATATATTTATTTCTGACATATGCTTAATATCAAGATTTTAAAAGAAAGCATGCTTACTTTTATCTAATATACTCTAAAGTAGAGTCAATGATGTACGTGAAATTATTATTATCCATATGATCATGATACCTTTCCCATGGTATGGATATGAGAAAAGCAGCACTATGCTTTTTTAATTTCCATTGTTAGAGCATTACCACTTATCTGAATGGCATTTAAACTCTAATTAAAAATAATTAATACTATTTAATAGTCATTCTTTGACAGCTTTCTGGTTATTTATGGGTAGTTCATTTGAAAGACATATCCTAAGCCTTGTAATTTAAAAATAATTTCCAAAATATATAAGTCTGAATCCAAACTCTAGTAGGCATAGTAAACAGGTGCAGTGAGTAATTTATAATATGGCAAAAGAAATGATGAACTGCTGGGTGAAAATTATAATTTGAACTTTATTTTAGTAAAAGAAACTATTTAAATTAATGTTTCTATATAATTCTGCAGGAATTTATAGTCTAAAATTAAAACTTCATTCATAAATCAACAAATTGGACTTATAAACTAAATAAAACTTTATTAAATTAATGCTTTTAATTACACTAGTTACTTTTATATTATTCTAATACATATGTAATGTGTGTGTTTGTAGTAAAATAAAGTGGATTTTTATCTTATGGTCTTTAAAACTGTCAAACATGTTTTGATCATAAGAAGCATAAGTTATATTCTTTTTGTTGATTAAAAAAAAGAATATTATATATATTTAAGTTATATCATATTTCTGTAATCCGTGACATAAACCATAATAAGTTTCTTTGTTCATATGTGCCAGCTAATATAACAATAAAATTTATCTAAATATCAAATTACATATTTTTTTAAGTGATTATATTTTAATATATTGATATGTTGATCTGAATATAATTTTAAAGTAGAAATGTTTATAAAACTATTTTGATATACTCTTTGTTTAAAATCATCTTGTGCTATTTAAACTTTGAATTAGACTGAATAATTTGAAGAGTGGTTTCATAATAATATATTAATTCAAGATTAAAGATGATGATAAATCTCAATTGATAGACACCCTGGATTATCATTTTTGCAATGTCAGATACTATACAAAGAGACATACAAAGTTTACATAAGAGAACTAATTGCAAACTATGAGAAAAAAATTAGACCATGAGACAATATTTGGTCATTCCTTTAAACGTGTTGATGTTAAAATTATTTGCTTAAAGAGTAATAATAAAAAATGAAAAACAAAAAAAGCTTGACATAATTAATTCTAAGAACTCCATAAATAAAAGAAGCAATAACATTCCTCTCAGCAAGCATTGGTCATTTAATCTAATGACAAAGTCAAATTCTAGGTCAATTTATGCATGCAAATATGCAAATTTATGACAATCACTGACTAGTTTAATGTAGGTTTTTATGCATGTGAATATGTTAATGCATTTTTTAATATTTACTATAGCCATGGTTTGACAAAAATACACTGCATCAAAAGCCTGGTTCAGCAAAGTAATAAATATTATTTTATGTTTCAATGATAAACTTTATTTGTCTTAAAGAGTTACAAGAGTTTTATATAGTGTAGATTGCTGTGTTTACATGGGCAGTGTCTTAGAGGGTTACAAGAGTTTTATATAGCATAGATTGCTGTGTTTACATGGGCAGTGTCTTAGAGAGTTACAAGAGTTTTATATAGCGTAGATTGCTGTGTTTACATGGGCAGTGTCTTAGAGGGTTACAAGAGTTTTATATAGCATAGATTGCTGTGTTTACATGGGCAGTGTCTTAGAGAGTTACAAGAGTTTTATATAGTGTAGATTGCTGTGTTTACATGGGCAGTGTCTTAGAGGGTTACAAGAGTTTTATATAGCATAGATTGCTGTGTTTACATGGGCAATCTGTAGTTGTAAGTTTACATATATATATATATAAATTGATTTATTGGTTTACAGGGGATTGCACAAATTTTTACATAATGTGGATTAGTTACAAGGATTTTACACAGCTTAACAGATATGTATACACTAAAAAAAATTGTTGTATGATATTATATCAATGTGCACATCTTAAGATTGACTCAATATTTATTACATTTTAAACTTCTATCGGTGCAGGAATTTAATTTGAAAATTATATACATTAAGACATCAACAAAAATAATTAACACAAAAGAATCGATATAAAATATATTAAATTAATAAATTTGAGAACTTTTTATCAAAAATAACAAAACAACCTTTTATTTTATCATATAAAGAAAATCACTTTGTGGTGTTTTTTAGGTTTTTATAATTTAAGATTGTGCGTTTATTGAATAATTTTTGTTTGAAATAAAATAAAGGGCTAATTACAGCGTTTACAAATTAAAGTTAAATGATATATACATCTATAATCTATAATTTAAAAACTATGCACATGAAAATGTCAACAAAAATAATTAATATGAAATAAAATAATACAGTTATAAAAAGATAGTTTAATAAAAATTTGAGTGCAAATTTGCATACATTTATATTCAAATTTATGTAAATGAATACATATATGAATATGATTGCTTTTATATAATTTGTTTTCTTTCTCTATTAAATCAATTCTGCCATTATCTTTACCTTTTAGGCTTTGAATCCACTTAAAATTTTTTTTATTTAATGTTACTAAGTGAATACTGGGTGCATAAAGCAGAAAAATGATTGACTGAAAGATGATTCATAACATGATTTATGCAGACAAATTGTACATGAAAAATATATGAATCAAATGCTTAAGTTTCTAATTAATTTATTTTTTTCAAACCAAGGCTTACTAAAAGCAATTAAACTAAAACCATGAATATATTATCAAAACTCTACCTATTATCTCTATCTGTTTGTTTATTTATCCATATGTTTCCTCTGTGTATTTATCTATTCTTCCACTATATATCTATTTTATTTACATACCTATTTACGTATAAAATTAAAAATAATCAATTTAAAATAAAATTGAAATAGACAACTCACTATATATATATAAAATTATTTAATACATCAATCCAGCTTTCATTCCTTAATGGAACCTTTTCAAGATGTTTCATTTTACAAGGAAACTAAACAATGTTTTATTTATAGTGAGTTGTCTACTTCAACTTTGTTTTAAATTGATTATTTTAAATTTTATATATAGACAGCAACACTAGGGACATATTTTAATGTTGAAATTTGAACATTTAAAGTATTTATTAATTATCTATCTATTTATTTACTTATCTATCTTTCTATCTATTTAACTATTAATTTATCTAATCTATCTATTAATCTACCTATCTTATTTATCAAATCTGTCTAATTTATATATTAGATAATAATTAAACAAGATAGATAATAAGAAATGATGAAAGGAACATTATAAAATAATATTAATAAAAAATAATATTTAAAAATATTTTTTTAATAAAAAATTAAAAAAAGTAAAAATAAAATAGTTTTAAAAAGTAAATTAAAAAAAAAAAGGTGTATTGGATATATTTTGTATTTTTTTTTTATATATGTGTAATTTATATGTAAGTTGAGTATACATATGGATGTGTATTTGTAAATGTATATGTGGATTTGTATATGTATGTGTATCTGTGTTTGTATGTTTAAAAGAAGTATGTGTATATATTTGGATATACATATGTATATATATATAGATGTAGGTATGGGATTTATATATATGTCTAGGGGTGATATAGATCGATATATGTATATGTATGAAGAGAATATATGTGTATATTTTAATATATATGTATATTTTATATATATGTGAAATGATAGTTATGTATTATATATATATGAAATGATGGTTATGTATTTATATCATTCAAATATTGTAGCTCTGATGAAGACTGCTGGACATTTGAAGCTGTAAGAAAAATAAAGAAGGTTTTAAAAAATTTTGTTTGCATTGAAGTGTATATGAAAGAACTGTTATAAGCATTATATTGTTTAATACATCTGAACCGTTTATTTGTTTATGTATTCTATTTGTATGCTTGTTTATTAGAAAACCTGTTTTTTCTCTCTTTTGTTTTTCCTACATACCTGTCTATCTGTTTACCTACCTGCCTGCCTGCCTATCTGTCTACTTGTATGTCTGTCTACCTACCTACTTACCTACCTACCTGCCTGCCTGTCTGCCTGCCTGCCTGCTTGCCTGCCTACCTACCTACCTACCTACCTACCTACCTACCTACCTACCTACCTACCTACCTACCTACCTACCTACCTACCTACCTACCTACCTACCTACCTACCTACCTACCTACCTACCTACCTACCTACCTACCTACCTACCTACCTATCTATCTATCTATCTATCTATCTATCTATCTATCTATCTATCTATCTATCTATCTATCTATCTATCTATCTATCTATCTATCTATCTATCTATCTATCTATCTATCTATCTATCTATCTATCTATCTATCTATCTATCTATCAATCTAATAATAATCAGAAAATAATAAATTCTTCACAACAGCCATATAAATATCAAATTTTTTTAATATACATAAAAAGCCTTTTTCAGCACCTGATTTGGCGCCCTTTTTAAATGTTAATAATCTATTATGTTAACAAACTATTTCAGATATAAAACCATCTGGTGTTCAATAATTAAATTAAAACAAAGTATAACAATATAAATCATTAAAAAAAATAATCAAAACCTGCATATATAAATCCAGTAATTACAAAATAATTGACTATATCATAACAATACAATAAATAAAATAAATTTCATGCATTTTTTACAATTATATATATGTCAATTTATATAATTTTTCCATTCATTTTTAATTAACCAATTATTAACCAAATTTAATAGAAGTTTTGTAAATATTTGTACAATTATTTAAATTATTTTTAATATAATATGTTTCATATATTTGTCTTCTTTTTGGATCTTTGATGTAATTTAAACATTTAATACTTTTTGTAGCATATATTCTATGCCCATATTTGAAATAATGAATATATAATGCAGATTTATCATCTCTTCTATTAGTTGCATTATTATGTTCTTTAGCTCTTACCCCTAATTGTTTACCAGTATGACCAAAGTAAATCATTTTTATTTCGAATAATGATTTTAATTTATAAATAATTGTCTCCAAAAAGAGTCATGAAAACTTTTAGGGAACTGGAAAAATATTGGCAATGATATAGAATTTTGTTATAATTAATAAAGATACTAATACCCTTCTTTAAAAGGTAACAACAACAGGGTATTACAATATTGTACTTCTTTTTAAAGTCAAGTAGAGATCAATATAATAATCAAAATTTAAATTGCATTAAGAAATGCTTGTTTTGACCAAAAAAATCAGGGATCACAAAAGTTTATTATAATAATAAAGGAAGTAGGAGATGAAAAACTAATTAAGAAGCCTCAATCTTGTATACTATTTGTCTTTCTTTGCAATATAATGGGACGATTCTATAATAATCTTATATATTAGTTCAAACAAAAAAAAATTAAATAAATTACTTGTAATAAGTAGCAACAAAATGACATATAACCAATGTGGGAGATAATGACATGACCAACTGATGAGTGCTGGTTCAGCACGAAATACATATTGGGGGGTCATTTTGTCTTTTATTGTATCTTTATTTATATGAATTTAAAAAGAATGGGAAAGTATAGAAGTTGTTTAATATATCTATAAAGATATTACACATGGGAAAGAAAAAGGTGAATAACTCCATGTGTGTGTGTGTGTGTTTAAAATTAAAAAATCAGATATATTAATCTTTAACTGAGGTTTAAAGTTTATATCTGTGCTAGAGATAATCTCTAGTTTAGAAAATGATTAGTAATAATCATTATTGTATTTATCTGAGGTGGATGTATCAAAGTTGTGAGTGAAGTGAGTTTGACAATGGTAAATAAAAACGTAACAAAAATAAAGTAGGCATTTTTTTGCTCTTATTTAAAAAAAGTGCGCAAAGCATTTTGACTATAGTATAAAACAGATATACTGATACTATATAAAAAATGTATGAATCATTCGAATATCTTTATAAAAACATACTGTAAACTGGCTTTTTATGTTTTGTCTGATAAAGATTGATTATTGTTCTTCCATTTCGAAATTGAAAAAGAAGGCAACTCTTTAAAAAAAAAAAAAATGTCAAAAATCTTTATTAGTCTTTTCTCAGTGCATTTACTACGTGACCTGATTACAATTTTTTAGTCTGTTTATTGAATTTTCAATGCTAAAATTGAACGTTCATCATTTTTAACTTTATATTTTAGATTTTTTCCTGTTTTAATCAATAAAGCGTGGTTAAATCTTTAATCGACGAAGCAAGAGAATTTAACACACATAATTATTTTTATTAATTTAAAAATGTAAAAAATTTTTTGAAATATTCGTGTAATAATTATTTTTTTAAAAAACTTGGTTTGAAAGCCTTTTCATAAACAAGCATCTTTTTATAAAGTAATTATTTATGTAATTATATAATCTTATACTGAAATTAAGTGCTATATTTTTCTAACAATCTTACTCAAGAATTAAGAAAGATAAGATTTTTTTTCTTAGTTTACTTTTCTTAAATCTCATCGTGGGAGCGGATCCAGAATTATGACGTCAGCGACTGATTAAAAAATTAAACTTTTGCATTTTAAATTTAATCTCATGGCATGTTAACTATCCAGAGGTTATACACCTTTAATTTTTTTTTATAAATTAAAATAGTTTTAGAATTTATCTTTCAGGCAGTTGACCCATGGTCAACTCAGACAATTATCTAGTGGTGGTTGATAAAATAGATATCACGCTATTCTTAGTCAAGAATATAAGTTCCAATTAATTTGGATTGGTCAGGATGAAATATCAATTCTCTAACTGTAAGAACAATAGTGCAAGATGTAGGTTTCATTAACTTTGTAAAAGATATCATATTTCTATGGGTTCAGAGCCCATACTACTATTATTTATTATAAAGTGGATTACATTTGCAAATATTTAAATTAGATATTTCTAATCAACAAGTTATCCACTACAGAATTCAAATTGTTTCTACAAAAATTGATGGATTTTCTGTAAAATGTACTAGGAGTGGGACATGATCTAAATAAAGTAGATATTGTATAATTAACATTTTGTTTAGATGAGTATTTATATGCATAATTTAAATTCAACATTGCTTTCTTATTTAATTTTAATTTGTATTTTATATTAACCATATTCTAAGCTTGCGTTTTATACACAACTAATAAAGCTGTATAACAATAAATAAGCTTAGCATGTTTGGGGAATTCTATGTTCTCATATTCATAGCATATTATTTTCTTTATTATTTGTTCTTAGGTTAGAATGAAACACATACATTTTAAGGCTCTCATGCTTTTGATGATTTTTCCACACTAATAATAATAATAATGAGGTTACTTCTTTGTATAACCATATTCTCACATTTTAATTGTATTAACAACAATTCTGACTAATCTTTTTTTTGTAAACTTTTTGTTATCTTTTTCTGGACTTAGAATATGAGAGGCTATAATGATTATAATTATGATTTTATTTCATGTAAATAAAGTTATTTTTATATTTAGTTTACATAAATACTAATTATCTATAGCTATTACATTCTATCAATAATTTGATATATCTTTATGTAGCTTTGTAATAAATTTTCTACTTCTTCATCTGCTTCTAATAATTACTTCAGATTCTGGAATTTGTTTAGCTCATAAATGTATTAATTGCATGTTAAAATTTCTTTATTGACAATATGTAGCATTTAAAACTATGCTGCCATTATTATACTGCTACCTTTTTATATTCTACATGCTTTTATAAACATGATTTTAGAAAAGGCTCATATTATCTTTTTATTGATAAAATAATTTTCCTTTCAGTATTAAAATATTATTTTATTTAGTGAAAAATTTGTATTCTCTTCTATAGGTTTTTTGTATGTGTGTTATCTTTATCTCTTTGTACCATTCCAGTTATTTATTATTAGTGGATCATTTAAAATTATTTTCAGATTCATTCTATTGTCATTATTTTGACTCAGTATTGTTGAATTATCCAGCATCCATATTTTATTCTTTTAAAACATTTCACTTCATTTCAATATATGTTAAATGTAAGCAGATATAATCATGTAATATTTTTTAGTATATACATTCTAGCCAAATGGTTGTAAATACCTTTTGTTATTGTAAATGGGAAAATATTGTTGATGATATTTGCTTCCATTATGTTTTTGAATTTAATGGCGGTTGAAGAGGGCTAAGGAATTAACCAAAAGTACATCTTCAGGTTGAAAGACTGTATATAATAGTTAATTATCATTATATTTATTATTTTTATTGTTATATATACATGCTGAAGTGAATATTTTTACAAATTTTTATTTGACAAAGAATAGAAATAAAGAGATGAACTCTATCTTTTGATGTTGTCAGGAAACCATCAATTACTAATTGATAATGCTACGACTAAATGAGTTTTTTCCATTAACTTATACCATATCACATTTATTTTGGATTTTAGTGAAGTAAAGGAATCCTCTTTTATTTGAAACCTAGAAAGTTATTTTTATAGGTATGATAACGCAAAAATCTTAGATCTTCCTTGTCATCCAGCTAATAATAATTAATCTTATATATGAAATTTAAATCTTTTTTTAGACATACCCTATATTATTTTTTTGTTTAAATTGCCAGTGTTTTGATGAAATCACATTATCCTTGTCAAAGCTAAGATTGTAATAAAGAACTGTTTTGTCTAAAAAATAATAAGATTGTGATGCATATAAATTAAAGAACATTCATTCATATATACATTAGATGATTGTTCATTGAAAATAGAAGGTAGTCAACAAAATGTTCTTTACTTCCTTTCATTTTCAATCAGTAGAGTTATTAAAATGGATTTTTTTTTTTAAAAAAAGTTAAAATAATTGGCTTCCATAAATGTGGAATATGCTATATTTCATCACATTTATTTAAACTGTTTGGTCTTTTTAAAAATTCAATAGATTCACTTATAGTTCTTAAATCATATTTATCCAATGTATCTAGTATTTATATAAAAATGTCTTTAATCAAAAGTTGATTAAAGCACCTTTTACAATACAATTTTTTTGAAAATTTGTCACACCCCTGACTTTGATAATACTAAAATAATAGTTACATTGGAAAAGTAGTATTTAAGAACTATGAGACACCCTATTGGAAATTTAAAAAGACCAAACAGTTAAAATAAATGTGATGAAATATACCATATTCCAGCCTTATGAAAACCTTTTATTTTATCTCTTTGTTCTTACTCTAAACTCAATTTTAATAAACCAATTGACTGTAAAACTGAAGGAAGTAAAAAAAAAGTTAATCTATCTTCTATTCTGAATGGACAACCATTTAATATATGTATAAATGAACATTCTTTAATTCATACACAATCTCAATCTTGTCATTACTTGAGACAAAACAATTATTTATTACAGCTTCAGTCTTGATGAGGATAAATATAATTTCATCAAAGTATTGGGAATTTAAAATTAAAAAAATAGATGATATGATCCAAAAAGATTTTAATTTCATCATCTATTCCTGAAAATCTTTGTTATGATATATATATATTGTAACCTAGTGTTATTGACACTTGGTTTACTTGGCATTATTTCTGCAGGAAAACAATGCTATTCTTTAAAGAAATAAAAAGATAAAATAACAATAGTAATAATTGATTAATAAAGTATGCTATTCACTCACTTTGGCATGTTTTGGGTGAATAACTAATAGATTTAATAACTCAATGTCATTTTTTAAAGAGAGAACATGAATAATTTAATTGAGATATTAATAATTAGAGCAAATTAATATGGTATAAAAGCTAAACAGTAATTGATTTTGGATGGGTAGAGGGGAGAGTGGATGAGTGTCTTATCATAAAGCACAATAACTTCTGGTAATTTCTTTTTGTAAAAAAAAAAAGAAAGAAAAAAAATAAAAAAAAATAAAAAATATAATGTTTAAAGAATTATACATCACTGATTGTTAATTTAATGTATTTATTATTTTTTATATTGTCAAATTACTTTGTAATCCAGGTAAATAATACTAAAACTATATGATTGTAATAGGTTTTTCCTTTCTTTTGTTTATGTTATAATCAAATGATTATTTTTCTGGAAGAGGTCGCTAAAGTAAAAAAAAAAAAAATAGATAGTCTGCTTTTAGTTTTCAAGGAAGGAACAGTGCTGAAATTTGGTAACTCAATTTTTTTCATTTTATTTTGCAGAAATAAATGTAATCAAAGTAAAATTTTAATAATATAATGTGTGGCTAAAATTTTTTGATAAGATATCCTGATTTTCTTTGCCATCTACCTATTTAAAGACCTTTTATACTTAAAAATTTATTGTCTCACGCTAAAGTTAAAAATGACAGAATTAACTAAAAGAGTCACGAAAAATTATATTATATCTAAATTAAGGAAAAGAAGCGATTTCCAAGAAAAGATTAATTATTTATTAACTTTATGTCATTTATTGATATTTTCTTGGTATAGAAAAAAATATATATATAATAATTGAAAGAAATATTTTGAAACCAAGGAAAATCAACTAGAAACATTTTCGCGCTCTTTCTCAATATTGTCTGCCTTTACAAGTAATGTAGTTACATACGTTAAAATATGTTTTATTCACCAAGAATTATCTGGAAATAATAATAATGATAAATAAGATTAAATTATGCACCTGTATATTTTTTTTAAAAAAATATAAAAAAAAAAAATATAAACTTTCTCAGAGTAAATATAGGAAAAGTTATATAGGGGCATTCTTACGGAGAAGTTACCGTTAAAAAAATTTTATAATTCCTAAAGTATGAACAAAACCAAATATCTTAGTGACTTAATGATAAAAATAAATGATATATTATATTATACATCAGTTGGAATTATTAAAACTTCATGTACACGTAAATTGACTGCCGTTATTATCATAATGATCTCTCGGAAAATTGCGCATTTTCGTCCATAAGTAAGCTAGCTAATAAGTATACGTATCATCAATAAAAAAAAAAAAATATTGTGTATGTTTATCGTCTATAGTCAAATATTCGTCTATGTTAGAAGTCTATTTTTTTTCTTGGATCCCAAAATTGTAGTAGTTTAATTCAAGTAAGAATTAATCTTCAATTCTGCTATATGTTTCTTTACCTAATTTATTAAACGCACAAAATAAGAGAAAACTTTTATTTAAAGGAAATAATACCATGCATTTATTGTTTTTAAACTTGCTTCGTGAAATACGACTGGATAAAGCTCTTCACCTGGACCAATTGCTCAACAGAAAAACATTTTCTCATGAGAGAGTATGCACTTGTTAATTAATGATTGTGTAAAACTAAGTTATAAATGATATGTATTTTTGTTATATCACATAGGTTAAAGTCTGTATGGTCAAGTGATATTTAATAGCCTTGTAATGACAAAGGTATGTTTTAATATAATTATTATAGGTTAAGTAGATATTTAATACGAAAAAAAAAATCTATAAAATATGTTTTAATTAGTACATACAATTGTAGGTAGAAATTTTGTATGTTAGATACGTAAAAGAAAAATATTTAGATATTTAAGGGGTAAAATAAATATTGAAAATTATCAGAAGTAACTAAAAAAAAAAAAATGCTATAACAAAATATTTCTTGTTAAAGTTTTGAAACGAATTTATACTGTATTAATTGAGGAATTTATTCCTAATTATTCTTAAATAACACATCCACTTTATTTAGTTTAAGATAGTATGCTACCAACTATTTTTGAATGTTCCTTTATTAAAATTAAAATTATTATACTTTTATTCTATGATGTCCATTGATTTCAGATGTTGATCAAAGTATACACGGTAACATAAGTTTATTATAATCAGTGTATTTACTTATCCTGCCCAGATATAGCATTGGTATATGCTTAATATTCGCATAGGTAATAATTATAATGTATTTATTTTGTGGGATGAAAAATGATCTCCCCAAAAGCTTTGTTTTCCATGAGAGGAAGATTTTAAATATAATGTTCGGGTATGTTTATAGCCCAAGTGATCGATTCTCATAGATAGGACGATCAAGAATTTATCTTGCATTTAGTATGCTTCATTCGTTTAAATCCCAGGAGAGGATTGTATTTGGTGTGTGTTCGTTGTATGCCCAAGTAAGAGGCAAGAAACCACCAAAATATTTTAATGTAGTAGATTACTTTACAGACCTTCGTGGTTATTCCATATTCCTCATGTGAAAATAAAGATAGCTCCACCATGGAAGGTGTTGATTATTGTGCTTAATTTTGAAAGTTCGGGCAAGATAAAGGTTATATTGGAGGTGTTAGTTCCTCAAGATCCACTTTAGTATAAATAGTGCGTTAGTAACTAGGGTCGATATCTGTATTGTGCTGCTAAATATTGCTAGTATTTGACAAGTAAATCAATGGAGAAAGTAATTAAAATTGCGTAGTTTTAAAATGCTTATTTACTGAAGGAATATTCAAATGCAATATTTAATTCTGGTTAGTAATTAAATAATACTCATATTTAAAATTATACGTATGAATAAAATTTGTATCATAACTTAAGTTAGCATTAAGTTAAATGTAAGATGGTAAGTGTAACTTCTGATAACTGGCCTATAATTAGAATAGGTTATCCCATTAAAGACCATAAATAAAGTAAATGTATTAGAAATAAATTTAATATTTTGCGTATTGCATATGATGGGATTAATCATTTAAAAAAAAAAAAAAAAAAAAACAAAAATAGTTAGTCAATAATTTTGAATAAAAGCTTCTACAAGGTTACCAAAATGTAATAAACAATGTATTGGTAATGAAATGTACTTTTAGTTAATCAATCCATATGATTGCATACAGGAGAAGTAGTAACCTCTAGTCCATAACCAAAAGAGTATACAGAGTAATGTCAGTTATATTTTATATTTTTGTATTACTATGGGATTATTGAATAAATGTTCATATATTTTTTTTTGTGATAATAATAAATTATAGTCTTGTTAAAATTTGTTGTAGATTCATTTTTTTTTGTTTTTATATGCTAAATATAAGTGTTTGCACAATATTTGCAAAACCTTTTCTTGAGTCCGAAATCATTCCAAATTCTTAAAAACTTAATATACCAGATAAATAAAGTTAAGCAGATCGGAATATGTCATTATATTTTAGTTTAATGATAATTATTTATGGAGTTGAAAACTTAAGACTAAACATTCACCTTTGTGTAAAAAAAAAAAAAATGAATTTATTCCCAAACCATTAACTTTGGTTGCACATTATTCCAAACATTTAGTTAAATTGTCTAAGTAATAAATCTTAGTTATATTATTGTGTTGTCATGGATGATGGAAGGACACAAAAAGCACCCTTGTCTTTTTATTATTCTGACTGAGATTCTAAAAAAAAAAAAAAAAGGCTGTGTTATTCAAAATTATACGTCATTATTGAATAGAATTATCATCTCTTTAAATAATATAGCAGTGGATATGAGAGATGAAGACACATTGAATTTAAGTAAAATAAATGTTTCCTATAGCCGACCAGAATGCCAGTCATATGCGACAACACAATACTGCCGAGCATTTCCTTACATGAAACAAAGAACCCTGAGATTAATATTATTATAATTATTCTTTAAATTAATAAGTGATCAATTATTGTTGTTATTACAATCGTGGCATGGCTTAAGAGAATTGAATGTACAATTGTATTATATGAAAAGTATTTTAGATCATATTGGAAAATTAATGGATATGTTGCTTGATTTTGGTTGCCTTAACAACAACCAGAAAAATTAGTGTCACAAGTGCAAATAAATTAAACTAATAAAAATAAAGAGTTAGAAATAAAATAAATTTCTAATAATAAACTAATATTAAAAAATATACTGGGTTAGAATATATAATTGGCTTAGATTCAAAATGTTCAGATTTTTTTAAAAATTTTAATCTACTATCTTGTTAGTAAAAAAAAATAAGAGATAGATTTTGGATATGACTGATTCGGTTCAAAAGTTCCAGATGCATTAAATTCACTGATAAAAGCTATAAGCCAAAAACTGGTCTAATGATTTGAATATGATGCGAGTGTGGATATAATGTTAACATCTAGAATCTATTTTTCTTAAACTTGTAATAAATAGAGTGAATAGAATTATGCCTAATAGCACAGTAGTTGCAGTGTTCTATTGCTTTCTATCTGCTTAACACAATTTATTCTAGCATTTTAATTTTAAAGCTATGTGATAAATTGCAATAATTTTTTTACCTTATTAAAATGCACTAATATCACCGAATAAGGTTTGAACCCATATATTCATCTGGTTACTAAAGACAGTTATCTAAGTGCTATTACATGTTATTTATTTGTGTAATACTATTTGTATCATTTCTCTATTATGCTTGTGCAATTTCTTTTTAATATTATTACATTTATTTATTTTTTGTATATAATTCTGCAGCCTTTTTTAACACAGTTCTAAAGTACATACCTTTTTAAACTATTAAGAATCCAAAATTATACTTGTATGTTAATTTAAATTTGTCTAAGAATATATATGATTACTTAATGAAAATATTAATTAAATAACTTCTGTAACTTTATCAAATTTTGCTTCTTTTCTTTAGCTATATAATTCTATAAATAGTGTTGTTAATTAGCTTTCCAATAAAAGATTACATTTTATTTCCCAATTTAAATAATAATTCTCTGAGCAATGGTTTCAACTTGGGAGGTCATAATCATAGTGCTCAAACTTATTGGCTAAACTAGTATTATTAGAAAAAAACACGACATTAATGCTCGGTGGTCAATATGTAAATTTGTAATTTACATATTACACTTTCATGACAATGCTATACAAGAGTTTTTTTGTTTATCATGTGAATGTTATTAGCAATAAACCATGCCTTTTTAAATTGTCAAGCGTTGTTAGCTGAGAGGTCATCACAGTCACCTTGCAAGCAAGTAGTTGGTTGCAGTCGGTTGTGGGTTCGTGTCCCGGCCGATGCTATGACATATGAGAAAAAATAAAAATAAACCATGCCTTTTTAAATTTTATTTTCTGATCTTTGCACTGCACACACTGTTTTAATATTCCATAAATTGAAAGCATGGTCAAATTCCATTTCATTCTCCAGAAACACTGATTTTAATTTGAGATCTTTCTTTGCACAAAAATAAAAGTATTGCTTTTGTGCTAGATTAGTGGCACTATTAGTATGCAATTTCCCAATAGTAGATTGCTTTGAAATTGGGTTTATTGCAGCTGACTTTGTAAACAATCAGGAGGGTTAAAGAATATATGTGCTGACACATTTAATGTCAGACCAGGCCTCCAGATTATTTATAATATCAGTTGCAATGAACTTAATTGCAAATGGGGAATTGTATGCTAACAGCAACTTGCACAACATCAATACACGTATTCTCATGCAAAGAAAGATATCAATGTAAGATCAGTGTTTTTGGAGCATGAAATGGAATCTGGTCATGCTTTCAATCTATGGAATATTAAAACAGTGAATACAGAGCCAATGATCAGAAAACAAAATTTGAAGATGGATGGTTTGTTGCTAATAACATCTACACAATAATAAAAAAAAAAGACTCTGGAGTTATCATTGTCACAGAAGTGGAATATGTAAATTACAAATTTACATATTAACCATAAAATATTAAGGTCATGTATTTAATAATATCAATTTATCCAAAAAGTTTGATTGCTATGATTATGAGCTCCCAGCAAGTTATTAGTTAAATTGTGAAATAAAATTTAATATTTTCTTGGAAAGGAAATTAATACTACTTATGCAATTAAATAAGTTCTATTCCTTATGAATTTTCTTCATTCAAGTTAAGGTGAACAATCCTGATTTCCTAAAGAAAAAAGTATTTTACTATATATTTATTTGAATAGCTAAATAATACATACACTTCTACTTAATTTCTACAAAACCAGAAAACAATGTGTAACTATCCTGATTATAAAAGAAGTAAATGTTGAGTTCATTTTTTTTACATTTAATCATTTTTCATGATAAAATTAGGTACTCCCCAAATTGTCACTATAACATGAATAGCAATTCATCTTCACCAATATCAAATCATTTACCTATGACATTTTTGGGTAGCAAGAGACGTGGTGAAGAAAGTTTTAAATAAAATTACATCTTTTACAAGTATTGGTTAACGTTGGATAAGTAGATATTAATCACCAAGGCATTTAAATACTACTAGCGAGGATTATTTAAGTTTTTTTTCCTTTTTTTTTTTTTACTTACTAAGAAATCTAACATCCACTTACTGACTAATTGTGTATAGTTAATTGTATTGGCTTCATATGTTTGCTGCTCAAAAAAATCATAAGTTTATTAGGAAAATTTTTTACATAGCTAAAAAAATTCTGAATTGACTTAAACTTATCCAGGTTGTAGGCATAACAAAATAGTACAATAATCATTTACAAATTTCTTGACCATAATGATTGGAATAAAGTATATATATATATAGATAAATAGATAGATAGATAGATAGATAGATAGATAGATAGATGGATGGATGGATGGATGGATAGATGGATAGATAGATAGATAGATAGATGGATGGATGGATGGATGGATAGATAGATAGATAGATAGATAGACAGATAGACAGACAGACAGACAGACACGCACAGAAAATTACTATATTTATTATCTTTTTAGATTAGCGTAATAAAATAAAAATGCTGGAAAACCTCAACATCTGAATATTTTAAAACAGTACATATCTCGAAAGTAAATAAAAAAAAGTAGAGATATTAACCAGAATGATAGTTAATCAATCACATGTCAGTATTTTGTCACTTTATTACCATAATTTATTTTAGCATCTTAAATTTAGGATTACATCATAAAAGTATAAAACTTTACATCGAGAAATTTCATGTGTAAAAGGATACTAATAATTATTATTATAATTGCATTTATACTATTTAAATTCGTAGTATTGTTAATAGTATGTATATATTTTTTCATTAATCTAAAATATTTTTTCCAAGCTAATGTCTAAAATTATGATCAAAATATTATACTGACTACTGCAGATGGTTCACCCTTTTTGATAATATATTAACAGCTACATTATTAGAACCTTCATGTTTGTGTAAAATCTTAAATTATTTTAAAATATTACTAAAGAATCATTTATATATATATTAATAAAAAGTAAATGTTTAAAAAAGATCACGTAAAATGATTAAATCTTTGTTATCACCTGATAAGACCATATCTTTATCCCCTTTCTCGTTTACGCCTTTAAGCTTTTTTCATTAAAATTATAAATCTTTTTAAACATTTCTTTTTCAGTTTTAATCCTATTCTGGACTTAAATATCCTGAAAAGTGTTCAGGCAAATACGAAAAAAAATTAACTAATATTAGTGTTTGAAAATTGTTAGACATTTAACAAAACTTAATTATTCTAAAGGTCTACTTAATAATACAAAACAAATATTAAACGAGGATTTTCCTTTTTCCTCTTTGTTTCAATTTTTCTTATTTTTCATCTTTATTCTTTTTTTTTTTTTTTTGTAGTTTTCTTTCCATTTTGCTGACTCCTTTTTTTTTTTTTTTATACAAAGAATAGTATATTTTAAGGATAAATTAAAAATGATAATGAAAATTATTTATTTTTTAAATAAGACTATTAATCAGATAATAAACGAAGATATAATTTGATAAGAGAATATACAAATTTGCACAAATGCAAAAGTTAGAGATAATTGAAAAAATACTCCCAAAAAGATTACTAAAATAAAAGATAAAGAAGTAAAAAATAAAAAAGATTTTATTAAAATTTTGTGGCAGTAAAAATTCTATCTAAGACCCCGACTCCCAGAAAGCATTGCCATAGCTGATGGGGAAGTTGTATTTCCCTCTTCAACATTATAATAGGACCATTAAAGACATTCTTATTATGTTTATCCTTTATATTAGTCAGCTTAATTAGTGATAACTTTATTGTGGATAGTTCTGTGTAGTGGTAAAGGGTGGAATAGAAGATAATAGTGAGATAAAAAAAATTATTTTGGTTAATTATTGGATCCATTGTATTGAATCTATTTTTGAGGTTCAAATATTTGATTATTTCGTTAACAATTGTCCAAAAAGTTTACTTATTATTACTGAAAGTCAGAAATCATTAAAAACATAATAGTATGATTTTAATAAGGTTTTCTACTTTTGAAGATTATAGCTTGCTTTTTAATATCTTGGCTAATTATAACTCCAAGAGAATGTTTTGGATAGTAATGATAGCTTTGAGATTTTTCGTTGTATGGCTAATTATACATTTCAGATCTTTTTAATCAAATAATTATTTGGTATTATATGAAGAAATAAAAAAACTATTGTCTGGTTTTTATAACATAAAAATTTATGTCAAATACCAAATGGAAGATTTATTTATATATGTCAGAAATTAATCCATGAATTAAAACTACCTTAGTGTTTTTCTGAAGGTTTGTGATGATGTTATTTTAATTTTTTTTTTTCCATATGTCAAAGCATTGGTCGGGAAGTGAACTCGCAACAACTGTCTGCATGCAACTGCTTGTAAGGCAGCTGTGCTGATCTTTCAGCTACCAATGCTTGACAATGTTATTTTAGTTGTATTTATATATTGGACTATTTCCATCCTCTAATATTAAGTATTGAATGTCTTATCTAATATAAAACACAACCAAAATTGCCTTAACTATTCACTTGTTGTTACCACCAAAATGTAATTTTACTATAAATATGAAAACACTATGGAAATTATATTTGCTTAAAATAAATACTATATATACAAATATGCAAAATACAATTTATAAAAAAAAGTGCTACATGATACCACAATTTTATATGATAATATTATTTGGCAGATTGATGCAGAAGGATTCCCATAAGAGGTATCTAAAAAGAGAAGCATATACTACAATAGGCATGACTACAAGAAAACAATTTCTGTTATTTTTGGGTACCCACTCATATGTTACCATCTTGAATTAATTATGTTTGAAATTATTAAATTTTTATAATTTAATTAAATTTACAACTTTTTATATAGGTGAAAATAAACAGAAGAGCATGCAATTATTTCACTCCAGGCAAAGGCTTTTCTCGTAAAGTAGGAGAATACGTATCAAGCATAATTTTCCGATGGATTTGTGAAAAAAAATTGGCTATCTTAGATTAGCCATAAATTGGATACCTAAGAAACAATTAATATTCAATAGAAACTCATCTATTTAAAATAATTATCCAAATTTGAATTCATATCATAAAAATGGCTAAAGAGTGAACATTAGTTTTTCTATTAATTCAATGTAAAAGACTGGTATTGTTTATAGTTAAAATATTACTTTTTTTCCAATTCTCACTACTTTTTCTAAACATAAGTCAGAACGTTGTAAAATTTATGATAAATAAATCTAGTTTGACACCTATGCATTTTTAATAAAAGCTAAATGGCAAATCTTCATTAAATCGCAAAGCTTTGTCATTTATTTAAATTAATATGGTAATGGATTGGTATTCCTGGGGAAAACGATTCCAACACTTTTATCAGCATTTAATATTTTATTTTTACATGTATTTGAAATTGTTTTACAATTCATACTTGGGATGAGATTTATCTACTTATTTCAAAGTTGTAAAGAAATTCAGCTGAAAATCGATTATTTACGCATATTAAGTCCCAATGGGGAAATATGCCGAAACAAAAATAATCTGATAATAAATAAAGTAAAACAAATACTTAAAATTGAAATAGAGACTTAGAATTATTCTTGTTTATGTCTGTAAGGAAAATTAACAAAAATTAAAAATGTAAAGAAAATAAATGAAAAGGAAGCGATCACGTAATATATTCAAATAAAAGGATTTAAAAGTAATCAGAGTTTATACATTTTTTTAATAGATTCATTTTAATTGCTAAATAATTCTATGTGGTTAAAAAAAAAATTTTTGGTGAAGATTTTGGTCTAATATAATTACCTCATGGGTAGTGGTGCTAACCTGCCTGGAGCAAATAAAGCACTTAAAATATATATAAAAAAATTGAACAAAATTTATTGATTAATAGAATTAAATATTAGTTTTAGAGCTCTTAATACGAAATTTGTGTCTTTGATATTGGATTAGAAAAATTATATGATAAAAGTTACTTTAAAATTAATCTGATCAACTTCTGCTATAATTTGGATTCTAATCACTAAAAGACAATACACCAAATTTGCATATTAGTATGAATTAACCATATAAATTTTATTAGTCAAGGGTTGGTGACCTAGCGGCTAGCATAGCTGCCTTCCAACAACCGAGTTCGCTTCCCAGTCAACGCTTTGACATATAAAAAAAAATTTATTAAATAAAAAAACTTTAAACACAAATCTTTTAATTTCAAACAAATTATGCTATAAGATAGTTTTATTTCAAAATATAATAATTAATAATAACATTAAAAATATTAAGTTATTAGGAAAAAATAATAGGATTTCTATTGTTTGAACTCAGTTCAAGTAAGTACAATTATAATTTTAATTAAAAAAAATTAGAATATAAATTGGAATTTTGAAAAGAAATGCTCAATTTTTTTAATATAATATTAAAGAAAACAAAAACTGAAACATTTAATGTGAAGAACATTCATTATCTTAAAAATTTGTAAACTATTTTTTATTAAATATTCAATAGTATAAATCCCTAAATATCACATGATCACCATTTCTAATGTTAGCACATAACTATTATTAACACAGGCAAAATAAGGTATACAGTAGTGCCAACCAGAGTAATCAATGGATACCATAAGGCTTGTGCATAAAATCCCATCTAGGTGCAGTGCTCTCAGATCCAAAGCTCCTCACTGATGAAGGACACAAGCCAGAAACTAGTCTGGGGGTATTGGATGAGTGGGCACTAGATGGGGATTTTATGCACAAGCCCTCTGCCATCCACTGATTACTCTGGTTGGCACTGAGTGGCACTACTGCCTGTGTTAGTATAAGTCCTACAGGCTGATTGATTTGTTACAAATTAGAAGTGAAATTCCTTAAATAAATAAAAAAATATTCTAATTGATCAAAAATTTGGGTTAATAAACTACTTTCAAGAATAATTGTTTTCAGATAGTAGACCTGAAAGATTTTTGCAGATATCTTCTAAACAAGCTGTTGATTATTAAGGTAACCAATTGTTACCAAAGTATTACTGCTTCAATATTATTTGATACAAGGAAGTCTAACTATTCCTGACTTGAAAATCAAGAAAGCTTACATCAGATTAGTGAAATGCAATATTTATTAAAAATTGTGATTGAAACATGATGGAACATTCATTATTACAGCAACAATATTTATGATCTATGGGCGCTGAAAGCAAGACTTTTTCTTTTATTTCTTTATGAAGTAATATAATTTTCTTCTTTTTTCCCTTATGTATTGGTTTCTATATTTACATATACCATTTCCAACCTTCTTAAACATTTCAACAATACTATTTTTTATATAAAAAATTTGTTTCAACTGTCCTGCAATCATCATCAGAGATTATGTGTGGTGACTGCAGTACAGTCAAAACTGTAAGAATAAAGTTTTGATATAAAAAAATAGTATTATTAAAATGTTTAAGAAGGTTGGAAATGGTATGATATTTCTTTATGAATATATGGACAAATTAATGTAAAAAATTATAATCATCTAATTAAAAAGTAGATGAAGAGACTCAAATATAATATTGGCAATACTCTCTATAAAGTAGTTCCACTCAGTGCAAGCCAGAGTAATCAATGGATTCATCCATTGCTCTGGCTTGCAATGAGTGACACTATTATATAGATAGTTTTGTCACTGTGTTATCAGCTTCTGTAAACATAAAGAATGGTGATCATGTGATGTTTGGTGAGATAATATTGGCTTTGAAGTAGTGAACCAATTCTACAACAATATGGTGGATTTATTTAGCCAGGAGAGTCACTTGAAAAAAAATATGCTGGGTTATTTTCTATCTTTGAATTGCTTAAATGTTTTGAACTGGATAAAATTAGATAAAAAAGAGCAAATTATATTTTCATTTAGAATACAGTCAGTCAATAATCATTAAGAAGTGTTAGGTAGAATGGGTATGGATTGACTAACCGAAATACCTAAAGTTAACTGGAAATACTCAGATTTCTATGATTAATGAAAGGGTAATTAATATAAAAGTACAAGACATATGTTACATTTTCATTATTTTCAATGTAAGTTTTGATGCTAGGAAATTGAGACAATGTTTGACTTTTTCTATATTAAGAATATTTTAATTAAATTGGAGCAGCCTCTGCAAAAAAGTTTACATAATCTGTGTTAGAATTTAGATAACATCATAAAATCTATAGTTTCTGTTTAATAATACATTTATTAATAATGCAAACTTTTAATATCCACAGGGGATGGGAGAATTTAATTGTTTTCAAATAAAAAACAATATGCTAAATGTATTCTTATTATGAGCTTAACTTAGAATTCACTAGTAAAATTTTCATAACATTTTTTATTGCTAGATGTTGGACAAATCTAAAACACATTGACATTACAATTAATTTCTTTGCTAAAAGTAAGTTTGAGTATGTGATGAAAGAATGCATAGAGTGTTAGTCATGCTCATAACTGGAAGTTTGAATCTAGCTTGAACAAATTGTGAAATAAACTTATAATTCTTGCATTCCAGTTAAAAGTTTCTGTTTTTCTTAGATTTTATGGTATTATATTTGCAAAAATAACTTATTGATAGTCTCAGTTAATAATAAAATACAAATATAACCATAGTTTTCAGTTGAGGAAGGTTATGTACTATTTGAGCATAGAGTAACAAGATAAATACAACAGTTCTATTTAGTTACTAGATGTCAGTTACTTTTTTTAATAAAACTCAAGAAAAGTTAATTGAAATCTTCATCTACCAAATGATTATTTTCTGTTTTGTTATATTTTTTTCTAAAAAAGGTTATGATTAGTTTTAAGAATATGACTGTTAACAGTTTACTTATGAGAAACTTCTTTTTAATGATTTAAAATTATAAAAATTTGAGCTTACATGATGATGATGATTATATTTGAAAAGTAGGAATTATTAAGACTCAAAAAGGGTTACATGAGTTATATATGAAAATGTAAGGTTTTAGATACAAGTTAATGCTTGATATTACATATACAATAAGGGTTTAAAATCTTGCATGTGACCGAGGGAAAAAAAACATGACTTACAGTAATTGAAAGAAGGGTGTGGGGCTAGAGTTGGTGGTAGATTAATATATGATTGGGCCTATTTGGTGAAAAAGATTATACTTTTCATGGTGTCTTATTGTTCACATAATACATAAGTTGTACATAAAAAACACGAGTTTTTAGATACAATTTGATACATGAGATTAGTTATGTAATGAGGATTTACAATTTTGCTTATGATAAAAAAAGTGATTTACAGTAGTTGGAAGAATAATAATTGTTGCATAACTAAATACATATTTGAAATTAGGTTTACGTAGGGTGAGTAGAGTTAGTGTTCAATTGGTATATGGCTGTACATAAATTGTGTTTATTAGTTGTTAAACACTATAAGTATCAATGCTAAATCTTATTGTTTATGTGCTGGTCATTTAAAGTTTATTTGAGGTAAGTTAGTGCAGTGATCATGTAAACTTTTTTAGATCAGTGGGTTGATGAGGTGAGTGTACTGTGTTACTCTCAAGTGGTGCAATATTTATTCCAGAATTCACTCTGGTGTGATTTGGAGCTATAATTTCAATGGTGATAGGCACTTGAGCTGGTTGAGGTTCCAGACATTGATGTGGAAGTGTTATAAAGAGCAATTGGATTCTGTGGCTGATATAATGATGCACTTGAAGGAGAAATGTCTTAAATGAAGCAAAATATCACCTGTGACATGTTAATAAATTTTGATAAATTACTGTCAGTATGTCAGGCATCCACACCATTGGGGAGGGGGGGTACAATCTTGTGTTTTTAAGTCTAGGTTTTTTTCATTGGTTGGCCTGAAACTTCAAATGGGCTTATTCATTAATGGACTTAAAATATCTTTGCTATTGCCAACATGGAAATTGTTCTTGAGGATTCTGACATGTTTTTCATGAGATAAGAATACGTTTTGTCATTAACAACTTGGTCATGTGGTTGTATAGCAATCATTTTGATTGGTTTTAACGATTTAAAATGTCATTTTTTTAAGACAAAGCTTTTGTAAATTCAAAGTTATCTTAGAAAAGATGGGCATAATTAATTGTTAATGTTAAATTTATCTGAAATATTGCAGATTTGAGTAGTCTTTTGGGAGTTTAAACCAGAAAGTTTTCCTTATTGCTTAGCAATACTAAGGTTTACTGCTGCTAATGAAAATATTTTTTCTTGCGCATTATCATTATACACATGGAATGTTTTTATAGCTAGAATGTTATCTAAATAGGTCAAGTTAAGTCTTTGTGATGACTTGAAATTTATCTTTGAAAAAACTAATATTATGTAAATTCTTAGGATTTTATATAGAAGCTTTTGGAATGAACATAATGACAGGGCTAATATTAACTGCAGGAATGTTGTTGTTGTTATTATTATTATTATTATTATTGTGTTTCAAAGTAAACATTTTTTATACTTTAAACAATGGTTACATCAGTAAACAAAAAGGAAAACCAAATACATCAATAACTAAGATTATAAACATCACTGATTTTCAATTGAATGCAATTGTTCAATAGTCTGGTACAGTTATCATGTGCGGTGACTTTAACTGCAGCTACAATAGTTTGCCACTCTCCTTGAAAGCCAAACTTCACAAGTTGCCCTGCTGCCATTAGCACACCTATATCCAACAAATGCTGTTACATTCATTGGTGCACAAGGATCCTCTCTCATAGATCTATTTTTTAGTTCTCCTATAAACCTAAAAACCTCAATTCATCTCACTGCAGTCTCATTTTCTGACCACATCTGTGTAACACTTATGCAAAAATGCCCACATAACAAACAAACTATTGTAACGATATATAAATATGTCGTTACATTAATTAAAATAAAAACTTAAAAGTTCGCAAATAAAAGGAAAAAACTAAACGCTAAAATTAAAACATTGTTAAACGTGTATACATTCGCACAGATGTTAAACTTTAAAAATTTTTTTTTTTTCATAAACAAAAAAAAAAAAAAGTATTTGAATGTATTTTTTTTAAATAAAAAAATACAAGATTGAAATATAAAAATATTTTAATAAAAAAATAACGTAAGTTAAAATAAAAACAGGTATTAATTAATTCCTGTAATCTATAAAGGGAAATGGTTGTTTATTAATTATCTAAAAGCTGTTTAATTAAAAGTCAGATGGAAAGTTAGATAAGAGAAGAAAGAGATTTTAGCTTGATAAATGGAAGCACTAAGCCTTGGCCCGGACCATAACGAAAAAACAGATTAGTGACGTTTTGTTCAGTGAATCCTTGTGGATGATATAAAAGAAAGAAATATTGAGTTCAAGGAGCTTTTTCCAACTTGATTTTGGTGGGTCTGGCACAAGACGCACTTGTCGTCCTCACTCACTTATTTAAAAATGCAAAGACTGTGATACCAGGACAGAACCAGCAACTGCCACCTCCAAAACATCAGACCGTCTTCCATGAAAGTTCATGGGAATTGCCAACGGGAACAGGGACTTCTCTACCGTAAGCAATAGAACTGAACAATTGTTAAAATCATAACCTTAATTAAGAACTTTAAAGATTGCTAAGTAAACTTAAATTTTATAAAAAGGAACTTTTCTCTGACTTATGTGTCAACTAAATTGATAATGTGATATTTTATATATGTGTGCGTTTGATAAAAAAAAAAAAATCATTTCCATTTATTATTTATTGTATTGATATTTATTGTTTAAATTTTAAATGAGGTAATTTCAAGTTGTTTATAGACGCTTGCATGGATTCGTTTGCGGTTAATTATATTTTGGTTTTCATATTTGATCAAAATATATAGACATTCGATAAATAATGATACCTTACGGTGAGTATCTAAAATGTATTTATTCGGATGTCTTTTAAGTTATTGGTGACAACGCAAGTATCTTATGGTGAATACTATTGGGTTACTTATAAGTTTCCCTCTGCGATTGTCGGTATCAATAATTTTGTATTTTGATTGTTTATGTTTATTTTGAAATGTTTTTGACCGTGGAATCTATGTAATCGATTTATACCCAACATTTTTAAATAAATCTGTGCGAACGTATATAAATGTTAAAATTAAGTCAGGCGCGAATGGCTATATAGTTTTGTAAAGTTGTATTAAGGGAGGGTAATCTTAGGTTATTCATTTCGTAGTTGAATTGGTTCAATGGATTGGATATATTTGTGTAATTAGTAAATGTAGTATGAGATCCGCTACGGGCAGGATTATAGATATACGCCACACACCCTCTGTTTGCCTATGGATGGGTTTGTAAGTCGGCAGAAGACCGCAGTCCATTCCTACAGAGTTTTTAGTTTATTGATCTACTTGCCCACAGATGTCACATTCCTGTTGGTGGAGAGTCAATGTCTTCTCTATTTCTACTTATTGTTCAGATGTACATTCCTGACAATATAGTATTTTGTGTTGTCGTATCATGCTACATTGAATACATGAATGTATCAGATGGATTGGCGCCAGTTGATTGCGAAATTTGTTGCCTACGGTTAAATCAGGGAAGAATATTTTCCTTTCAAATGCAGACCTATGTAGTCCATTCATACTCGACCCTCTAAATAAAATATTAAACATTATAGCAAGCTATTTTAAATGTAAAATTAAAAATTAAGATAAAAATCTAAATGTTAAACTTATTCCTTGGATTTAAATATTATTTTATATGTGCATAAATAAATATTTTTCTGTGTTAATTTCTGGCAGTGGCTTTTATTATTTTTTTTATATTTATATCTAAGGTTATATATTTTATTATCTCTGCGTCTCCACTGAGCTAGTGACAATGGGCTAACGATCTAAATATGTAAATAAAGTGGAATCCTAACAGCGCGTATCTGCCTACTTTATAAATTTTTCTAGGCTCAAATGCCTAGATGGCGCCCTTTGGTAGTGCGGTGCGGTGCGATGCGATCTACCACTTCGTTTGGATCGTTATACTATATATAAATTCTCATATAAGAAACAACTCCCTAGACAATTCAAACTTACCATAGATGATTTCTGTAATATATTAATAGTAAGCAACCACCTACATCAGATGAAAAATTTCTCTCCAATTGAAAAATGGTCTCAACTCAAAAAAATACTAAACATGTGCTGTTCAGATCGTCTATCACACTATAACTCTAATAACCTTATAAAGCAACATATTGAAGACATAAACTCAACCCTTAAAGCTATAACAAGGTTTGATGAGACAAAAGATCTTATCCATAAGCTCCAATGTGAAAACAAACATTTAACTCAGTTATATAACCAGAACAACATGGTTTTTAGGCTGAGAAATTTTTTACCAAATCTATCAGCACTAACGAAAACCACAATAAATTATGCAAAATTTCCAATCCCATATGCTTGTGGCATTTCCATTCTATCAAAAGATAATTCACTCCTCTCTGATACTTATGTTGACAAGGCACTTCCGCACCACTTGAATATTTCCCTTAAAAAATCTCATAGCTCTTCACAGTTATTTACAAATGAAACAAACTATACACAAAATTACTACATATCTAAGCAACAAGTTTTTGATGAAATAGTGTATTTAAAACAACATAACTCACTAGCAAATGACCTTATTCCATCTAACATATATAAGCAAATGGAATACATTATATCTCCATTCCTACAGAAATACTATAATCAACTTTGTTCGAAGGAATATCACATCCCTAACTTATCTACAAATATAGTATTCTGTATAAGAAAAAAACTCTAAAAATCCACATGCAATAGTAAATGATTTGCGTCTCATTACATTAGAAGACATTGATCAGAAAATGTTTGCTAGAATCATACTCAAACAGTTAAATAGCTATGCTTTACCTAAAATTTCCACTTCACACTTTGCAGTCAAAGGGTAAAAAGCATCTCAAGCAATTTTATTAGCACAAGAAGCAATACTTTATATCAAACAGAACAAACTAACAAACTATGTGACATGTCAGGTAGACTTCAAGTCTGCCTTTGACATTGTAAATTGGAACTTCTTATTCTCTGTACTAAATCAAATGCTTTCAAATCATACACACCTTGTTACAGCTATTAAAAACTATATTAACAATAAAACCATTAAACTTAAAAATTACATGAGACTCTCCCAACCCTTTAAGCCAAGTAGAGGCATCCCACAAGTCTCCCCACTTGCATCATTACTTTTTTCAAAATAAATAGATCCCATGATTAAGGACATTGAGCAATGCATAGATGGTATTTTTCTTCCTCACATAGGCACAACTGTTAAGATCATATCATATGTTGATGATGTTTTGATAATATCCAGGGACCTGCAAAATATACCTATGATACTTCATAAACTGAAGAAATTTGAAACTATAACAGGATCCATGATACAAATAAACAAATCATCCTTATGGCAAATTGCTACTGGCCGCAGTCTTCTCTTACTCTTTACAGGTTCATTTTCTTCCTTTCTTGGCATACCTATCAATCTTTCAAAAACACAACTAAGTCATCACTTAAATCTTCTTCTCATAGACAAATTTAATTCAAAAATAAAGTGCTTCAACTCAAAATTACTATACCCTATAATGAAAGTTCGTATCATCAATGCCATTCTAGGAGGTATTCTTACCTATTACAGCCCTTGGATGCATCTCCAAAAAAAAACTATTAAATATTTCATGAGTATAGCAAAAAAATATATATGGGGATAAACATCACATCTTTTATCAATAAAAAATACCTGTTTTCCAATATGCAAGGGTGGGCTTAATCTAATAGCTCCTCAATCATTCACATCCTACATTAGAGCTAAGATGTACATCGTGACCACTACTAACCCCTTTTTAAGAACAACTCCTCCGCCTCTACTTCTGCTTGCTATTATTCCATCTGCAAATCGTCACTTTTTCACTGATCATGCCATTGAGCATGCTGATTTACTGGACAATTATAACATTAATACTCTAATTGGTTTGTCATATAAAGATCTAAAAAAAATTAATTACCCCGATAGACAACTTTGGTCAACACTATCTACTGCAAGAACACTAACTAAATTTCAAAATTTGTAAGTGCCTCACTCATGGTTAAAATTACTGTATAATCTGCTACTTGGTATAATACCAACAAAGTTATTTCTCATAAATCGATTTAAACTAAACATTGATCCTCCCAGAAAATTCATCACATATCTTTGAGACATGTCCATACTTTTCAACCTTACGTCACTTTGTATTCCACAAAGACACAATTAACTTAAAAAATATCCTAATAAATAATATAAAGAAATTAAAACCATTCAATGCCCTTGTAACTGTTCACACTCTGAGAACAATATGGCTTGCCCGTTGTGCTGTAATATTTGATAACAAAAAATACAATGTACTTAAAAAGAAAAACAAAGAATGGTATAACATTTATCTTTATGCTCAGAAATATATACCTAGCAATGTCACAAAAGCAATGTATTCCTTAGTTGCTCATTAAGGTGTTGATAATACGATGACAGTAATCATCTTGTTTCTAATCATTATATTCTAAAAACACCCTAAGATATGAAAAATTAAAAAAAAAAATGTAAAAAGCTCTTAATGTAAATATTCTTGTAAATATTTTATTACTAATAAAGTTAAAAAAAAAATAGTAAATTAGTTTGGAATGGCACTTAAAGGATTCAAATTTTTGTGTTTGATTTCATTTGATTCAAAGAATAAAGTTACTATATGAGTATGGAACATTAGTTAATTTTTGGTGGACATTATTATTATTATTATTATCATCATCATCATCATTATTATTGTTATTTCAAATGTGCTTCAAATGCCCAAGTATAAGTTATATAATATTCAGAAGGGATTCATTCATCATACATAATGAGTATAAAATCAAGCTCAAAGTCTATTTTGAATGTTGACAAACATTTCTTTTATCCATCTATTCATTCTATGCACAGAGTAAATATCAGTAAAGAAACTATTTAAAATCACTTAATCATTAGCAGTTAGTTTGCCTTTACTTATCACTCAATTTTAATACAATTGATTCTAGTATTTTAATTTTAAAACTATAACTTTAAAAAGTCTTTAGTCACTTAAATTAGTTCAGGGCTCCCAGTTTGATATTAATTACGAGTGTCACTATTCATTTTTATATTCTAACTGAGACAATGGGAATATGTGCTTTTATTCTTTAATTACACGAACAAGAAATCTGGCCTCAGTTTTTTTTTTTTGTCTTTTTTAAAAAAAATTTTTATTGTTTTTTTTTTTTTTTGCCTTTTACCTACAACTCTTTCATCTCTCATTTGTTTACCAATTCTATCATTAACAACTTTAAAATGTTGTTTATTCTGATCAAAAGACTTTCGTACATCCATCTAAAAATCTTCTACTACTTCATTAATAAGAGGAAACTTAAGGCATGGACATGAATTTATCTGCTATTAATTTGAATAACTAATCTTGCCACTCTGTCCAATACACTATAAATCTCCACAATATTGTTCTTCCACTTTTTATTTATAATGAATCCTACTCCACTTGGACTTGCAATATTTATGCATTTGTACTAGAGTACACATCCATTTTTTAAATCAAATGTCTTTTCACCCTTTCTTCTAACTTCACACAAGTCCAATAATGTCCCATTTAATATGAGACAATTCTTCCATTTCTTGCAATGTTCCTTCACTTGAAAGTGATCTGCAATTATAAGTACCTAAATAAAAAGTCATCATCAAATGGCATCCTGGGTCTGCAATGAGGGAATTCTTAGCATTCTCCATGTTTGGCACGACTATTCATTCATTCAGTAGCATTTGAAATTAAAATTTAAAAATCAAGTTCTTATTAAAATCAAACAATATTAACATTCTGGCATAAATTGTAAACTTTCCCTAATTTTGAAAGTTAATTCCAGTGTTTTGTTATGCCTTTCTCCAACAGCTTCCCAGGATGAACAATAAAAAAGAAGGCATTATTTATTAGTTTTCCAATTTCTGAATGATAATCACTTTAGTTTTTTAACAGCTTTGTTTTGTTTTCTAGCTAAATAAAGATAGGTATCTGTTTATGTGGATCAATAATAATTGAATGACTAAAAGTATTGTTGATTCTCTGAATAAAAATTCAAACTTGTTTGGTACTTTAAAAAAAATTAAATTTTAACTCTCAAGATGCACAAATCATTATTCCACAAGGCTCCTATATATATATAGTCTGTCCATTAAAGTATAAAGATTTGCTATCTTAATATAAACTGAGCACTGATTATATATATGTGTGAAGATGATAATCTGGACCAACTGATGAGTGCTGGTTCAACACGAAATATGTATATTGGTGATTATTTATATTTTCTACATGTGTGTGGTCATGTGTCTCAGTGGTATGAAATAGTGTGGATAGTTGAAGGGTGCTTGAAAGTCTGAGGTATATAAAAGATTTAGTTTCAAAAGATGCCCATAATGGGTATATTGTAAGAAAATTTGCAATTATTTCAGTTAAAATTTATTTAGAAATTGATAAGAGTTTAAATGAGGTATAAAGTTATTTAAGAAAAATTATAAATTGAAAAAATAGAATTATTAAAAAAATAATGTGTAGTTATTATTATTAAAGTGATAGAAATAATTCATTAAAAAGTTTAAAGGTAATACAAATGTAGAAAGTATGTATTAAAATTAAAACAAATTATGAAAAGGAAATCAATTAAGATTAATAATAGAATAAAAAGTAATATTAATTTAAAATGAATAAGGATATATTATTATAGAGATCATTGAAAAATGAATTGTTCTTTTAAAGTTCATAACATTATGATATTGTTTGTAATGTTTATATTGTTTATAGGTATATATGCATAGATAAGTTATTAATTTATTAACTGTATAGTTATATATATTTGAATATTGTAGATCTGATGATGACTGCTGGACAGTTGAAATTGTCAGCAAGGATGAATAAATTCTGCTACATTAGACTACATTGAAAAGTGTTTATATAAGGTATATATGATATTTTATATATATATAAATTAATGCAGTAAAGGATAAAAAGTGGAAATTATAATACTTTCAGAAAACAGAAGTGTTAAATATTTTTTGAAGATTTTAAAATTGTGCGTCATACAAGAATAATTTTGAATTTGAAACCCTATAATGACAAAGTTAACACTGTATATATTTAATATATATATATTTTAGTTGTTTTGAAAATTTGGAGATTCTTAAATGTACAATAGTATTACATCTAAAAAACTGATTAGTATATAATATTGCTATCATTTCTTCAGAATATTAGGAAACATCCTTAAACAAAAATTTTCTTTGTTATAATAATAAGTAGTCCAAAAATTATTTTCATATAATAGATATGGTAGAATAAACACTATGTATACAATTAACTTTATTTGAAAGAATTATATTTTTAGGATGAAATATCCTTTTAATTTGTTAAATGTAGCAACAGAGATATTAAGTTTTTATTATTTCTCTATTTTATTTTAAAGGGTTTTATTTATTTTATTTAAAGTCTTTGTTTTTTGCTTCTGAAACTAAAATAACCATACTCTTTTATGATTGGTTGCAAATGATTGTGATGGTGACGAAATAAAAAAAAAGATGGCTGAAGAATGTTGTTTTTTCCCCTTAAAATAACAAATTATAAATAAAGTATTTACTCAATAAAACGATTCAGATGGATATTTTCAGTTTTAATTTATAATAAATACAATAAAGATTTGCTTTCTTAATAAACTTTATACAGTTAAATAACTTATAGTACAAAATGCTTTTATTAGGTGAAAGTTGAAAATAGTTTACTTTTTTTTCAATCATTTCTTTTAACAATAGTGTCAATTTGAAAAGCTCAATCGATTAAAAAAAGCTTCAAACATTAGGATTTTCATAAGGGAACTTTTTATAGATAATTGAAGATTATCGGTATACTTTATTTCCTCTAGCGTTTGGAATTTAACTAAATACTTTTAAAAAATGACATTATTATTGCATTTACATAATTTTATTTCACAATTTATCAACCTTTTATAAGCACTAGAATATGAACAAATATACAAATATATATATACGTTTTTAACAACTTATATTTTCAAATGATTATTTTTTATTCCTTTCACTAAAAGTTATAATTATGATTTATGTTTTTAAATACTTTTTCAAGCAATAGTTATTATTAGTTATACTATAGTAGGAAATTATTCTATTTCATTGAATAACTACTGAGATTTAAGTGGCAGTTAATAAAAAAATGCAGGTGCCCATTCTTGTTATTTATGAGTTTAAATTGCTTCAACACTTTTTATCTCAACATCATTTCTTATGAGCAAGTCTTTAGGGTATTTACCAATCTACTGTTTATTTATCATCAATTTTAATATAAATATGAAAATATTGCCTTTGTAGATGATACTATAAAAAAGAAAAAAATCAAAAAGTATTTCAATATAATGTGCCTTATTAAAATGTATCATTTTCTCACACAAACAAATAAAAGACTTCATTTTTGCAATAGAAAAGAAACATAAATTATAAATAATCAATACAAACCTATATGGATACATGCCTTCTTAAATCTACTCTCACTTAGCCATTAAAATACATGAGCAATTAATAAAAAAAAAATCCTTCATCAACTTTGATAATAAGCTACAATTTATTTTCTGATCACTTATTATACATAATATTCTGTTTTGAGTTTTATTATTTAATTATTTATTATTTACACACAACACATGCAGGGTTATGATTTATTTGTTTCTATTATAAACATATTGATAAGTTAAATTGATATTAACAAAATTTTAAAGTTATGTATATGCCAATTAGTGAATAAAATATGAACAATTTACAAATATATTGTAAACACAGAATGGCTGTAATGTATATTGGTTTACATCTTTATTTTTAAAAAAGGAACTTTGAATTACAAGTACAGTCACTTGTCCTTATCTACAGATTCATGCATTTAAAAATTATTAAACAAAAAATGAAAAAATTAAAAATTTATAAATTTGAATTCATAAATTTTGTGCACATATTTACATGCATGACATCAATCATTTTTAATCTTTCAGTGAGCTATCTCTTTATCCTATGCACCCAATTAGCACTTAGTTGTATACTTGCTTTCTGTTGTTTCAGTTTATAGCTAAATTGCTTTTTTTCATAACTGTATTATTCTATCATTTTATTAATTATTTTTGTAGATATTTTAATATGTACATTTTTAAAAATTAAGTTATATCACAAGTTTGTATATTATACAACATTTGTTATTATTCATGGTTTTAGATATCCATGGAAAGGATTGTAGCCAAATACAAGGGATAATGAGGAGCTTTTTTGTAGATAAAAGACAAAACTTTGTCAAAATAAACTGCTACAATATGTTTCCATAAAATGTTTTGTACAATGATATTAATTAAAAAATGTAAATCTGCATAGAAGCATTGCATAAATTATATTAAAAAAACAATCACAAATTTGTTTTAATTTTACAACACACATAAATATTAAATCAGTAAATAAAATGTCTTATTTCCAGCATTTTGTATATATACAAAAACCAAAAATTTTAAAATCAAAACTTTGAAATAATATATGGATTACATTCATGGTATGATAATGTTTTTTAGATTTTATTTTAATGATTTGAAAATTTTCTTTTTAATTAATTTTGAATAATTTATGTGATCTCACCCTATAGAACTTTCTTCTTTGTTAAGATAAAAATATATATATATACATTTTCAAAACTTAAGTTATATTTTAAAAATTTCCAATAGCCATATACAATATATAAAATTTCTGAACTTGCTTTTGTGTAGAGTCTATTTCACAATAATATGCAAAAGATATCAATTTGACAATAGATTATAATGTCAACAGAAGATTTGAAAATAATAAACAATGTTTAGTTTTTTTGAGGTCATGTGATATTTGGACACTCAAATGATGGTTGAATGCAACAATTTCATTCAGTTAACAAAATGAATTTTTTAAAACTTTATTAAAGTAGAAATAAATCCAGAAGCCAGTTAGAATATTACAAAATAATAATTACAGGTTGTTACACAAAATGTTGTTTTAAAAAAAAGAAATGATAGGTTCAAAACAAACAAAAAAATATCTAAATTTAGAAATTGCAGGATTATTGGAGAAATGGAATAACTATTGTACATAATTTTATAAATCAAGTCCTTCACTTTTTGTATTTTCATTTATTCATTTCAATAAAAATGTGTTAGTGAAGTCATTAATAATTAAGATATTATAACATTCAATATATACATGTTAACACCAAACCCTTTCACAAATCATTATTTCTAATTTTATTAAGGATTGCATACTTGATAATACTTTTTTTTAAATTCTTAAAAAAATATTAAGTAATATGTAATAACTGAAATACAGGCTTATTATATACCTGTATCAATATATGTAATATATAGGGTATATGAACAGAGACTTTCATGTGGCCTACCACTCTATCTCATATCACTGATACACCTGAACACATATATGTCAAAAAGATAATAATCACCAATATACTTATTTCATGCTAAAACAGCAATTATCAGTTGGTCCAGATTATCATCTCCACACATATATGCAATAAGTGCTCAGATATATATTAAGATAGACAATCTTCATACTTTAATGGACAGGCTTCAATTCACTCCACATGCCAACTCTTCAACTGTCCATCCAATTGAAAATATGATGATGGAATGCTCAAAGGTCACCCTGATGCCAAGATTCTCATCACACCCATGTTGACCTAAAGTCAATTAAGTAATACAATGTGTTTGATGAAAATAGTTCTTTAAAATAATAACTTAATTTGTTTAATGGTATGATTTTTGTGATCATGTCTTACATCATTATAATAAAATAGTCAAACCAATAACCATTTATGACTCATAGTTTAAATTTTTTTGCAAGTTATTTAATTGTCAAATGACATTTTTGCTTTGACATTTAAATAGACAAATATATTTTCATCATCACCATTATTTTCAAACATTCTCTATTCCTTTCAGAATAAAGTGCTCTTAAAATTTAATCTACTTTCTCAGGTTCATAGACTCTCTTCACCATGTTGCACAAAAAAATATCCTTATTTTTTTCAACCATCTCACATATATTTTATTTCTAAGTCTTAGATTCAATTAAAATTGTTCAACTATTTATTCATTATTACATTTCTTAGCAATTTGTCAGTTTTAGTTACATAATTATTTCAATGGTGTCAATGATATCTGTTTATTCCTTAATTAAGTATTTTATTTCATCTTTCCTCAAATATGTCTCTCAATATGACTGGTCTCATCTGTATTAATAATTTGACCCAAATATTTGTGGTTATTATTTTTTTTTAATTCATGATTCTTTAGTCCAATTTTCTTAATTTTATTTGATAATTCATGTAATATTTGCTGAAGTTTTGAAGTAATATTTATAAATAGTAATCATATCATCTGCAAAATCTAAATAACTTAAATAATCTCCATTTATAATTATTCCCTTAGCTTCTCACTTTATTTTCCAAAATACTTTTTGTAAAACTGCAAAACATTTTGGAGATTTAGAATAACATTAACAAACATCTTTTGCAATGTTAATATTCTTAGTATAACACAATCTAATCATGGCTGTTGAATTTTGATAAATATTATTTAGAATTTGACAATAATCCAGGACTATCTCTTAATGATCCAATGCTTTAATCATTGAAGAAATGCTTATAAAATCAAATGCCTTTTCATAATCTATAAACCAAAGCATAATGGCGACTCATATTCATTAAATTCTCTCTGTAACTCTCTATTTAATTTACTAGCACAGAATTCATATGTAATTTTAATTAGTCCTCTCTATAACTTCTCTCAATATTCTAATGAGATTAATAGTTTTAAAATCATTTTTCAATCAAATTGTTTTTTTTTTGTTAATTTGTGTTCAAATTTCACTATAAATAAGTTGTAATTATCTCTTAAAGATTGTGTATAGAACAGAATCTTTTTATTATCTTTCTTAAATATTAATATTTTTTATAAAGTGCTGTCTTAACCAGGAATTCATCAAGATAAAGTCTGGATTCCATGTGAATCTCTCTCTTGGGTGGAATCTCTACTGGATTCTTTGTGATAGCTTGTGAATAGTTAAGCTGTATAAATCCATACCTTATCTAAATAAATAACATCAGTATTACTATTGAAGTCTTCCAATAATTTGGTAAAATCTTTACTATTTAGAAATTTAAATTTTTAAATAATAATTCGAAATTTATATATTGTTTTATCAATAATTTATTGATCATGGCTCATATGTTTTTAAGATATCAATAATAATATTGTCATTTCCTGGAGCTTTATTCCTTTTTCATAGATTTTATTGCATGTCTCATTTACATTTAAAATGCTTGGCACTTCAAAATATGTAGTAAGTGTAGCAGTTGTTTGGTTTCTTGTTTTTTATTATATAATTTTTTTGTAGAATTTTCCCATATATTTCATGATGTTGTCACACTATTTAGGAATAATTCCATGTTTTTTTTCTTATGCTGAAACAACTTTCATTCCAATATCAAGATATTGTTTTATACTTTTGAAACATTTATTCTCATTTATAGTTTTCCTTCTCAATCCACAGTTATACTTTTTTTACATCATTATTACTTATTTGGACCATTTCATATAATTGAAAAGTGTGACTAGAGAACAGATTAATTATTCATAGCAACAATCTCTTCAAGAAAATAGTTTCTTATATGATAAAAATTATCCAATATATAAATGAACATAATCCCTTTGTATTACAGTGGAACTGTCATAAGTGTAGCATTTGGTTCCAATATAATTCCATCAATACTATGAAAGTTATATATCTTTTTAACACATATATGTAAAGAAAAGACATTTTTAACATATGTAAATTAAGTATAGTATGCATCTATATATTGCAACAGTATGAATGGGGCACCTAGTTGATCACAGTCATATATTCAAATTAAAGCATATATTCATCATATGAATATAGTTAAATGAATTGAAAAGAGGAATCCTGTGAACAGTCCAATGGATGGAAGAGAATGGATACATGTAAGCCCTTGGGTAGATATTATATCAAGTCAGACTTAATATTTATATAACATACAAAATATTGAAATATTAAAAGAGTTTTATATGTGTGTGCTGACTTTAATCTCTCACTCATATCAATACAATCTAATGTTAGATTGAATAATAAAAAATTCTAGCTCTTCATCAAATAATAATTTTCATAAGATAAACACTAACTAATATTAATTGAATGAAATAGATATAAATTTATACTAAACTATTTGCCAGTTAAAGTTTACCAATCCCTCTCTACTGGGGCTATAGTTTATAATTATTATTGTTAAGAATTAAAATAAGTGCAACCCATGATTTCTATTTAATAAAACAATCGATGGCAATTAATTTATATTGCATAAATAATAAAAAAGTAACATATATTATAAAAAACCAAACATGTCATGATCATGTGAGTGTTTAAACCATATATGATGTTAGACAAAATACATGTTGCATAATTAGAGGAAGATACATATTTGAAATGAATTTATTCAAAAATTAATTGATAAAGAAAGTTTAGCTTATTATGGCTTTTTATTAAGAATATCATCTCGTCAATGATTATTCATAATCCCAATCAATTATTAGCAATTTCCTCTGATTAATTACTTGGTTTAAAGCAATTATTCTTTATATTGACAGACATAATGAAGTGATTACTTTAATATATATACATATAAGGGAAACACTCTACAACATTAATAAGACTCTCAATATCCAAAGTTTCAAACACTTGGGATGACAACAAATCCATATGCAATTATTTAAATACTCCGTAACTATGGATCAGTAATATTACATTAAAATGCTATTTTAGAAATATGCCTTTGGGTTATTCATTGTGATTTTATCATGAGTAAATCTAGACACATTAGTTTATTTCTATAAGATCATTACATAACATATTTCTAATTCAAATCCTACTGATGCATGAGCACCTGGAATACTGATCATCACGATGGGTTAATTTCTGCAGGATTCATTTAATATCACTATTACAGTCTTCTTTATTTTTAATCATTATTATATTTATTTGGGTACTATGACTTATGATCCAAAGCAAAATGCAAAATTAATGGATGTCTTCCTCAGTATGTATAAAAGAGTGTTTTCAACAGATAAGCAGTAGATTATAATGAATAAATATACAAATCAACATTTTATAGTTTTATTCAATAATACCTTCAGTGGTACATCAATATTATGTTTAGGTATTCTTAAATAGCATTATTAATTTTATTTATAAATATTGGCACTGTATCCAAGGTGTATACTTATGTACTAACTTTAAATTTAGATGGACATTTACAGATCTTTAGTGAAAATTAGAATAAAATCTTCAAACATGATGGGAGCCATATTTCAGTTTCGTTTAAACCTCCATTAATGTTTTGTGGTCTTTAAAGGCAGATGTTGACTGTTTTTTTTTAATAATCTATGCTATGTAATACCTTAATTAAGAATTTCATGAATACATACATACATTGCTTTTTTTTTTTTTTTATAAAAAAATATTGGTTAATCGTATAGAATAGATTTCTTTTTGGAAATGATAAAAGAAGTATATATATATATGAATACAAACTAAAAGAAAAATATTTTTTTTTTACAGGAAGTTTTCTTATGTTTGCCGATCAACATGCTCGAGGTTTACGTTTTCATAGATTATGCGACTTTTTTCGCATTCGTTAGTGAAGCTATAATTATACTTAAAATAATGTGTAAGCGGTCTGCTTAGCGCTTTCGAGATTTAATGTTGGAATCTCATACTCATAGCTTTGTGAATGAATACTGTCATTATTTATTGTATTCTGTATTCTGGGACCACCAAGCAGCTACAGGCCATGTATTTGAACCTAGTTCTGCCCAAATAGTTTGTACAGAGAAGAGTGATGCCAAAAGAAAAGTTAAGAAGGCTTTTTACATTGCAAATGATCCCAGTGCCATTAATAGATGAGAGGCATGCTTTGCTCTCTCTAAACAATGGACTAATTAAATATTCAAACTCATTTGCATATGTTTACAATAAATAACGACAGTATTCATTCACAAAGCTGTGAGTATGAGATTCCAACATTAAATCTCGAAAGCGCTAAGCAGACTTATTACACATTATTTTAAGTATAATTATAGCTTCACTAAGTGGTTATTGTTATAATAAAGAGTTTTTTTTTTTTTGTGTGTGTGTGTTTTTAAATAACTTTAATCATACATGTACATACATATAAATCCATACCCTGAAAACACAACATACCAATTATTTATTAAGATATATGGATAAGCAGTGTTATTTAATAAAATATTGTTTTCAATATTCTTTTATTGATACTTATAAATATACTAAATCTTTATATGCTTCCTGTTTTCTTTATTTATTACTATTATTTTTAAAAATGAAAATGAGTCACACGCTTATTCTCGAAGACATAATAAAACGAAACAAGTCAAAATCGCTATCTCAATTTCAACATGATTTTTGCCGTTTATCTATTAGAATTTAAGGTTTATAAACTACATCTATATTACTAATTGTATCAAAAGTAAATGTGTGCACATTTTTTTTTTTAAATTATGAGTAACATCTCACTTTTGACAATTTAATATATCACTAAATTCCTTAGGATACAACGAAAACAAAATTGTAAATTGCTATCTCTTCTATGAAACGTTTGTACTATATTAGAAAATAAACAAAACATTGTATAGAGTTTTATCAAAAGAATACATCATATATTGAAGTTAAGTAAGATATCATTTATCAATTTCAACCAATAATAATCCTCATATCAAATAATGAATTAAAATTCAGATACTTTTTTTTTAAACATCCATATATAGTATATAAAATCAGATGTGGTTGGAATACCCCTGGATAGTTCAATATCTATGATAAAAATTTACAAAGTTTAAAATTATATAGTATATACATAATGATAGTAACATAAATATTTAATAAAAAATGAAGTACTACACAATAGTCAACCAAACTTGCCTATAAGTATATAAAGTGCAGACATTAACGCTGATGTGAATGTAAATATTCTTTGTTATATACTTTTTTATTTCTTCTGAATTTTCATCACATATGCTTATGAATAAATATATTAAATATATATATATAATAAAAGCTAGATTCAATTTTAAATGAAACTACATTGATAAATTCAAGATAATTTTTATAAAATCTTTAAACATCACATGATCACTATCTCCCATGCTTGCCCATAACTGTTGTTAAAATAGGCAAAACTCTCTCCATACAGTAGTGCCACTTAAAGCAAGACAGAGTAATCAATGGATACCAGAAGGCTTGTGCATAAAATCTCTATCCAGTGCCTACTCATCCAATACTCCCAAACTAATTTCTGGCTTATGACTATATAAGCTACTAAGCTTAGATTAAAAATATTTGTTTCAATCATAGTTTTGTAGTTAAGTAGAGATAAAAGGTGGCATCTGGAGGGTTGCATTAGATCCTAAGATCTAGGTGCAGTGCTCTCAGATCCAAGGCTCCTCACTGACAAAGGCCATAAGCCAGAAACTAGTTTGGGGATAGTGGATGAGTAGACACCAGATAGGAATTTTATGCACAAGCCTTCTGGCTTCCATTGATTACTCTGTCATGCTTTGGGTGGCACTACTGTATGGAGAGAGTTTTGCCTATTTTAACAACAGTTATGAGCAAGCATGGGAGATAGTGATCATGTGATGTTTAAAGGTTTAATACCAATCCTGCCTAATAGGAAGGTGGTGACTATGACTATAAAAGAACGAAATACACCAAAATGTATGGGTGCTGAACTGAGTTCAGACCCATATCACTATATAAGCTACTGACCTTAGATTGAAAATATTTGTTTTAAATTTATTCTCATAGTTTTGTAGTTAAGTAGAGATAAAAAATGGCTGCTGGAGGGTTACATTAGATCCTAAGATGTAGGTGCAGTGCTCTCAATCCAATGCTCCTCACTGACAAAAGCCATAAGCCAGAAACTAGTTTGGGGATATTGGATGAAAAAGCACTAGATAGGGATTTTATGCACAAGCCTTCTGGCATTCATTGATTAATCTGTCTTGCCTTGAGTGACACTACTGTATGGAGAGAGTTTTGCCTATTTTGATAATTTTTATATTAATATTTTAAACATTACATCAACACATTAAAACATTACTGTAAATGAAAATTGATAATGATAAAATGCAAAAATTATAATATCTGAGATTGAATAGTTTTGTTATAATTTCAAGTATGCTTTTCTATGCATAGAACCACCGATATACACTTCCAATATGGTACAATGTGATATTTTAAATCAATTGGTTGCGATGTGAACAAGAATACAAAAAATTAGTTTCCAATTTTATTTTAAATTGCAGATAAGTGAATTAACAAGTTTTAAAATACCACCAAACATCACATGATCACCATTTCCTATACTTGCTCATAACTGTTATTAAAACAGGCAAAACTCTCCATACAGTAGTGCCACTCAGTGCAAGCCAGAGTAATCAATGGATGCCAGAAGGCTTGAGCATAAAATCCCTATCTAGTGGAGATATTGGATGAGTAGGAGAGTTTTACCTGTTTTTTATAATATAATTTGTCATATTTTTTTAATTGTTATTTGATCAAAACTGTATTCATTATTGGGCAAAGAAGTTGTTTTCTACAAGAATGTTGTCAAAAAAAATCTTAATATAAGTATACTTACAGCAACCTTTCAATTATTACTAATTTAATAACAACATGCGATTTAGACAAATGTTATTAACTATGTTAAGTTATGCATAGAACTATATTTATCGAACTGGCTTTTAAAATTTAGAACAACTTAATTTTCTTTTTTCTAAAAAAATATCTATTTTTAAATATTCTATAAGTATTCTCAAATTTTGCAGAATATATATATGCAATAATGACAATTAGTATTACCGTGAAAGGCTAAAACCTTCGACAGATGGGCTTTAAAAATATTTATGTGACAGCCAATCAGAGTGATTTTAATAATTCAGAGTTGTGAGATTTTTTTAAGTTTAATATATGTTGAAACTTGTACAGACAAAATACCTTTTTAAATAAGATTTCCAGGAGAAAAAATAATCTTCATTTGGCATTTAAACAGAGAACAATTTAACTTTCAAGCAAATTGGTTTTACAACATAAGTAATCTGTTGAATAATCAGTCACTTTTTGAAATATATTTCATGCATTTCTATATGCTTTATGATGCATGAATTTCTCTCCGTTTGGAAATATAGTTTCAAATATTACAATTAATTAAAATTTCTAATTACATTCTATACTAAATCAAAATGTAGTCAAAATACATGTTTATGCAATATTTGTAAACAAATATCATTCAATGAACAATTAAATATTTGAAATACATGCACTCCTCACATACCTTCCAATGAATAATTGTAAATATAACAAAACCCAGTGGTTATATCTACTGTTTCATTCTCCACAGAATGGCTTGGAAGCAAATGTAGCTGATGCGAAGGGAGGGGGAATTACTTTATTAACTTTGATTAAAAAATTGACAAAAGTTTTGGAAATATATATATGGTACAAAGAACATAAATAATTATGAAAATTGTTAATTTTATGATGATTTTATTTAGATTTTCAAGCTCTTTTATTTTAAACATTTATAATTTTATCAATGGGTAATTTATTCCTTTATTATTTATTTTTAATAAAATTACATAAGTATTTTTCTTGTATTCTATTTTTAGTAACATTTTTATCATTTTTTAAAATAATAATTTAAATTATCTTGAATCTATTGTTATAACAAATGTCAGAATTGACAAGATTTCTAAATTAAATTATATTAAACATTATTGATGAAATGGCATTACACAACAGTTGTAAAGTTTTTTTTGTTGTTTAAAAATGTATATACAAAAACTCTTTTACAAAGAACTTGGCTATTTTATTATTAAGATTAAAATTCAAAGATAAAAATGAATAATTATATATTTTTTTAAATGGTAGCATCAAAGTATTATTGTTAGATAGCATCAAGTCAGTGATGACTCCTAGAAGAAGCAATAATGTAAACATGAATAATCAAAAATCATTAGATGGAAATGATATATATATATATACTCCTAGACTGGTTTTTACATATAGCTCTGTCATTTAATGTCTATTCATTACGCAGACTTTTTTAGTTGTGAAGTAAAATAATCAAAATGAATTGTTATGTCTGAAAGAATCTACTGAATGTAATAAAAAATAAAGTTACAAATTAAAGATTATTATAATCAGATAGTATTAGATTAGAACTATAATGTAACTATAAATTTTTAAAAAAATTAAAATACTCTTTATTTTATTTTCATTTTTAAAAAAGACAGTCTTTTTAATAGCAACAAACGCTATTTCCTCTCTATAGATATTTTATTTAAAAAATAAGTGATTCTAAATTAAATGGAATTAAAATGTTTATTTTTAAAAACTAGTTTCAAGAAATTCAAATGGAAATATTTATGTTTTCAACATTACTGTTACTATAAAAGTACAATCAACTGGTAGATTATGATAAAGAAATTAAGCATTCCTGTTAATTTTAATGTATATTAATATACTACATTTAAGAACACAGGATTATATTATTCATGATATATATATTGATAATCAAAATTATCCCAAATTCAAAACATTAATATATTACTGTGAAGAAATATGGGATTGTATTATAAAATGACTGCAGTTATCTTGAAAAAGGATTCATAATTTAAGGCTTTATATAAATAAATTTTAATTACAATTTTTTAAAATTAAATTAAATTATAGAAGTACAACAACAATTACTTTGAATCAATAATAATTCATACAAATCTGAGATTTCCTTTTGTTTCACCTGGTGAGAGTTTTTGAAAATGCTGAACTTATAACATCTGTAATAAAATTTATATTTTATACTAAAAATCACTAAATTAGTCTTTATTTATTTTAATTTTATAAATTACTAATATTCTAAAAATCATTCAATTTTTTAAATATTTAAAAAATGACATCTATATAAGAATAGAAGATGTAAACATCACCAATAATGTTAATATAACATTCTTTCAGAAAATGAACAAATTCTTTTTTTTTAATGCAAATGAATTAATGTGGATTTGTGATTAATCTATCAAATTGTACTTTAACATATGATATTTGCTTTATGATTATTAAAATATTTGAAAAACCATGATCTAAAGTGGTAGAATTTTTTCTGAAAATTCTCAATCAATAAAAGATTTATTGAATTAAATTATTAAATAAAAATAAAACAAAAAATAAAATAATATAAGAATTAAAGCAAATCCAAATTTTTATGTTTCATTTAATAGCAATGAGTTGTAGAATTGTGATAGATGATATGAAGTGAAATTTTAAATATATATATATTATATAATTTTAAAAAAATGTAATTGGATATAAAATAGTATTACTTCAGTAAAAGCTGAAATCAACAGTCAATCTGATGACTCAATTTGAAATGAGTCTACTGTAGACCAAGCTAACTATTTAGCCTTTGCCAGGTTTGGCAATTACTTAAACATAATTTGGATGTGCAACTTAAGTGCTAGTCCATAGAATATACAACCATAATACAATAATGCTGGGATATTAAAAATATGCTGATCATCAACAATGCACTGTCCACTTAGTACCATTAGCATACTGGCCAATTATAAACTTAAATTCTAATAGAGACTAAACTAAAACAAAATGTAGTTCATGGAATTTAAAGAGTATTCTCTTTGCACCAATCCAGGAATGATCATCATCATCAACTGAATGCCCTTACACTAATATATATCCTTTCATATAATAGGCCATTATGCATAAATCTAGATCATAAAACAAACTCTATAACTGTTATTATGAACAAGAGATGTTGCAACATATAATAATCTAAAAACCATTTAGAATTAAGTCATTGGAATAATTTTAACAATGGAATATAAGTTTATTAATAATAATTGAAAATGACATTAAGGTCTGCAGAATACGGCTATACATATAAATTAAGTCTTCTGATTTTGATTAACATAAAAACAAAATTTAAGTTATCATCTTGTGATTTATAATACCTCCTAATGGGTTTACATAAAATGCATATATATATATATACATACACAGACATGCAATATCATATAAAATGAAGATATTTGAATAGATATCTAATAAAAATGATTAAAATTTACATATAAGTCTATATGACTTGCATTGATGTATGCACATAGACATGTGGCATAATAATTTCTGAACATATTTGAATTTCCATAAACTATTAATAAAATTTTAAGTTACCATGATGATACAAGTACCTTATACTAGGTTTACATAAAATATATATATATCATAGCACAGATATGTAGTATAATAATTTATTAACATATATGAATTCATAAATCTATAAATGAAATTCATTTTCTTTTTATAATACATAATTAATGATAGATTTAACATATATGTGTGTGCATAGTAATGTGCATGCTGACATTTTATGCCAATAATAAAATTATTAAAATATCTTCCATAATTAATTCCATTTGAAAATTATACATAAAATTCACATATATGTGTGTATATATAAAATATAGATGATATGAATCAAAATTATTAATTTTCCTATCTTTTATATTTGATAAAAGTTTTTTCTTTTTTTTTTTAAAAAATGAAATCGGCTATGAATCAATCATTTTAATCAAGCAAATTTTACTTGTTTACTTCTAAAATATATAGATTTTAAATGCCATTTTTATCCAAGAATTTATTTAAAATTTTATTTGTATTATGCATAATGCTAGTCACCAGCTGTGCCTCATGTATATATATATATATTTATTTGCACATCTCTGCATACAATTAAATCAGCATATATATATAAGCAATTCTTCAAAAAGTTGAGGGTTTCTCTTGGTAATATTGCCTAATAATCATCATTTGGACAGATATAATCAGGTAATTGTTGACATTAAATATTCTACACTTACATTTCAGGCTAGCCATCTAATACATCAGTTATGGAATACACAGAGATGTTGGGTCTTCCTTCTAGGTACATTTAAACTCCAGTATAGTAAAGTAGTAGCAGTCACCTCCTTGCTTTCAATTACATATTAGTGGTAGCTTTGTATAACTCTGATAACCAACTACTCTATTCTTTTATCCATCTTTTTTAAAGATGGGGTGGAGTGGAACAAGCTCATTAACTCAAGAATATTTTTTTATCTTTATCAATTTTTTTTAATGTACTTTAATTCTTTCAAAAGCATCATTGGACTTTCATCAGTATAATCTACAAGCTTTACTTACAAAAAAAAGGTTTTTAAAATATATCATAGACATTTTATCAAACTGTTGTGCAAGTTCTAATTTTTTTAAAAAAATTTTAAAATAGATAATGGATTTTTATAATTATCAGATCTATTTTAACATAAAACATGCTTGTTTTAATTTCAAAATCAGAATTCAATAAAAATATTTATTAGACCTTTTTTGTTTAATTCATAATAAAATTTTATTTTAAATTCAAATTATTTAATCCCTTAATATTCATCAAATGTACTTGTAGAAAATATCTACAAAATATTTTGGACTGTTTATTTTTACTTTTTTTATAACTTTATATATATATATTTGTGCACACACACTACTATATTGCTGTATGCCATGAAACCCATATGGTTACATTATATTTATATATAATTGAGCAGATGAGTTGTTTAAGTTTAATCTTTCCAAAATGCAGCCTAATGCCCCTTACTTTTCAGCATTTTCTGACATTTTCTTTGTCTCACAAAACAATATAAAATATATGATAAAATGTTTATTACTTCTCAGAAAATAACAACTTTGACTTTATTTGATAGATATTTGTGTTTATTACTGAAATAAATTTTAAATGTTCACAGTTTGTTTCAATAAATATTTAAAAAATTAGACCGTAATCAAAACAAAGACGTTAGACGTCATGTTTCTAAAAAGTTTATTTTCAGTTTATAAAATCAATGAAATATTTCTTCCTTTTTATTATTTTTAAACATTTGAAACATATAATTATTTATTTCTCTTATATCTAATTAATTATGCTTTAAATGTTTAAATTTTTTTGAATATTTATTGCAAAATTATGATATTTTCTTTACTCATAAATAAAGTAGTTTGTTTATGTCATAGCTTGTCTTCTAATTTGCTTCAGGCCATATTTATGTTAGCTGCTAATATAACATTATATTTTGGAAAATAAAGTATCTTAAGTCAAAATAAGTTATTAAATAATTTATATTTCTTGATATCTAGTAAATATAATGTAAATTATTTTTTAAAAATATCTAAAACTGTAATAAATTTGCAAATAAACACATTTTTGTGTCATTGGAAACTTCAATGTCATAAAATGCCAAACATTTTACAGCCTTGTCAACAGACAATGGCAGGACATGTCAGGGAAGCTCATGTCTATTGTAAGAATGGGAATTTTGAATTTTGCAATTTTTTGGGGGGCAATTTTTTTTATAATAAAATATAATGTTTTATATGTATTTTAACGTATAATACTTATGAAAAAATTCACCAGGGGGCGAATTAGCCAAAAGATGAAATAATTCATCCAAACTGATTGAAAGGTTAAAACTTAGGAATAATAAAAAAAATTTCTGCTCTTTAATTTTTATGGCATAATAAAAAAATATAAAAAAACAGTCTTTTATCTAATAAAATAAAATCAAAAATTGGTAAGTAAAGTCTGTTCACAATGATCACATTGTCATATTTTCCCCATAATTACATAAAATTGTAATTGAAGATATTATATTACTTCTGTATAATAACTGAATTTAATACCTTGAATGATAGAAGAGAAACCTTTTTGCAATATTTTCAATTTTCCTTCTACATGCCTTGCCTTATTTTATTTTTATTTCTCACTCTGTTCAGTTATTTCTCATTTTTGGTTAAATCCCAGAGTCAGTGCTCATGAATAAATGCACTCTTTGCACTTACAAATGGAATTTGCCCCATATTTTATGTTATTTGCGAGCCAATTTATCTTTAAAGTTATTTAGTTTACTTCATTTTTATTTCTGAATATCATACTGTTTATATGTCTTAAAGAACTTGTCATTTTGGATTAAATCGATGTTCATAATGTCAATAGAATGTCTTTAATGCAATTATTGTTCATATTAATTTAGATTAGTCTTTTTAATACAGTTAATTCATTTCTACATAAGTTAATTAATTGGGCCTTAAGTTTTATATGGCAAACAATTCATCTACTTAACTGCAATCAATTTCACTTTGCTTTTAATTTATTATGGCTCTTTGCATGTACGATCCCATATATTTCCAGTTTTACTTTTATTGAAAAAAATAATAAATAATAAATTAAAAATAAATGGATTTTTTTTTTAAAAAAATTTCCTGAATGCATATCTACCATATACACACATCTCTCTCTATATATGTCTGTCACACAAGTGTTTATCAATTATGTACTTTATGTATACACTTATATACTCATGTGTATGCATATAAAACCTATATAATATAGTTTGCTATTTTTTTGAAAATATAAAAAGTATTACTTTGTATTAAAACAATAATAATTAAATTGTGGATTAGCAAGGAAATTATATAAAGGAATAAAAATCAAAGAGACAATATCATGAAATGTATAGAAGAGTAGTATCAAAAATTATATAGTGATAAGGAACAAAGAAAAATATCCTCTACAATTATTACAACTTCTGAATTGCCCAGGGTTTTAAATGAAGAAGTGAGATATGCAATTAAATGTATAAAGAAAAAAACTACAAATAATGACATAATATTTAAAAGAAGCAGGTGAAGAAATAGAAAAAAAAATTGGCAAAGTTATATACCAATTGTCTAAAATGATAACCATATGTTTGTAAAAATACAGTATTAATATTTTTAAAAAGTGATAAAGAAGAAATTAAACATTATAGATCTATCAGTCTCTTACCAGTTCTATTTTAAATTTTTACCAAGAAAATTACAATTTATCTACAGAATACTTTGGATTTTAACTGACCAAAGTAGCAAATGAGATTTTAAAGTGGTTTTAGTACAGTGGATCATTTCCAAGTATTGGAAGAAGTTATAGAAAGAACCAATGATGAGTCACCATTATGCTTTGGATTTGTAGATTATGAACAGGCATTTCATATCCAAGATATTGTCATACTCTAAAAATATTTATAAAATTTCAGCAACAACAATTAGATTACCTAATTATACAAGGAAGATTAATCTTGAGAAAGATGTAAACAGGGTGTCTCCATATCTCCAAAACATTTTACAGCAATTTTGAAAAAAATATTTTGTGGATTAAAATACAAAGCTAAGAAAATAAAAATAAATGGTGATTATTTAAGCCATTTAATTATTTTACAGATAATGTAATTGTTTTACAAATAATACTTCAGAGCTTTAGAAAATGTTGCAAGAGTTATCAGATAAAAGTAAGAAAGTAGAACTAAAGATAAATGTTAAAAAGATTAAAGTAATGTTCAATGAATTATCTCACAAAAAATAAATAAATAAAGATTGATAATATTGAGCTAGAAGAAGTTACAAACAAAAACATAATCGTAGAATTAAATTTGGTTGAAATGCTTTTGGTAAAAATGATATTAAAAGAAGATATGCCTATATGTTTAAATAGAAGGATTTTTAGTAAATGTGTCTTACCAGTTCTTAATTATGGATCTGAGACTTGGATACTTATCTGAAGAGCTATACAGAGACTTCAGGACCACTCACCAAATTATGAAGATATGTACATTAGGAGTAACAAGAAGAGATTGAAAATAAAAATACATCAGTGAAGAACAAACAAATGCTACTGAAATTATTGAAAGAATTAAGAGACTGAAGTGGAGTTGGGGTGGACATATTTCTAAAAGGGATGATAATGGATGGTCAATTGAAATCTTAAACTGAAATCCAAGAAATTCTAATAGACCTAGAAAGAAAACATGTGTGAGATGAATTGGTGAAATAAGGAAATATGCTGGGGGATATGGAAAAGAGGTTAAAAATTGGAGAAGTTGGATTGAACTTGGAGACCTTTATGCTGCAGTGGTTTGATAATGGTTACAAATTATATTGATGATGATGGTATATATTTATACTCAATAATTCTCAATAATTTCTTTTATACTTGCTGAAACCTATTGGTTTGCTTCTATTTCAGTGATGTTTTAATGTATCATTATTTCCGTATTTGCACTTTTTTTGCATCAGCTGTTGATATATCTTTTATTTCTGTGATTTAATCCCTTATATGTAGGTAATTTTTATGGATGTTAATATATCTATATTCCAAATATTGTAAACACTTTTCTGATAAATATACAACATTTACATTGATAAATCTCCAAGTAATAGTCATATTAATGCAGTACAATGTAGATTTTGAGTGGATTTGGTATTTTTCTTAACAGTTACCATTATTTTAATTTATTATCCACTTATAACTTACGATAGTAGAGAAATATGGATTTATTTTTCTTGTATAACTTTGATACTGGGTGTAGCATTAATACAGCTGTTGCACAAGTTTAAGTTCTCTAGATATTATATATGGAAGCGATGTCAGTACAAAGAGAAAAACATGATTCCTCAGGCTATGGATAAATAACATTTTTTATGTTGAACATATAGTCATGAATAGAATAAATCTATTCTTGGTTCTCCATTCAATGTACAGAGTGTTCTCTATCCATAGTGCGAGAGACAGCGTCGTTCTCTTCATAATTACATATATGTAAAATTATGCTAATATCATGTGTGTGTCTTTATATAAAAAAAAATTGTAATCATTTTTTATCTACAAAAATTTGCTTTACCAATTAATGAAAAAATATGAAAGTTATCTATGATGTAATTTTTCTATTCGGAATGTAATGTTTACTGTGTGCAATGATGAAAGTGTATGCTGAACTTATTAAAGCATTTATATATATGAGGTCAACTCATTGCAAATGTTTAATTATAAAACATTTAGCATTTGTCAATTTCATTTACTATATATTATTTTTATTTACTATATATTTAAACCTTATTATATAAGACACATATCACTATAGAACAAGAGAATTAAAATAAATTTATAATAAATAAATAACTGTATGGTCAGTTATTTGAGGATTATGTGACTGACATTCAAATACTCAAGTGAAAAGCAATTCTATTCAATTGACTAAACTGATAATATTGCTTTTCTCAATTGGGAATCAAACTGGAAGCTTTTAGTTTCTAAGTTTGCCATTTTACCATTATAAACATAGTATAATAATTATACAAATGACATTTATAATTAACTTATACATAAAAGTAATTAAAAAAACAAATGAGGTTTCACTTTTTAAACTGTTTAGAAAATTGCTTAATGAGAAGACGCAACTTTTTATAATTGTAATTTTTTTTCAAAGTCTTTTTGAAATTTAGAAGTACAGTACTTGGATTTATAAGCTCAACTACTTTATAGCCATGACTTTAATGGTCACGTGTATTGTATCAGGATTTATGTGTTTGATGAAATTGTAGGATGATAGATCCTGAAGCTCAAGATCCATACGCTGCGGTCCAGCTCTTTCATTTCCGGTGTTCAAATTGCTTGTAAATTTCCAACCAATAAACTACTAAATTATTTTTTATACTGAAATAAATTGAGATGTAAGAAAATATCACTTGGGAATTTTATTTTATACTTTCGTTTCTTATTCCTATATCACAGCAGTATTTTTAAATTGTGTTAATAGCCAATTTTTTTTACCAATGATTAATAAATATTTAGAAATCTAATAATATATGAAGTCGAAATCATAGCCCAAATGAAGAACAACTTAAGAGAAGATCTTACATCTCAAAATTGTATACATAAGGTAATATATTACTAAATAAAGGGTTTGATTTTTTGAGAAACTGTAGATTATTTTTAATGTTTATAAATATAATAAAATGAAATAATATAAATCATATATATTTAAATTATTTATTATATATAAATAAAATTTTACTCATATAGTATTTAAATGATATCAAAAGTTTTTAAATTATTTAAATTGTTATGAAAGCTAATATAAGCTATTAATCGATACTATCTAGAATAGGAGTGTAAACAGGAATTTAATCTAATTCAGTGTCAAAGAATTTTATTTATGTATGATTTTTTTTTTCATGCATTAAGTTTTTAAACATTAAGGAATAAAACCAAGTAATCTATATTTTCTTCAAAAAGTATAATAACTATTCTTTCTTATTGCATTGCCAAATGTATACCATATAATACTAAATTGTCCAAGAACTTTACCATTGTTACACAATGCTTTATTTACCATCCTTTTCTTACAATTTACAGTTTCAATTGCCCCAGCAATCTTCTTCAGAACTTAATATCTTCCAACCTCAACTGTTATTTTAAAAATTTGACTGTAACGGTTGAGGTTGGCAGATATAAAGTTCTGAAGAAGATTGATTGCTGGGGGAATCAAAACTGTAAACTGTGCGAAAAGGGAGGTAAATCGAGCATTGTGTAACAGTGGTAAAGTGCTTGGACAATTTAGTATTATAGGCTAATCTTTATTTTATTATTGACCTACCTGCTATTTTTGCTATTAGAATTTTTTTAACTATAACTTCTTTTAGTGTATATTTACTATTTATCCACTCCATTTATTAATTTATCTTTAAATTTTGAATTGTTTTTTTATTTCATTTTATAGATGCAGATTATGTGTAAGCAGTTTAAATTGTTCTTATTCATTTGATAGTACAATTTCTATATTAATATTATTATTTATATAAAAATCTTTAATACTTTAGAAACATACTATTGTATTTTTCTGAAGGTTTGTGATGATGGTATTTTAGTTTTATTTATATATTGGACTATTTCCGTCATAGCCAGCAACACCTGAAAACAGGGGGTAATAATACCTCTCAAAACATGCATATACTAACTTGTGTACTATTACTAACAGTTGAATATATTTGGAATATTTAAATAAAATTAAATTTTTCTAAAGATATTCAATACTTATATTTGATGATGGAAATAGTCCAATATATAAATATATACTATTGTATAATTTAAAATTCTAATGAATCAATATCTTAATTTAAGATATAGCATACTCAGTATTGGTATTGATATCTGAGTTGTTCTTGTTAAAAAGTTCTAAAATAAAAAAATATGCATGATTCATCTTGGTTATATGTGGAATATTTTCCTGCCAGACATTCAAATGGATGACGTCAAAGTTGTGAGTGGAGTGAATTTGACAATTGTAAATGAAAATGTAACATTCAAATATGTAAGCAAAAGTTTGTAATATTTATTTATTTCTACTTATTGTCCACAGATATGTAATGCACATAAAATTTATTATGTGACAAGATATGGTGTTTAGACTTAATTATATTTTAGATGCCAATTGTAACCTAAATTCAAAACTGCTCATTCTTATTGCTTACTCTCGTTTTTCTGCTTTTCGTAGCTCCAATATTTTAGCAATAATTTTTGAGTGATAAAAATATTTGGTAACTAAACTTCATATACATGTAAATATATGTTAAAATTTTAACGGGGCACATTTTTGGTCATTAATTGTTAAGATTTTTGTTCTGTATTTGAAAGATCTTAAACAGATCATACATTCAACCTCAAAATACTGTAACCGATAATAAAAAAATAAAGGCAATGAAATTGATATTAATTTATTATAAGACTTGAAATATAAAGGGTAAGATGGGTAAGAGAACAAAAAATTTTCATATTCAATTGCATTAAATGAATTAAAAAAATAATGACTCTAAATTCTGTTGAGATCTACAATATAAGATTTATTGATTCCTTTACATACACTACTTTCATAATAAAAAAGTTCCAATAGAATTGCATTTTCTTTTTTTTTCCCATGTGTCATAGCATCAGCTGGGAAGTGAACACACTAACCTGAGACAACTGCTTGCAAAGCAGCTGTCGCTGACCTCTCGACCACCAATGCTTGACAAATGCATTTTCTTTGCACTTAAATATTTTAACAAATACATGATTCATTTTCTGTTTTGAATATATTCACCATATTACCCATGGTATTAGAGTAATAACCTTATTCTGTATGTACTTAATGTTTTATTAAAATTACAGAAACACAAAAATATGAAAGGAAGTATATTAGTACTTTTATTATTCATTTTGTAAATATACCAATTCACAAGTTTTTTAACAGCACTTCCTGGTTATTTATATTTCAAACAGTATTATATAATTCAAACACTAGCTTTTATTCATCAACTTTCTCTTATTTTAAACCTGGAATTGTATAAATATTCTAATTTTTTTGCATAAATCTTTTAAATTTTTATATTCTAGTAACATATGTTTTATATTTTTAACTGTTGACAATCTAGATTCAAATGCCACCAGTCTTTTTTATTTAGTTGAATAATAATTTCTTCCCAAAATACCTTGTTTTTAGACTTAATGATGTATTTGCTCAAAGTGTTATTATAAATACATTGTACAATAATAGATAGTTTGCTGGTATTTATTTGCATATTGTTTTACAATTCTTCTTAGCCTCATTGCCCTCCACTCCCATATCTGGTTAATATATTCTCTTTCAATTTCCATTAGTTGTAATTTTCATTTCATCAGAATCCATATATTCTATTTCTTATAAAACCTATATTAAAATAATTTCCTCATATATTTTCTTTGTTTACAGTAGTACTTATTGTCCCCATACAGTGTAGTATCTATTCCAATTAATCCAATTAAAAACTTTTTATCACTTATAAATTGTACCAGTCTGAAGACCTCATTTACTGAAAATAAATCATATTTTATTGGATTTTGTACAATCAAATATTTTATATTTATGAAAATTGATGTATTTTTTTTTTAATTATTTGTTGCTTACAACAATCTTTTACATTAAATTCATTATTTAGCATGCTTTTTAGAACATTGGTTTCAAAACTGTGGTCCAAAATTTTCCAAGGATCTAACAGATAATAGCTAAAAATTTAAGAATGAAATCCTTTACATTTTCAAAAAATGATCTGAGAATTTTGAATAATTATTTTACTTCTTAGAGCTCAGCAAAATTATCAAAACAGTCTGCAGTATTCAATTTCTTTTTTCAACCTATCTTTACGAGTAAACTTTCTTCTTTCTGCTATATTAAAAAAAAAATTGGCATCAATTCAGATTGATGTCATGATGTGTACTTCAACATTTCAAATAGTAGATCAATATTATGAATTTTGTAGTAAAAATCACATTATATTTTATATGTATATCTATATAATAATTTTTTGTATTTATATAATTATTATAATTACATAGATAGATTCAGGCTTTAGTATTGTAAAATTTTATATTAAGTTTATAAACAAATATAATAATTTTAAAATTAAAATAAATATTTTTCTTTTGTGAAGGTAATTTTTTTATTTTACTTGTAATTTGAAGTGTAGGGGATTTGAACTCAGATTTTCAAGCACTCTCCATCTATCTACCCTATCTCATACAACTGATACACATGACCATACACATGTAGAAAGATAAATAATCACCAATATATGTATTTTGTACTAAACCAGAACTCATTAGTTGGTCCAGATTATCACCTCCCACATATATATATAATCAGTGCTCAGTTTATATTAAGATAGCAAATCTTCATACTTTAAGTACTCCAACCTCCAATTTTTCAGCCATCCATATCATTGAAAATCTGATGATGAAAACCCAATTAAGCTCCCGGTTTGTGAAGAGTGCCTGGTTTTCAAATATTTACACATCAAGCTTGTATCCTGCCTATCCCTCTTCTATGTATTTAAATGGAAAAGGTCATATACATTAGGGGTCAGAATGACTTGAAGCCAACATAGGTATGACAATAATATTGGCATCAGCATGAGATTTGGGTTTTCATCATCAAGTTTTCAATGATATGGATGGCTGAAAAGTTGGAGTAGATTGAAGCCCATCCATTAAAGTACGAAGATTTTCTATCTTAATATAAACTGAGCACTGATTATATATATGTGGGAGATCATAATCTGGACCAATTGATGAGTGCTGGTTTAGCACAAAATATGTTTATAGGTCATTATTTATCTTTTCTACATGTGTATGGTCATGTGTATCAGTTGTATGAGATAAGTGTGGATAGTTGAAGGGTGCTTAAAAATCTGAGTTCAATTCCACTAAACTTACAATTAAGCTCCAGATTTGTGAAGAGTGCCTGGTTTTCAAATGTTTACTTGTAATATGACTAAAATCTATCAAGAACTTAAAATAGGATCTACCAAAATATTTTTTTTTGTATAGAAAGTATCTCAAATTTTTAAAATTGCTATTCAAGAGTCATCAATTTAAGTGCAGATATTCTAAGGAATCCAGGTGGCAGTAGTGATCATACTCCCAGAGTAGTTTCTGGTTTTCGGCCTTCATTCTTAAGAAATACTAGAATACCTATTTCCATTTAGAAGTCACTTTCATATCTATTGTGCTATTCATATTAATGACATAAAAATTTAAATCTTAATTAATCTACTGATATTATCATAGTTTTTTTTAAAGAAAAATCTATAGAAAATAATTTAGAAATATGTTTTAAAATAAATGTACTTTTTCGTAATTAATATTATTATAAATCAAATCAACTCTTGAAATAAAAATGATCTTCTGTCACAATTTATACAACACGTTTTTTGGTTTTATTAGCATCTTTTTATACTTTAAAATTTAAGTTTTTTTTTAAAGAACTGTTTTACATAAATTTCATTTATTTTTCAGACTAAAAGAAATTATCTCTTAATCACAACTTTAGTTTTCATGCCAATTTACGATAATGGCGTAAAATGATATTTACATTAACTTTCAATTAGCTCATTCCAGCTCTCTTTAGAAAAAATTCGGAACTAATGAATTATGACTTCATATGCATTCTTTTTATATTTACTTTTGTCACAGGTTAGTTTCATATTAATATTTGCATAGTATAAAAGAAATTTATATAAGTGTATATCGATCCGTGTATTAAAACATAGAGGGCACATAACAACAATTTTGTTCATAAAGACTAACAAATATTAATTCTATTAATTTTTTTCTTTCAAGGTTTATAAATTGACTTTAACGTTAACGTAAAAATCAATTATGCGTTTAAATTTCATATTTCTTTTGAGCTACACATATTCAGAATAATCGGCAGTTCTACCTTTTATAAATCAATCATAGATACATAATATTTTGTTCTTTATGAAACGAATTATCAAGTCATCAATCATAGTTTATCTTTCTATGTTAATTATAAATCTATTAAACGCACATTGATTAAAACACCTGTAGAGGTCCCTACTATCGCATTTTATACGCATATTATCGAGGTTATAGCCTCAGTAAATATTACTTTCTATGTTAAGCAAAATAAAACCTTAATAAAAGATTTTTTACTACAAAACTCAAATAAATTTTTATAAAACGAGACATCTGAATGAATTTAATCTAGTAAACTTGCGATTATTCTATGTTTAAAATTCATTTTATATCTAGTATGATATATATATATACTTTATCATCAATCTATATGAAAAAATAAAAATATATAGATGCCATACTAAATTACCACTATATTGCACATATAGTGTTTATGCTTTAAGCACAATATTTTATGAGCAAATAACATAAAGAAACAAATCTGTTATATGCAATTCTTTTATATATATATAGTGAATTAAAAAAAAAAGTTTAATGGAATAATAAAAACACACAGCAGAGATTTAATTCTTTTTTTTTTTTTTAAAAAAAAAAAAATCTCTCCAAGAGAGAGAGAGAAGAGATTCAAGAGGAAAACCATGGAAATCAGACTGTTGATCGAAAGCAAACATTTCAAAGTTGTTTTTTTATTTTTTTTAAATATATGTAATTCTTTAAAATGACAGAAACAAAACAGAAGCCAGAAACACGAACCATTAGAATGATCATCTTACTAAACCAATCTAAATATGTTTTAAAGTATTACAATTTTTATTTATAAATTTATTAAAAATAAAATGTTATTGTTAGTTACAAACTATAGGAAGAAAATTATAGGAAAATACCAAAAAAATAAATATATGTACATGGGTGGAAATTGACTTTTATATACATTGACGCCTTATGTATAAATATCCAAAAATAAAAACAAACAAATATTACATAATAAATACAATTAATCAAATGTCAATGCACCAATCAAATGCTAACCAGAAATCTAATTGAATAACAAAGAAATGTAGGATATATATTTCTGCCTAAATCCAATTTATCAGTCGCATCAGCCATGCCATTCATAAATGAGAGACCCAACATCTTTAATGTTTATATCAAACATTACATTAAACTTAAATGCCAATTATACAAATATAGTATATAGAAAGCAATACAAAATGAACAAAAATAGTCATTTAATTTTTATTTTAAACGTTATCTTATTGAACATAAGTGATATGACAACTGCATTATTTGAATAATCAATATATATATTGAAATATTTATAAATATGTGGAAATTTCTGTTATTTTTATTTCAACAATTATATCTGTTAAAAATTCTTAAAATTATAATATTTGACTGTGGTGGAAGAGTCTATTCTAAAATAATGAAAGTAGAAAATGTGAGGTTTGTTTCCTTAAACATATATAGTTACTGTAATAGTTTTGTCTCTACATAAGAACTAGAGTTGCATTTAAAAGAGAATCCTTTTTGACTGTAAAAGGCATTTATAATATGTAATTTGTATTGGTCATTGTCTCTTAACATGTGACTGATTTTTCTAAAATAAAAATAAAAATTTCCAGTATTTAAAAATATTTCAACAATTACATCTGTTAAAAATTATTAAAATTCTATATATAATAAAATACAATCAATAAAATAACAATGGCCACCAAAGCTAACATTATTCTCAAAAAAATAGATAGATTATAAATTTTTATGTATATTCAAATTTCTGCCTAAAATAATCTATCACTCCAGCCACTCACAACCCAACAGCTATTAGTTAAAAGAATTTGAGTTCTATGAAAAATATTTTCATTATTTATCAATATAATAGTTTACTGCATCAGCACAGGTTATTATCACTATTTGATTGATGGAATAATAATACCATATCTGCTCACCATGCTTATACATTAGGCTCATATTTAGACTGATTAATATAAATTTTGGGAATTTTTTAAGGTATCTGGATTATAGTCAACCCAATTAAGAGTATCAATTTATTTTTAACTGGAAAGTAATAAAGATGAAACCTTTTGTAATGTAGAAAGTGAAAAGCTTGATGTATATTGTTTTTTTATTTTTTGTGAAGAAATATATATATATTTAATGATTAGCTGAATGATATATGTATACATGGTAGTGCAGCAAACTTCTTTTGTGAATGTAGTCAAGTCTATTCAAGTAGTATAGAATAAGGTTTAAGCAGATACAATCTCTTTGGAGTCCTGAGAATAGTAGAAGTGATAATCATCAAGATAGACCTTATGAAGCTGTGTGCAGACTTTTAATAATATTATGATGACATTTTTAAGAAAGTTCTACTCTCTTCACAGTCAAAAATATTGAACATTCACATGATTTTGATCCTAAATCATAATTTGAAATACAAAACATATGAATTGAATTAATAATCTCTTTTCTTGATCTTAGATCTTCTTGCACAATAAGCATAATGTTTATCATACACTGAATTCTGATCAATTCCATACACACATTTACTTATATCATTAAATCTGTGGAGAACATAGGTTCCTATTTAATTAACAATTAATTTTAACATTGTACATTTAATTATGCCAAAATATTAAATGATATTAATTCTTTTCTTAAGCAACAAACAAATTTATTTGCAATAAAACAAAAATTGTATGATATAATCCTACTTCCAATGTTAATATTCAGAAAATTAAATCAAATGGCATAAAAGCCTATCAATATTACTATTGATATCAGTTTATAGATCATCACTAGTTTATGTCAATTATTAAATAATGTAATAGATAAAACAATCTCATTTTCAGTTATGTTTTAAAATTAATTTTAATAGAATATAAACTACATTATTACAATGGAAAGTTTCTGACCAATATACTTATATAAATATATCTTACTATTTATATGCCTAAATCACTTCAGATTTTATTGTAATTATAATATCCTGTCAATTTAACCTCTATTATAATTTAACCTTATAATATATATTTTATTATCTGTGCCTATATGTGAAAGTATGATTTATAAAATCATGTAAAAGTTAAACTTATATAACAAATATTGTTTTATATGTGTGTGTAAAATCATGTCCCAAAAAATTGTAATCATTAGAAATACGTTTAAAGATAATTAAATAATTTGTAATAGATAAAAAATATACTAAATGATCTAAATTGGCAAATAAATATCCAATATTTGTATAAATAATAAATATAAGATTTTAATTAAAAATAACCGTTGTCACGATTTACACATCATATGATTTTCATTAGATTATTATTAAGGATTATTTTCTATGCCTCTCAATATCACGGAATAATATTCTTATAAACTTTTCAAGTTTTTTTGAGATTTGATGTCAAATCAGACGCATATATGATGAATAATTTTCTTGTTTATAGTTACATTTCACAAGAATTACAATTAATAATTTTAAAACAACTTCAACTAGCATTCATTATTCAACTGCAAACTCACAGAAAAAAAAATATATATAATTTATATTTTATATATTTATAATATATTCTGATTAATGGCCTGGTTATGTTATCAATATTATATTAAACATCAAAAACATTATACATTTTTATGAAGGTTAATGCAATGTTAATACTTTTAATTTTCTAAATTGTTTTTAATGTAGCTTATCATCATAAAAATACATTTTTACAATTACATCCAATCAAATAAGGGAATATCAACGTTGTTGATTAATATTATAAAAAAATATCAATATGTATGATAATGCAAAATACTGTATACACATATACTAAATTTAGAATTATTTCTGCTAATCACAAACACTTGTATACACGAAAAAATTATTGAATATGAGAATGATAAACGATTAATGACCATCATTTTAATTCCATTTCATCAGCATAAAAAATACATTTCATTTCAATCTACATATACACACACATATATACATTTTATTATATTGTTTAAATCAAAATTATCATTTTTATTTTTGTGATAAGTAATTTATATCCATATTATTAACACATATAGTTTCTGTCACTTTAAAATATTTGATTTTAAAATGCATATATATCTTGTACATAAATTATTTATTAAGTTAATCTTTAAACAGGCACACACACATATATTGTACATAAACACTTTAAGTTAATCTTAACGAATTAAATATATTTTTTTTTTTGTAGATGTGATTTTAATTCCAAAAAAGCCATAATAAATTTGAATATTCAATACAGTATAATAAATTAATATTAAATAATTTTACAAATAAACATTTATTTCTATATTTTACTTTTACATTTTGTACAAAAATCACGCATCTATTTCAATAAGAATTTAATTAATAATCAATATTGTGAAAAATATGAATTAGATTTACATAATAACGAAATGCAATTAAAATCACATATATAATATTCAAATCAATTTCCCAAATATAATACTTTATCAACACCCTCTGTGAATAAATAATTGAAACAAACTGATTCAAAATGAGTGATTTGAATATTTTCTATATAATTTTCAGCTAGTGATATATGCTCTGGAATATTTTCGTATACATCAGATCTTTATAATTGTGATAGGCCAAATATTACTTCTATTTAAAATTCAGTTATTTTTTAAGAGTTAATAAATCTTTACATTTGAAGTCGTTTTTTTCTTTGTAATGAGCTACTTTTAAACTCGACCAAAGTTGGAATTAACAATAAGCTTTTTCTTCTAATTTTTTATGTGAAGATTTAATAAATAAAAATAATAAAATTATATAATTTATTTAACCATAGTCACATTTATGATCTTCTCTAGTTCGTTTTAAGCACAGAAATCTGAGTTGTTCTGCTGTTTTTCATCTGGTTCAAAATATATTTTTTCATTTTGTTTGTATGAATCATAGGTATTAAATTTGAATTTAGTGAAGAGATTTAATTTTTAAGAATTTTTTAATTTAATTATAATAATTTGTATGTAAATTTCAATATCAATTAAATAATTTTTTTTATTTTCAAATTTAAATTCATCATTTAAATCTATCTTGATAATGCTCTTTCACATTTTAAATCATTCTTCTCGGATTTTGTTTTTCCTTTTTTTTTTTTTTTTTTTTTCAAAAATATAGCAATATTTTTTCTTCAGTATAAAAACAAAAAGCAGTTTTATTAAATCACATGAATAACAACTATTTTTAATATTTTTTCTATTTGTATATTTATCAGATATTTCAAAAATAGATTGCAGCTGAAAAATAATCATAGCTGCCAATTTTGTTAAATTTGCTGCAGACATAACATTTTTGATTTTCCCTTTTTTGATTGTAGTTCAACAGAAATGTTGTTTTTTCTGGGTTTAACTTTGTAAATACTTTTGAAGTTTAATAAACAGGGCCACTATGTGTGGGGAACATAAGCCCTTCATTACAAGGCACAAGACACCAAAGTAATTAATAATATATATAAGTGAAAATGTTTACATTTTCGAATAACTTCACTGATAGAAATACATTCTGAGTATAAATATTTTTTATTTAAATGTGAGAAAGATTCTTTTTTATGTAAACGTATTGTTACTATTACTCATGCACAAATTTTGAGGCTCAAAATATACTATGTATATACTTTTATCATTGCACTAAACCAAACAATATCATTTTGTCATGATATTTAATAATACTTATGTGTAAATGTTTAGATTTCTGAATCATTTTATTGTATGAACATGTTCTAATTGTAAATATTTTTTATTTAAATATAAGATAAATACTTCTTTACTCAGACCAGCTGTGACAATTGCTAGAGTCTCAAAATATTCTTCCTATATACTCTATCATTGCACTGAAGTGAATAGAATGACACCCTTTAGTTACTATAATTAATAAAATTTATGTGTAAATGAAAATGTTTACATTTCTCAAACATTTTTATTTAAATATCCTAATTTATATAAGAAGTAACACATCAGTATTAATACTTTATTTAAAATAAAAACTTATTGTTAAAATATTGCTTCATGACTACAGTAGCTCTGCATGTGAGGAAATTGTATTTATTTATGATATTTTGCAGAGTTTATATATATATCTTCAGTTTAGACTAGTGGTGAAGTAGCCGACGCTAGAATGTGAGATCATAGGATCATTTTCAATGCTGTCATGTGCAAAATGTTGTTAATAACAAAATTATCTTTATCTTTTCTTTTATTATCCTGTATTATCTTCTTACATGTTTTACTAAATGCCTTTTCATATTTTTTAATAACAATATTATTTTTCTTAATACTGTATTATCTTTTTACATGTTTTTTAAAACCACTTTTCTTTGCACACCCATATATTTAATTCTTAACAAATTTCAAGATAAGAATATTATTTAGTTCAATTCTCTTGACTATAGTAAAATCCCTACATGATTGCGCTATTGGCAAAAGTCTAAAAAAGTGTATTGAATGAAACAAATCAAGTGTTTAATTTTTTTGTATAGTTAGCCAACATAATTTATGAATAAATAAAGTGCAAGGCATTTTAATGATTTCTAAAAATGTATTGAATAAACAATCTAAGTATGAAAATTTTAAATTTCTTCCCATAAATAAATCCTGGCTAAATCCCCAATTATCAAACTATATAATAACTGAAACACAGGCTTATTATATACCTGTGTCTATATATATATGTAAAATATAGGGTATATGAGCACAGACTTTCACATGACCCACCATTCTCCACTCTATCTAATAACACTGCACTTAAACACATATGTTGAAAAGATAAATAATCACCAATAAACGTATTTCATGCTAAACCAGCAATCATCAGTTGGTCCAGATTATCATCTCAACACATATATACTATAAGTGCTCAGATATATATTAAGATAGACAATCCTCATACTTTAATAGATAGGCTTCAATCTACTCCACACTCCAACTCTTCAACCATCCATCCAATTGAAAAGCTGATAATGGAATGCTCAAAGGCCACCCTGAGGCCGAGATTCTTGTCACACCCATGTTGACCTAAGGTCAATCTGAACCCCACATGTACAGGACATAATCCATTTAATACATATGCAAGGATGGGCAGACATCTCTACAATGTAATAACTGAAACAGGCTTATTATATACCTGTGTCTATATATATGGTCGGTTGTAGAGTTGGAGTGTGGAGTAGATTGTTGTCCATTAAAGTATGAGGATTGTCTATCTTAATATATATCTGATCACTTATAGTATATATGTGTAGAGATGATAATCTGGACCAACTGATGATTGCTGGTTTAGCATGAAATACGGATATTGGTGATTATTTATCTTTTCAACATATATGTGTTTAAGTGTATCAGTGTTATTAGATAGAGTGGAGAGTGGTGAGTCATGTGAAAGTCTGTGCTCATATACCCTATATATTACAAACTATATAATAAAGTATAATATATATAATATGACTTAGTCATTAATAAGTGTTAAAAAATAAAATATTGTACTAGTATAAATACTTTATTATTGAATGAAAACAAGTGAAATTATTTCTGTTAATAGAAAACATAAGCAAGTCATGTGCATAAGAGATTCTAAATTAAAAGTAACTAACAGATTTTTAAAACAAAAAACTATTTTAGCAAGTAGGTACTAATGGAATAAAACAATTATATTAGCCATTTTATTTAAAATTGACCTAGTTTGATGGTCTTAATGAAATGTAAAAGTTATATCAGTAAAGGAGGTATAAAAATTTTAATTATCAGATTTCAGATATATAATAAATTATAATTATTAATAATTGAATAGCACACATACAAATTAAATAATACTATAAATATTTTTTTATTGAAAGAATATAACTTTATTAATAGAAAATGTAAATAAGTTTATGCATGAGATTTCAATAGTTTTCAAACAAATCAAAATTAATTTTAACTATTTTTAATGAATTGTTGACATGCTGGATAAAGTTGATTTAAATATTGGTAAAGAAATCCAAGACTTATAACAACTTTTATAACTATATTGTACTTCAGAAAGAATAATGGGACAAACTGGACTTCCTTTTCTCCACAGTGTATGGGATGGAGCTCAGAAATAAAGTATACCAAGGAATAATACTCTGAGTATAGATATTTTTAAGATAAACTAGAAGTAGAATTACTTATGTAATATCAGGATTGGCCTGAGAAAGAGAGGGGAGCAATGCAATGTATTCATGAATGAGTGTTGTTGTGTTGGTGGTGGGTTCTTTTAAATAGGATAAAAACATTTGCAAATATTTCCTATCTCTACTAGAAATTTTGCAGAATTGTTCAAAAAATAATATGCAAATTTTTGAAAAAAAAAACAACTTCACATTTACTAAATAAATATTTTTTATTTTAATGTATTATTTAATTATTATTTCAAAAATTATTTCTGTAAACATTAATTTGTTTTATTTTAGCAAGGGTTTTAAACCCTGGGTTGACTTTATAGTAATAAATGAATAAAACACGTAAGGTATATCCCAAACACATTAAATAACTAAAGCCATATTTTCAAGTTTTTATTGTGAAAGCACTGGGAAAAATGCCTTTTAATTTACACATTTTATTTCATAGAATGGTGGGGGAAGATGCTAAAATTTATATTGCATGAAGCTGCTTTTTATCCACACAGTGGCTCTACCAATAAAATTATTTTACATCTTTTTATTTTTTTTTCATTTCTATTTTCTTTTCTTTTCTTTTCAACACTTGGTTTTTAATAAGCTTTTATTGAAATTTTTTTTATTTAGTGTTGACTATATTATAAAATATTATTCATTTGTACCTTAACAATTTTAATTATACACTTTGCAGTTACACCATTCAACTTTTACAAAAATGATTTTCATGTATATACATACATTTCTGCATTTTCAACTAATAGACATCTCTCACACATATTTTTAAATTTGTTTTAAATAATTTATCTTTTAAAATATTAAAGTTCTGGATTGTATTGCTTAATAAAACTGGCTTTAAATTCTAAGTTATCTGTTGTTTTGCACATTATTACAGTGGCATAAAAATTAAGGTAAAATCTCCTGCATTATACAATCTCAAGAATTACAAAAAATCAAGTCAGATGTCACATGACTTATTTTAATAAAGCTTGTGTTTACAAATGTTATATATAGAGCTTGCAAAACAAACTCTTAACAAGCTTTGTAAAATATCCCCAACCTCAGACTGGTTTCTGCTACTGGCATCCTCAGTGAGGTGCTAGGATATTCAGAGTTTCAACTTAATAGTTATACATTAGATAAAGTGCTGGGCTTCTGGTATTTTAAATCTAATGTTTGAATATTCTAGCACCTCACTGAGGACACCAGTAGCAAAAACTGGTCTGGGTTGGGGGTATTCTACAAAGCTTGTTAAGAGTTTGTTTTGCGAGCTCTATATATAAAATCTCAAGAATATATTTTTTAAATCATCAGGGACTTTAATGTGCTTATTTAAATAATAAATGAACTTGAATTCATATGCTATGACTTGATTTTGAAAGTAACTTGCGCAGTTTGTTTAAAATTGAATGAAAATGATTTTATTTTTTAATCCTTAGATAACATGTGATATTACAAAATACTGAGTACATATCACAATTTTTTCTGCTTTTTGAATTTTTTATAATTGAAAAATATAATGTTGATGCAATGTTTAAATGTTGACACACCATCTACAGGCAGTATTTAAACTAACTTGATCAATATTTGTGTATGCATAATAAATACTGATTGCATTTGCATGCTGGAAGAGAATATAATTGGCTTAAACTTTCCAATAATTATCTAGATAATAAGATATCATTGATAATAAATTCATGATGCATTTTTACTTTTTTTTCTGAATACCCTACCTCAGGCATGGCCAACATATGGCCCATGGGCTGGATCTGGCCTGTATAATGAGTTTATGTGGCCCATGATTAAATTTTTAATATTCTCCACATGACACACTGAGGAAATGAAATAAGTGGTACTTTTAAATTGTTATACATAAACTACAATATCTAACCATTATACAACAATGAAAGTGAAAATCTCAGCTATTCAGAAGCAGAAGCGTCTTTGATTATTGAAAATCGAGATATTTAAGAAGATAGTGATACATGGAAAAGAATTCCATGTGTGACTAATCTAGTGTTAACTTTCAATAATTGGTCAAATGGATTTGTGATACTTCTTTATATTTTAAAAAAATTCCATTATAAAGATTTGCAACTTTTGTACTCATCTCCACTCAATATGAACTGTTTGACATTTAGCAGCGATGTGAAACTCACATTCTTGTAGGTGGAATTTGCCAGTGCACACCCAAGGTCAAGCAATGCATTATTTTTGTGGTCAAGTGTGCTGAATTAAATGGCATTGTAGCATAGACAATAGCTGCAGTTGATAACTGAAACTGTGTCTAGGCTGTTTGTAAAACAAAGCAATTGTTTTATTTGTGATATAATCCCTTCAAGCTCATTCTATTAATTAATTATTGTTTTGATTGATTGCAATACAGTTTGGATATTTATACGGTATGTAATTATATTTTTATTAAAATAGTATTGTATATTAAAAAAAATTTCACTCTAGGGATGACTTCCAGAAAACAAAAAATTGATCTTGAATGCTGTATATATGATGAATGAAAGTGGAAATATTTTTTTACTATATACAATAATAAGGCAGTTTGTCTTATTTGCAATTCGAGTATAACTGTTTTAAAAGAATACAACTTGAGAAAACATTTTGAAACAAAAGATGCAAGTTACACACAAAATTTAAATGAAGAAAGCCGAAAAAAACAAGCCACAGATCTCATAGTAAAATTGACCCGGAAGCAAAATGTATTTACACAACAAAATCGATTACAAGAATCTGCTACTGAAGCAAGTTTTCTAGTAGCAAAATGTATTGCTCAATGTGGAAAAACTTTTGCCAAAGGAGAATTTGTAAAAAAGTACATGTTGAATATTTGTGATGTAATGTGTCCAGAAGCTAAACATAAAATTGAAAATATAAGCCTGTCTTGGCAAACTATTGCCCAATGAATAGAAGATATGAATGCTAATTTAAATGATCAGTTACTGAATAATTTAGAATTGGCCCATTTTTATGCAATAGCTCTTGACAAAAGTTGCAATGTAAAAGATACTCCTCAGTTATTAATTTTTATCAGAGCTATCACTGAAGCTTTTCAAATTTTGAAAGAACTTTTGTCAATTGTTCCTATGAAAGACATAGCAAAGGGAGATCTTTTCTGAGAGGTTGAAAAATGTTTTTTTAAATACAATATTGACTGGAAAAAATTGGTGAATGTAACAACAGATGGATCACCAAATATGATTGGAAAAAATACTGGTCTCATAAGATGAATTGAAGACAAAATTTCTGAAATTGATCCAAATCATAAAATTATACCCATACACTGCATTATTCATCAACACAGATTATGCAAAAATATTTTAAAAATTGATCATGTTACAAACATAGTTGTGAAATTAGTGAATTTTCTTCAATCAAAAGGATTAAAACACAGACAATTTATTGGACTCCTTGAAGAACTAAATACCAGTTATGTAGATATACTATATCACAATAAAATCTGTTGGTTAAGCTTGGGAAAAGTTTTAAGATGTGTGGGATCTTCAAGAGAAAATAAAAATATTTTTAACACTTAAAAAAATGAGGATTTTTCTGAATTACCAGAATCAAATTGGATTTGTGATTTAGCATTTTTTTGGATATTCTCACACATTCCAAAGAATTTAATGCATGTTTACAGGGAAAAAATTTATATACTCATGATTTAATACAAAGGTTAAAATCTTTTCAAATGAAGCTTGGTCTTTTTTCTAAAAATCTGGCTAAATGCCAATTTGATCATTTCCAATGTTAGAGACTGGATCATTAAATATTCCAAGAGAAAAGGTTCAAGAATTTAATACAATATCCTTGCACTAATGACAGATTTCAAGCAGCGATTTGATTGCTTCAAGAAAATTGATAAAATTTTATCTATTATCTGAAATCCATTTTCTGTACATGTAGATGATGTTCCTATTGATATACAATTACAAATAATTAATTTACAATGTGATGAATTATTACATGAGAAATATCTGGGAAGAGCAAGAAAATTAGTGCAATTTTTATAAGCAATTGAATGATGGACAATAAGGAAATTTAAAAAATCTTGCCAAGGAATATTTAATAATCTTCAGCTCAATTTATATTTGTGAACAAACTTTTTCTTTAATGAATCTAAATAAAAGTACAACAAGATCAAGATTGAATGATTTACATTTAGAGGCTGTGTTAAGAATAGCTACTGCAAGTATAGAGCCAGATATTAAAAAAATAATAGGCGATGCAAGGCGCCTCAATACGTCACATTAGTTTGTTTGTTAATTTGTTGTACTAAATTACTTACATTTATTCATAAACAAATTACATAATAAAATTTTGTTTACTTAAACCAATCATTTTTGTATTTAACATTTTTTAATTTTAATATTTTGTCCCAGCCAGTGAAAAACGTTTTCTTTCTAATCTGGCCCATGGGCAAAAACTGTTGGCCATGCCTGCCCTATATATTAAACAAATGTAAATCTTTTATAAAGTTAATAAAAATCATAAAAATTAGTTAAAATTAAAACAAAAAGTAAATAAAATAGCTTTATTTAAACCGAAAAAAATTGGTGTTTTCAATGTTATTAGACAACTCCAGAATGATTTCAGTGTTATTAAGTAGCTTTTGAATATTTTAATTTTATATAATTGTAATTAAAATAATAATATTGAAAAAATAATTCGATAAATATGAAAATAGACAATATGTATAAATAAATGAGAAACTACTCAACATAAAATAAACAGATTGATCAATTTCTCATACAATACATGATTCAGTTATAAGCTAATTTCAACAGTATGATGGAGATCTAAACGGAATAATAGCCAGAATTTAATATACACAGTTTTATGTGATATATTTTAATTTTAAAAGAGAATGCAAACATTCATTAATACAGTGTATATTTATATTTTAAAATAAAATATATTACTTGAAGCCCTGGACACTATTTTAATATAGTTAATGAGCATTTAGATCATTTGCATATTTGGCACGGCTAAATTGAAACTGAGTATATGTAATATAAAAATTCAGTCAATTTATTTTATATACCTCATCATCATTTTCAAATTATTAGTCCACAGCAGGATGAAGGGTTTTCCAAGTTCAATCCATCTTCTCTGATTTGTAGCCTCTTTTCTCCACATGACTCCCATGCACTTCCTCATTTCATCCATTCATCTCACATGTGGTCTTTTTCTAGGACTTTTACCTTTAATATATATGTTATGTTAGATAGAAGCTAATGATAAATTTAAATTCATATTAAAGATTTTTAAAATACATTTCTCAATTATTACAATAGTTTTCCAAACTTTTACTAATATTATATATATATTTCAAATGTTCATTTTAGGCTTTATCATGCAAAAGAACAAATTAAGAGACCATTAGTACAAAAGCAAATTAGTAGATGGATGATCCTGATTGTTATAATGACTATGCATAATACCTAAAATTGTTGGCCAACATTTCAATAACTTTCCAATTATTTTAACAAATCATTTGCGAGTTGGGAATTATCAAAATATCTACAAGCAGTTTTGGATACTATGCATAATTACAGCAGCAATTAGGGCCATCAACCTATTGATATTTTTTTATGAATTGTCTATCGTATTTATCACATAAAAGAAAATCAGAAAAAACAGTTGACATTTTTTACCTATGAAAACAAATTTTGCAAATCCTTTTAAAGATCAGTGATGAGCTCCATTTTTAATTTTATTCCAGTACCTAACATTTAATATGGTATAGTTCTAAACATCCTGATTTTAAAATAGATTGGGCTATGGGTGACAAACAATCGTTAATTATCACCAGCAATGGTCAGTTATTATTTCATAGTCATAATATGATACTGATTAATTTTCTACCTTACTTTATATAGAAAGAAATTAGCACATTGACTTTACGTTTTGAAATATAACATTAATTTTACATATATTGGGGATTATTTATTTTTTCAACATGTGTGTGATCAGGTGGGTCAGCAATATGAGATGGCATGGAGAGTTGAGGGTTGTATGAAAGTATGAGTTCGAATCCCTTATACATTACATATATATCTGTATGTGCAGGTGTAAACCTGTACAGTATATTAATTTACATATTGATACAAAGTGTGTTAAAGGTCTACCCATCCCTCGCATATGTATGTAAAATGGATTATTCTCCTGTACATAAGGGTCAGAATGACTAATGTCAACATGGATAGGATGACAACTGTGACACTAACGAGGGCTTTGAAAATTCCATCATCAGATTTTCAATGAAATGGAAGGCTGAAGAGTTGTGAGTTGGAGTAGTTTGAAGCCTGTCCATTAAAGTACAAAGATTTGTTATCTTAATATAAAGCTGAGCACTGATTGTATATATGTGTGGAGATGGTAATCTGGACCTACTGACGAGTGCTGGTTTAGCACGAAATTCGTATATTGATGATTATTTATCTTTTCAATATGTGTGTGATCAGGTAGGTCAATATGAGATGGCTTGGAGAGTTGAGGATTGTGTGAAAGTCTAAGTTCGAATCCCTTATATATTACACACATATATATCTGTATGTGCAGGTGTACACCTGCACAGTGTATTAATTTAACATTAATTTTAATAAACTGCAATGATAAAATATTGAAGCCACTTATGTAATAAAATGTAGTATTTGAATATGATGTTTTTTTAAAAAGAAAATACTATAATATTAAACTCTTTCAAATCAACATAAACGTAAATATAAAATATGTTTATCTTTTTTTCTTTTTTTGAAATTATGGTAGTTTAATTATCATGTTTATCATCACAAGTGACAAACTAACGCAAGATTTCTTTAAACATTTCCAAAAATTTTAGCACATGGTGTCCAACATGATCAAATTCTCTTGGTGTCGTTTAGAGAAAGATGGGAAACAGACTTTCTACAAATCAATTTAAAATTTCAAGGATAGAAAATAAAAATATACAGCTACTACTGGATTAAAATGTCTCTACAGGAGAAAATAAAATTAGATGTACAATATTTCATTATAATAACTGATAGATAGACTGGAGAGTAGTTGGTTGTGTGAAAGTCTGTGCTCATATACCCTATATATTAAATATTTCATTATATATATATTTTAAAAAAAGATCCTAATACTGGACGAAAAGAATAAAATAATTATTTAATATGTTTTTGCAATTGAGTCGAATTCATTATTAATATTTTATTACATATATTAGACTTTTTAATACTGACAATAGTTAAGTATTTGTTTATTTATTTTGTAAATATTAAGTTAACTGCTCAAAGATCTTAAATTTATTCTAATAAGAATAACCAGTACTCAGCTTTATATTAAGATAGCCAATCTTTTATACTTTAATGGACAGGCTTCAAACTATTCCAACTCACAGCCTGTCCATTAAAGTATAAAGATTGGCTATCTTAATATAAAGCTGAGTACTGATTATATATATGTGTGAGGATAGTAATCTAGATCAACTGATGATTTCTGGTTTAGCATGAAATACGTATATTGGTGATTATTTATCTTTTCAACATGTGTGTGATCAGGTGGGTCAACAATAGGAGATGGCACTAAGAGTGGTGGGTCGTGTAAAAGACTGAGTTCGAACCCGGCATATATTACATATATAAATGCAGGTTTAAGCCTGTACAATGTATTAATCTAATAAGAATATCAAAAACTGGCTTTTTTATATCTTTTATTAATATTTTTTAATCTTTCAATAAAAATGTGGTAGATAATAATTAATTTATATTCATTAGAATTTCTATTGTAATTGATATTGTATTAATAATATAGGTTTCGGGGAAAGATAAATTACTACACATTATATTTACGACACGTTACTTCATTTTTTTAGTTAAATATACCTTCAAGATTTGAAACTTTTACTTTTAAAATCACGTCAATCATTTAATTTATTTTAAACTAATTAGAATACTAGTAAAGGAATGTTCAAGAGGAAATGACTAATAAATCAAAAATCAATAATCAGATATACAATAATTATTTTGTATGCGAGATTCGAACTCAGACTTTCACACGAGTTGGAATCCCGCATACATTATATATATATATATATATGCAGGTTTAAGCCTGTATAGTGTACTAATAATTATTTTGATGGGTTTTTTTTAATTTTATAAGAAATATAAATTATTTAACATTTCATTATAAACTTAGCAAAATAATTTCAAGGATATATAACAGTTTGAAAAAAAATCAGTATAAATTCAATGATACGTAATATTAATTGTTAAAGTTTAAAGTCATATTGTGATAGTTTATATTTAAAAAAAATCACCTGTTGCGAATTATTTCCGTTTGGATGAATAATGTAATTGGAGTGTCTTTTTATTTAAAATAATTTGACAACAAGAAAGTTTTAATATTAATAAATAAATCTTTAAAAGGTATATAAAATCACTTTTATCAAAATTATTAATATTCTACCCTGTATTGTTGATACTGTAATAAAATGTCAATCTTTGGGACTCGTGTTCAGTTCTATTTCTTCCAATGCTCAAATGTCTTATGAAATCTTGAATAATAGTATTTCTGACTACTATTAGTAGTTTTATATATAGAAATACTCTCTCTATATAAAAATCTCTGTACATAATCTTTTCAAATAACTTGTGATTTGGGCTAAAATAATTTTTATATATACTGATCAGCAATGGATTTATCAATTTGTTCAATTTAACATTTGTTTGTGTTCTTTTAACAATAAATATATATAAATAGTTGATCATGAGACTATAAAGCATTCTAGAATCCAAGTGGCATGTTGAACACATCACTGTTATCTAATAAACATCACATGATCACTATATCTTATGCTTGCATATAACTTATTAAAACAGGCAAAACTCACTATATGTATTGCCACTCACTGCAAGCTAGAGTAATCAATGGATGCTAGAAGGCTTGTGCATAAAATCCCCACTTAGTACCTACTCATCCAATATCCCCAGACTAGTTTCTGCTTAGATGGAGATTTTATGCACAAGACTTCTGGCATTCATTGATTACTCTAGCTTGCAGTGAGTGGCAATACATAGGGTGAGTTCTGCCTGTTTTAATAAAAGTTATAAGCAAGCATAAGAAATGGTGATCATGTGATGTTTATTGGCTTAAAACCAATCCTGCCTAATAGGATAGTGGTGGCTATGGTTATTAAAGAAACGAAGACAACAAAATGTATAGGTATTGTGCCGGTCGGATTTGTATGTTCACATAACAAGATCTAGAATCTAGGCAAAAGTACCTCGAATCCAATCGTGCGCAAGATACACAGGTCAGGAACACTCATGAACTCTGCTCTATTTGCCTATTTCCCAGATCTATAATATTATGAGCAACAATCCCGATGACATCGATTAATTTACTTCTCACCTGCCGGCATCGGTCATCGGAGACACAAAAAGACTCTAGGCCAAACTTATATGATAGAATAACTTAATAACTAGCTATATTTTATGAGCAATGAAAGCTCGTGACCTAGCATATTAATTATGTATTGAGCGGAGATCATCTAGTCATATTTAGCATAAATAATAACTTACTATTTTAACTTAACTAAAAGAAAGCAATGGTTCGAGTTTGATATCTATATTTAAGATTTATTAATAACAAAATTATGTCAGGTTATTTACCTGACATGAGCCTCGTATGTATTATATATATGTGTTTGATTCATATTTACCAATAACATAAGATTTGCGTCTATGCCAATAATATATATGTGTGATTTAATGAATTAGCACTATTGGAATACATTACTAGAATACTATTACACCCCCAGAGATGAAAAGAGCATTTACTTAATTTAAAATGATAATAATTTTACAAGCAGATATTATATTTGGTTACATTCAATATTATTATTGATTGGAGTTATAGATAATTAATGTGCGGGTTGGATAATGAATAATTATATAAACGATACTAAATCTATCGCATTAATACGTATATTAAACTACTGGAAATATGTCTGTTTAAAGAAATCATCTCATTACGGCTTATGACTATTTCTGGGCGACTAATAAGACACTGAAAGGTGGTGCGTGCATGGCGGCTGATTAGGTTGGTCCAATTATGGATCTTGAAGTGTGCTTCATGAACTTTAAGAATGAAGCTGACCGATTTCCTCTGCAACGTAGGCAGGGTTGGTATTGAGACAAATGACGGTCGGCTATGTCATTATCGGGCTGGATTTTCCAGAGTGATCCCTGTATAAAGCATGCACATAAGACCAAGGATGTCTCCAGGGTGGTTTTACAGCCTGGTTTAAAGACATTGAGAACGACGATGGGGATCGACTGCATGAATACCTCCATGTGAGAAAGAAGCACGAACATATATAAACGAAGTGGCGTTTATGCATGTAACACTTAATAATATAATATAAACATAATTCTAAAGATTAAAGATTATCAAAACATATTTATTGCCCATAAATTATGAAATATTCGGCATAATGATATGGCTTCATTAAGCAAACATGGATAATAATTATACTTAAATATAAAACTAAGATCTTAAGATCCCCCTCCCCCTTACATTATGTTACTTAATATTATTCATTACTTCCCACACATCTAATAAATCTCAATTTTGGTTAATCAATGCCCTCGTGAAAATATATAAATTATTACAAAATAAGTGGGTGGTGGTAATGGCTAAGATGGGTTTTACATATATAATATAATTTAAGAATAAAAGATAGCACATTATTTAGGAAGGAAAATGTAAAACAAAACAGATGTCAATCTGTTTTTCTACAGTAAACATAAAAATATAATTAGTTTATTTATCTAAAATCGCGAGCACCTGGGCAAGTCGAATAAGACTTGTTTTGATCAAATTATAAATTATTTACCCAGTAAATGATGGGTGGGGAAACAAAAATGAATTATATGCTTGCAATTTTAGAATACTATTGGCATTTATTTTAAAATATACATACATAAATCTAAATGAGAATTATTTGCCACTTGGAAATAAAAGAAAAGGAAAAGCATTTTATAGGAGGCTTAATATAGATTAATTATATAGAGTTATACGAATACATATTTTGAAGGCATTTAAAATAGGTGATTAAAATATAAATATTACAGAGAAGGCAGGATTTAAGAATTGCAAGCGGTCAAAGTTCTTTTATCTTGCTTATTTAGAAGAGTGATTTCATTAGGAGTCAGTCCATTGGTGTTGTTTCACTAGATCTAGAGTAGGATTATTATTTGAGAATTAGCATTTCATTTTCACTGGAAAGATACATAAAGTTCATTGGTACGGGATGCAGAGCTTCGTTCATGGGAACAGCATATTAGAATGGAGGGAAAAGGTGAAATTTCCCCTACTCATGACACATTGAGTGAGAATCAAAACTGGTGTGGAATATGTATAGCAACATAGTTATTTAATGGTCTCCTCCTCTGTGGATTCAAATCCAGCAGTATATATACTTTTATTTTGAAGCTGTAACTTAGCAACTACTGCTGGAACTGAGGTGGTTTAAGCACTTAAGTTTCATCTGGAATAGTTTGACTGGATACTCTTATCTAGTAAGATGTTTGAAACAATGCAAGTTTGTTATCAGTTTCTCGAACGATTGTTTTAAAATAAATCTTATGATTTTAAAACAAGCTAGCGTGGACAATTTCCACTAATGAGTTTATTTTATTATTACCAATTCGTAATCTTTTACTTTAATCTAAGGGGTCTTCCAGGTAATTGTTTTTCGAGTGACTTCTTAACAAGATTGCATCATTTCTGGCTACAAAATTATATATGAAAAAATAATAAGTTTCATATATAATACCTTATATATATAATATAACTATTAATTTATTCGCAATCTCCTACACTGAAATATATAGATATTTATTATTTATGCCCGTATGTACATGAGAATATTATTAAATAAAATATTTTTAAATTAAAATACATACGTGTTAATGTGATTTATGTTATAATACTAACCAAAAGAAATATATATATATATTATTAGCTATGTATATTCGTGCATAAAGGCAGGTTTGAATACAGTTAGGTGGTAGGAGATTGGATGTGGGTTGTGAAGCAGGATCTAAGCATCAGATCATCTGCTTCAGTATTGAACTGAGTTCAGACCTATATGGCTATATAAGCTATTGAGCTTGGATTAAAAATATTACAGTGTTTTCAATTTAAGACATAGTTTTGTAGTTAAATAGAGATAAAAGGTGGCTACTGGAGAGTTGCATTAGATTCTAAGATCTAGGTGCAGTGCTCTCAGATGCAAGGCTCCTCACTGACGAAGGACACAAACCAGAAACTAGTCTGGGAATATTGAATGAATAGGCACTAGATGGGGATTTTATGCACAAGTCTTCTGGTATCCATTGATTACTCTAGCTTGCAGTGAGTGGCAATATGTATAGTGAGTTTTGCCAGTTTTAATAACAGTTTTATCCAAGTGATCAAATTAACTTTTGTTTCATCACTCAACTTACCATTCAACTACCATCATAAAATACCTCAAAACTTTCTCTAAATGTATTGAAGTACAGTCCAGATTGTTTTATATATATATATATTAAACTATCTGACAGAGTATTTGTAAATACCAACTTTACTACATTATCAATTGCAATTTATTGGTCAATTGTTAAAAGTTATGTATAAATCTGAATATAGCCTATTTTGTGTAAGTATAACCCAGTATATTTACAAAAATGTTTGTAATTAGATGTGAAAATTACTAAATTATTATAGATAGTTTATTGCTGAAAAAAAAAAAAACATTAATCAGGAATGTTTAAATATCACTGATATTTAATATTTAGTGTGCATACTCAACATCATAAACAAATGTTTAATTGAATTACTATTATTAAACAATTGGAAATGTTGCATAAAGATATATATCAAATTTTAAATTGCAATCTACTCTTCAATAGAGTTAACAATGTTTTATTAAAATTTAATTTGTTTTTAAATGGTAAATTTTTCGAAATTTTATATAACATAACAGTTCTGATTAATCTACTGCATAGTGAAGCAACCTTTTTTTGACTTTTTTTGGTAAAAATTCAAATCAGAATTTTTTTATTCAGCTGTAATCTCTTTTACTATTTGGAATAAGAATAAAAAGAAAATATAATATTAGTAGTATAAAATAATTACCAAGTAATAATAACTAGAATACCAACAATCAATTGTATAACACAAGCAGATTAGGAATGTGGATACTTTCAAGTTCATCTGCATTGGTTTGATATGTATATATATATATATGACAATACATTTTTTTATGTATTAATTTTATAATTAGATAATGCAATAAACATATTTTCAATAAAAATTTATAATATCATACATATTATCTAATTTTGTCCAAGTGTTAATACAAAATGTTTTGATATTCTAGTGAAAATAGAATACGTAAGTGCATTGCTTTTTTATATTATAATTCACAATGAAAAATTACAATTACATGTATACACACATATAGTTTTACTTAATTACAACATCTTCTTACACTTACTTAATTACAATATTTTCTTGATTTCTGTAACATTGTAGTGTATCGTAAATGAAGTAGTCTATGATGCAACATGCCAGATTCTACTAGAGAGGCATTGATTTCACACTACATGTATCCCAGCTGATAAGTTAGCATTATTGGGCCAACCTCAAAAGGGATGGTCAATACCAACAAAATGGAATGTATTTACTAATACACCAACCTGCTAGTGCAGAGAATGGCTCTGGCATACATCTACCAGACCAATGCCAGCAATGGATGAGCCAACATTAACAAAGTGCATTTATTATTCATCTGTACAATTTTATTATGTCAATAAATATATTTTTAAAATACTTAACAAATAAATATAAATAAGTCAAAAACGTCTATATAAAAAACGGCAGCTGTATATTAAGATAAGTTCAGTATATTTATTTTATAATAAATAAATATTTATTAAACTTAATTAAATATGAATAACGCATCATTAATAATGCGGAGGTGAAAAAACTCAAAATTAGCACATATAAATAAGCATATATATATGGATTAAAATGTTTGATGAAACAAACCCCAAATACTTTAATATATATATGCACTTTCTATACACAAAAAAACAATGAGGAAATTATATCCATTTTCTATTAAGTTTTACTCAACTTTTATGTAAAATATTATTTTGAAAAAAGTTGGATTTTAGCCAAAAAAAAAAAAAAAGGGCAAAATTTAGAAGTAGATATCTGCACGTAAAGTAAATAAAATAAATCAAATATGTAATAAACATTAACTTCCAATGTGTTTAGATTTCAATTACGCAAATATATTTTTTATAATGAATAGTTTCTAGTATTTACATAAACAATAGCATTATCTTTTTTTACAGGCTGCATTATTAATACCACTTTGTACAGATTAAATTTTATAATGATATTTTTCCATTGATTCATTATGTTACTTAGCAATAAAATTAATGCTTCTGCTTTACTTGTTAGTACAGACAATCTACTCATTGCTTGTATATAATGCTTTGTAATGATCTTGAATGAAGATAGCAACTAGCTTATCAGATGAAGCTGCATTCTTGATATTATGTTATGGAGTTGTTGCACAATGTCATTTTGGGTGTTTGTGATAGTAATATACTAGTTCTAATTCTCTTCTCCCTTATACTACAATAATCCATGTTTTTGTTTAAGCTTTATGATATATTTTATTCAGTATGTATTATTACATATAAAAGTAACATTAGCTAATGGAGTATATCTGCCCAATCTGCTCAAGCTGGATTCAAATCTCGTGATATAAAACTTGAACCCATTTTTAAATTTTCAATGAAGCTTGCATTTTTTTCCAGGTATCCAATACAGATAATCATCTAATATTGGTCAGTAAATCAATAAGTATTTACTCTTATCTAGAGGGTAAATCCAAAATACATAAAATATTCAAAACTTCATCACTCAGTAATATACAAGTTTAAAAGAAATATCTTTTCTTTTTATTGTTCATCTGTGATGGTAGGCTACTGGAAGGACATTTTCTTGCACTGTTAAATTTTAAAACTGTTTTTTTTTTATTTACTATCGACTATATAAATATATATGTATAAAAAAGTGACTCAAACTCCATCAACTGCTAATCACAAAGCACCAGTCTCTTTATCAAACTACTAAAACATATAAAATGACTAACTCCAGATTATATAGAGATGAAAAATTTAATTAGTAATACTATCAAGGCCAAACTTCAAATCAAAATCAGATATAAATAAATACTTTAGAATTTATGTTTATCACACTATGCTTTATTGACATATGTATATAAAAGTTGCGATTAATGATTTTAAACATAAAGAATTGGAATAATTAATTTGAAATTACTAAAAAAAAATTACGAAAATGCCATTATCACTGATAAAAGTAATTAGAATTATTGAAAATTTTAAAATGAAAGATAAAGGTATGCCAACGTGAATTACTTTCTCAAACGTTATTTCCAGCAACTTGAAAAATTTTAAACTGAGAAATGTCAGATCCCAAAATAAACAATGATTATCTAAATGTCTTAAATTTTCATTTATTATTATTTTTATACAATACATGGTGTCTTATATTATAATTAATTAGCTTGAACAAAGAGTTGAAACTATATTTTTATAAAACTAATGTTTAACAACTTTATCTGGCTGAGGACATTATGGTTATTGAGAAGAAAACTGAACAAGATAGATACATGTATTTTATATTAGTTGATATCATTTGAAATAATAATTTAGATGATATATAAGAATCAAAATAACAATATGTATTTAATAAATTTATTATTATATATTTTTCTAAATCGACCAGTCTTATTAATTATTACATTGTTGGTAGCTTGCCTTATAATTGTTAAATACTGTCCTTCAATTCTAAAATAAAACTAAGATTAAAAATGACCTACAATAAATATAAAAAACTGTTTGTTAGTAATAATAAATGAGAGAGAATGAAAAAAATGAATGGATTCAAAACCAGAATAATATTACTAATATCAAAGTGATAGAACTTTAACATAAGAAGAAAAAATGACAATATGTGGATTAAAATAATTCTCAATTGGATTCTAAAGATACGTATCATCCTATAACTTGATGAAATAAAAAATATTCTGAACCATTTGAAAAAAAAAGGTTTGTGAAAGATTTTTGTGGAAGAATATAGAAAAAGAAGGTTTTGCTACATAAAGGGTAATTAATACACATGAACATATATATATAAATTCATAGCAATCAGTCAAACACAATCTTAATATCAATAACAATCAACAATATCAATGTGTTGTCAAGGTAATCTCCTTTTAATAATAAAGGTCGAATTTCAACTTTATTTATGGTTCAAATATATATAGACAAAGATTGCAACTTGACCACAGAGACTGAAATTATTGATACAAAGAAGTTTAAATAAACATGCTTAAACAGTTAATTATAGTCTGTTCTGAATGGAGCCTAATAAATAATCAATTATAACATTCAAACTGCATTTATAACTTTTAAATTACACTTACAATGTATTACTTAAATAATGAGTGTAATTATGCTTAAGGCTAGAAAGGTTTATAAGTAAATTTATAGAAATCATCCAATACTTAGACAATATCAATAAACAATCTCAATCTGTTGTCAAGGCAACCTCCTTTTAACAGTAAAAGATGGAATCTCACCTTTATTTATAGTCCAATATATTTATATAGACACTATATATTCCGTCTTCATTTTAAAAAGGAGGTTGGCTTGACAACATATTGAGATTTTTGATTGTTATTGATATTTGGATTGTCTAAGTGTTGACTGATTTCTATAAATCTATATATACTGAGAATATTGTTTATAAACTATATGTTTTTTCAATATATATTGAAGTTGATAATAACTTCTGTTAATTCTACACAAAAAGTTCTCCTGATTGTCTGACACTCAGAATTTAGTGAAGTTCTTGAAAGAAGACTTTTAATGACTTCTGTTCTTTCATTTATCCATCTGAAGTATGTTTTTTACTTTCTTTTTTTCTTCATTTTTTTTACACACAAAAAAAATGAGATGTTTTATTTTCTAGTCTACTTATGGAACTTAACAAAGTTTTAAAATTCTTTATTTTTGTAAATATATATATATAGTAACTGAAAGCATTAGTAATGGAATAATGAAAAGGAATTGAATTTAATGTCTTTTGGTTATAATTCACAATAGTTTTTAATTAAGTTGAATAAAACAACAGCAAAAATAAATCATTTTAATCAATGCATTAAATTAAATTGATTACTTTAATTTTAAGAAAATAACGATCAATTCTTCGAAAAATAAAATTTTCAGTTACAAACAAAAAATCAGTGATATAGAGCTATTGATTTAAATTTGTTCTTAAACACATACATTCATATATATATATGTACTGAGAAATATCACCTCACATATTAAAGACTGTTAATTGTTTTCTTTTAAAATTCCAGACTACATCACAATTAGCATAAGCGAAAATTGCATACATTTTAGTTCCTTAAAAAAATTATATAAACTCAAGCAATGGTTACAAATATTTATATATATATAAACCCATATAACACCCACTTTATAAGTATACAAATTTGTATCTAGAGTTGATAACACCAGAAAAGTCAGCTCTAAATAAATTATGAGATGTCCATTATTTGTATCCATAACATGAGTTTCAAGTTTGGGCATAGTGATCTTTGATTTTTTTTTAGATCAAAATATATTAGGATTTATTATTCTGGTATCTGAATCATAGCTAATACATATACTTATCCAATAGCATATGAGTGTGTAACTAATTCCAGAAAATTTGACATTGGTAAAGAAAATGTTGATGCAGTGATTGACAATTAAAACATGATTATAAAAAAATTGGCTTTCATCAGTGATGATAAATAGTTTTAAGCCCATGATATGCCTTCTAAGAATTAATATATGAATGATAAATATAATGATCACTGAATCTAACATTTAAGCTTTTATACATACATTTATAGATATAAAAATATTTTTATAAAGTTTAATATTTTAAATATTTATTTCATCATATATTACTCTCATACACCAAAATGTGCTTTTAAATGTCAGAATAATACATTTCAACAAGTATAATTTAATTTTTTCTCTCTCTTAAATCCCTCTCATCCCAATTTTTTCCCTGATCTGAAGGTCACTAATAAGCGTGAATATAGTTTGAAACTGACATTAGTGTCAACAGCCAAGAAGAGATGTCATCTAGGGAATGAAATTTGAATCCACAAACTGACAAATTTCATTTGGTAGACAAACAAATAAATCATATTCACTGTGGGTTTTTTTCTATTGCAGTTTGAATTCATAACTAAAAGACGTCATATTTAAATGTCTATTTTTCTATATAATATTTTGTTAAAATATAAAAAAATTAATTTACTGAAACCAATAATATCACATCACTATTTAAAGAACGTTAATTATATATATTTATTCTTTTAAAAAAAGTGATTGGAAATTATTATTGTATTGAAGACCTCATTCACTGTATAGAAATAAATAGTTTAACCATTAAGATTATTAAATTACAGATTTTATATAAAAACTAGTCTTAATATTTAATAATCAAAGTCAGAGTATCTAACAATTTTAGCTACGGTCCATTTTTTTAATAAGTAAAATTTAGACGGGCAGCACAATATGGTTTTCAAATTTTAGTATTTTTTAATTATTTAGTCACACACAAAAATATTAAAATAACAACAAAATTAAAAATAAAATCAATGTTTTATTCCATTATCAACAAATCAATAATTAAATTAAAGTATATAACTAATAATTAATCAAAAGGAAATATCCAAAAACATTAATGAACACACTCATATATTATTGATATAATGGAAATTTATTTAATGATTAATAATATTACATAATAGAAATAACACTTTTTACACTGAAATTTGCCATTGTTGTCTCCAGATAACTTCTGAAGATTGTAGATAATGATTGGCAACATAGGACTTTCATTATGGTAGAAAGATTTTCATCAATTAGTCTTGATATGTGAGCCTTTTAAATGTCTCAAATACAAAAATAACTGTTGGCATAAGTATGAACTGCAGAAGAAGCAAATAATTTGTGCAGTAAATTTGTTAATTTTTGAGATTTTTGTTCTAAATAAAAATATATTTCTGATATCCAAACGTTTACATATTTTTATTTTAAAATTGATTTTATTTAGTATCATGTTTGTTCTAATGCATAATTAAAATATTTCCATGAAAAGAGAAAACATTTTTATATTTCCTTTCGAATTTTTTAAACTTATTGCATTTATTTTTAATTTTTTAAATTTTACTGCAATATTGTGAAAAAGTACAACTTTGATTTTGCATTTAGAATTGTTCACCTGTATAAAAGGGGTGGTCTATACCAACAAAATGGAATGTATGTAATCATTTATCAACCTGCTAGTGCAGAGAATGGCTCTGGCATACATCTACCAGACCAATGTCAGCAATGGATGAGCCAACATTAACAAAGTGCATTTATTATTCATCTGTACAATTTTATTATGTCAATAAATATATTTTTAAAATAAAAGTAAATTAACTTACTGCTTTTCCAGATGATTTTCCAATAGAGTTAATTTCTTTACAAAATGGCTACTGTATTATACATGTCCATTATTAATTTATCTTTTCTTAAATAATTTAATGTTAAGATTGTTCAAGTAGTTAGTATGTTATATATAGAGCTCACAAAATAAGCTCTTAACAAGCTTTGAGAATATTCCCAACCCCAGACTGGTTTCTGCTTCTGTTGTCATCAGTGACTAGAATATTCAAGCATTAGATTGAAAATACTAGGCCAGCCCAGCACTTTATCTAATGTATAACTATTAAGTAGAAAATCTGAAATTTTAAGACATCCACATGTCTTCCAATCTAACTTAAATAGCCATCACTGATAATGCCAGTAGCAGAAACTGGTCTGGAGTTGGGGATATTCTCAAAACTTGTTAAGAGCTTGTTTTGTGAGCTCTACATATAACATTTGTAAAGAAAAGCTTATTAAATTAGGTCATGTGACATCTGACTTGATTTTTTTTTTTTTTGTAAGTAGTTAGTACTACCATCTAAAAATAGAAAATCTTACTTCTATTTTTGATTATTCAAAATTGATACCTATTAATCTTTGATTTTAAAAAAAATACTATTTCTTTTATAAGCAAATAAAAACGCTTTAAAATTTTATGATAAGATAACCACTGAATCTCTATGTAATAATAAAATCCTTCAAATTCAAATTATAAATCCTTAAGAAAAATTATAAAGTAGCAATAATTAAATCCTATGAATATAATTTATAGTTTTATTTACAGACTTAAATATCTTATTCATTTTGAACTGTTTACCAAATCGACATTAATTGTTAGCCTGATGGCAGTTATTGTCAATGTTCAACATTTGATTTCAGCATAAAATCTTTATTCTATTCTAAAACTCTTAAAAATGTAAATTTACAATGAAAAATATTTAAAAAAATCACATTTGAACTTTGTAAATATTGAAAAGAATGAGTATGTAATGAAAACTATGGATATTTTTATCATTCAACAGTGGGGTGGAAGACACACTAAGTGAGCAACTGTAGAAAATTATTTGATAAACATGAATGAACAATGTTAATGATTAATCTATAAAATCCTGTTTTAATATGATAAAATTGCTTTTATAATTTTTAGAATATCTCAAAAGATTTTAACAGTGTTGGTAATAACTGGTAATGCCATTATACAATTAATGTCACAAGGTGTAGTCATCTTATCTGCCATAGTTTTCTTTGTTAACATTATGATCAAATACATTGACTTCTATTTTTAAAAATAAAACATATATAAATAAAATCAAAGTATATACATGTATTGTTTTGGTTATAAATAATTATTATACATATCTTGTGTAAAAATAAACAGAAATATTTAATAAACTATACAAAATTCATATTTGTTTTCAAAAAATTTCGTCAAAGTAACCTTGCAATGCTGTAGAAATCAGATTATAAAGAATCATAACTATCAAAGAGTGGAGGCAGGACTAATTACATGAAGATAGACATTGATCTTTACAAAAGCATCTGGAATATAATGATTCTTTAGATTTTTTCAATTAATAAATGTTTTTTAGTTTGCAGTTTTAGCATTTTAGAAAAAGTCTACAGAAATATGACTATAGATAGCTATAGAAGAGCTATCTAAAGCAGCAGAAGTAAACATGTTAGCTGTCAGACCTCATAGGAGTTGAATTAATTTTGAAAATATAAAATTTGTTGATGAATAATGAAGTAGAATGATTTCAATTTTCTTTTAACTTGTAGATATCCTTCAACTTTATTTCTAGTCTTGATACAAATTTTAGTTTTACTTATTGTCTTGGCACCATCACTTGTCACAACAATAAATTTGTTCAACTGAAGTTTAAATTTCTCCAATGTATACCAAACATTTCCAAAAATTCTTTTTCTTTTTTTTATGTTTTCATCACAATCATAAAAGAATACATCAGTTTGTGAAAACTCTTGTCTATTTGTACTTTCATAATCACAACTGAAAAACACAGGGCTGTAGTAGATATTTCTCACAGATGATCATTCAGGTTACCTCTCATTTCACTTATTCTACATGGTCCTATATTTTCAATAAAGATATGTATCATGGACCAGTTCAAGTTGTGGGACAAACAAATTAAACAGACTTTTTATCACTTGGTTTTTTTAATAATGAGCCTTCTACAAATAGTTGTGTTTTGCTAGTATACAGCTAATTATATAATTAACTCTTTTTATACATGCATTTTTTTTCACAAACTGTGTAAACACTTCTTGTAGATTTTGAATTGAATTCTTCAAAGTTTTTTTCTCTTAAGTCATCTTGGAAGCCTGAATATTGGTCTATGTGATTTGTATGAGAATGCTATTTAATATTATATTTTTTAGCCATTCAATTTCAGTGTTTTTGCATTTTAATTTTCCATCGATTTCAGCGATTCTTGCATTTTAATTTTCCATCAATTTCAGCGATTTGTGAATAAATATTTATCACTTGCAGGATTCTTGGTGGTTCTGCAGCATCACCTAGTAGCTTGCCCAGTATAACAAAAAAGTACCAGCCATTCTAATTGTTTTATTACATATGATGCAGAGAATTTTATTGTCCACTTCTATGTGGAAGAAATTCAATTCCAATCTTTCTTAAAATTTACTTCTCTCTTCATCATCATTCCTTTTTTATTGACTTTGGAAGTGATATTTTCTGAATAAAACAACAATGATTATAAAATTTATATAAATTTAAATGTTTTTTTAATAATTAAATTTTAAATATTTACAAGTTTTCCAAAATATTTTCTATATTAAACAACTCAAAAACTGAAAAAGAGTGACTTGAATACTCTGCTTATATTAATTAGTATTAATTGGAATTACTGCATTTGTTGAAAATCAAGTCAAAATGTTTATTTTCTAGATATTATTATTATTATAGTGATATGTTTAGAACAAACAAGTAAATAATTCAAATAAATTTTTATACCATAAAATGCAGTGGGTCACTCAAATACACATAACAGTTCACTTGCAGCAGGTAGACTTCCAGTTTGATACAGACATTTATTTTATAATTCAGGTTTAAAGATTGCTTCATAAAAACAACTAAGCATTCAGCAGGCATAGGAGCATGACATAATCCTTTATAATGATAAAGATTGCATCACATTGTTTCTGATAAGTATATCAACCCAGGAACTTGTAATTTCAAAATACAAATAGCTATATAATCATCCATTGAGAAAAAGCATTAGTTGAGAGTGAAGACATTATAAATTTGTTTAGAACTCAGATTTAAACCTCAGATCATAGACATAATAGGGAACATGATAAATGTCACATGTGAGGCTAATCTTTTGTTCACTGCAAATCAATGTCGATTATCATCTTTTTTAATAAACCTGATTTTAGTTTAGACTAGGGATCGGCAATTTGTAACTCCAAGCAGCAGTAGTTCTTTCATCCCAAACTTGAAGCTTTTATAAACAGAAACGCCTTTTTTGTTTTTATTTGTAATTTATTAATAAATATTCTCATGACTCTATGAGAAGAAAAATGCATATTTTTCCATGTTCAGAATTATTATGAACTAATAATTACTGTATATGACGAATGTTTAAGTAATAGAAAAATTTGAATAAATCAATTTGTCAAAGCGTTCTCTGATTCCATTATATTCTATTACTAAAATATATTTAATTGTTATTAATTTTCTTCTTTTCTGAGCCAATGCAATATCTAAAATATCAAGATTATGTAAAAAATATCAAAATTAATTCTGTTAATTTTCTATAATATTTGAAGTTATATATATATAATCTTAAATATTTAATGTGATTTTAAGTGTATTCATGTAAATTAGTCTGAGCTTGTAACAATACTTGGAGATTTGCCATCAGTCAAAAGTTCGAAGGGGCAAAGTAAGTCCAAAGTCTATATATGTTAAATACAGAAGTTAAATAACTGAAAATTAATATAAACTGTAATAATGTTATAAATTAATTATCTATTTAAGTTTAGTATTTTCATAATTAAGTAGTAGGATCATTTTTATTGCATAATTAAGTCTATAAAATTAGACAAAATTTTATTTTTTCTTAAAAAATATTTTTTCTCTTATTCTCAAGTTAAGGGATGACAGGCAGATGGTTTAATTTTTAATAAATGCCTTCACGAGCCAAAATAAATCGGAGTGAATGGCAAATTGTGACCTTTTTTTCTATTTCATTTTTGTCTTGTTTTATAATTCAAGATCATCTAAGATGTGTATGGGCTAGCTTAGTCGATCAAAGCTTAACACTTCTGATATATAAATGTCACTGGGCATTTTGAGAAACTAATCATTCAATTATTTTATTATTTTACCAAAATATCTACAAAATGCAAATTTGAGGGTTTGTGCACCGATTACTAAAGACTGATGATTTCTAACATTTATGAATCTTTAATTGTATTGATAATTTATACCATTTTCAATAGTTTGATTCCAGCCTCTTATACTTAAATAAAAATATAATTTATTTGATCCATTATCAATTTTGTTTATTTGATTCAGATAATTATAGTTACGATGTTATTTGTTTTACACATCAATCATGATCCAAAGTTTTAAATAGTGGGAAAAATTATATAAAATATATGTGCATTACAGAATATTAGATATATTTCATAGCAAATCAGGACCAATAAATATATTGTTAGTTTTTAATCATAATAATTATTGCCAAAAAACACTTTGTAGATATTAAACTTTCTTTTTTTTAATGTGTCAAAGCATCCGCCGAGAAGCCAACCCGTAAACCCGGGACAACTGCTTGTAAGGCAGCTGTGCCACCAACGCTTGACCATTAATCTTTCTTTTTAAAACATTCCTTAATTCATACATTTTTGAGATTTATTATCATAATGTGATATATATTTCATACACTTGTAGATAGGATAAAGAACATAACAAGAATACTTGTATTGCACTGTATGACTTTGGATAGTAATTATTTTTTATATAAATTTTGATTCAATAATAATGAATTTTTTGATGCCTGGCTACTTCAAAACCAATTAATATGATAAATTAAAGTGTTTGTATGCTTATTATTTTAAAATTCGGCTAACTGGACCATTATTAAAAGTATGGCTTTTTTATTTATTTCTCGTATTTAATTAAATATCTATTCAAAACTGAAGCTATATTCAAAAAATAAATTATTATAATATTATCAAAGCTTTATATTCTGATAATTCCGATGTATTTTTTTTTTATCTAAGATTATTAAATTTAAAATTTTCTTGCGTTTTTATATTTCTTCAAGAATATTTTTGATGCAAATATCAAATGTGAATAAATAAATGATTAAACAAAGCTTTGATTAACTTTTTAGTGAAAATGAACTAAAAATGCATTATTTATATATGTAGTACATGCATTAAACATCAAATAGCATACATATTAACAATATTACAGTATATAGTGAATTCTCAAACCGTCAGTTACATACAAATCATTTTGTTTTGCATCTATTGCCTCATTTCGTCAGGTCCCAAATTCAATATCACAGAAATGTGTTATTCCCTTTATAGATTCATTACTTTTTGAACTGTCAATTTTTCATGTCCGTTATTGATAAATTATAAATCTTGGTATAATATGTTTTCATTTGTATACTTATATATACATGATAATAATGTAATAATATATATTTCAGTTGATTTGCTCCTTATTGAATAATAGTTCATTTGTTAAACTTTATAAATTCTAACTGTAAAGACTGCAGCGACTTTATTCTATTCTAAAGCTAACTACTATAAACTGAATAATCAATAGACACCAGATGGTATGGTGCTATAATATATTCCATCTCCAACCAAATAGTTTCTGCCTTTTGTCTTTATCAGTGGGGTCTAGAATTCAAAGATAGAATTTATATACTTAATATAATAGTTCCAGATTTGAATTCTACTTTTCACTGAAGAAGATGAAATCCAGAAATCAGTCTGTCAGAGATAAGATTTATAGCATTATGTCATCTGGAATCAATAATTACTCAGATCACAGTATGATGGATTTAGAGGAGGGAGAAAATAACTATTTTTGGGCATATAAGTAAGCATATTAGAAGTCATGTGATGGTTTTACACATTGTATATAATTTTAATCAGCTGAATAATATTGCAAATATATGATAAAATTAACCATTCAATTCTTTGTTTAGGTAACTATCCTATAGACAAACCAATTACTCATTCAATATTGGTCAATAAACAAGATTCTTGATTAAAAAATAAAATAAGAATGGAACATTTTTAAATTTTCACCACCTATCTGTTGAAAAATATGGAGTATATCCTTTTTTTTACTGACTTTTATGAAAATCAGTTGGAGAGTTCTTTGTATCAAGATATTTTAAGTTGTTTTACTTACATATGCATATATGATCCTTATTTACAATTACACTTATTAACTATAAACTAGCTACTTACAAAAAATCTGAAGTTTTTTAAGAATTATTATAGCCAGCTGAAGCTCTGTTTTATATTTAAAACCCAGGTTATAGGAACTAACCTCTACATCACAAAGAGCTCAAATTTGTCATATAAAATGTCATTCTAAAAAATAAATTTAAACATTAATAAAAGATCTAAAAGTAAACAATTTTAATGATGTGTACTGTTTATGTTATTCATTTATTAGTTTTTCAAAAACTAGCTAAAAACTTCCAATGAGAATACTCCATAATTTTCAATTGTTTTTGCACCTTTTTTTAAATTCAATATATCTCCAAGTATGAGGATCTTTGCATAATTGATTTATGAAAGTAAAATGAGGTTTCCTTCTTACTCATTTTCTTTTCTATACTATCTTTCTAAACAGTATGGAGGATTTCAGTTATTGATTCTCTCAAATCAACTTTCAGATCTTAATTTAACTGACAATTAACTTTTTTATAAGTCACATAATGCTATTATGTGACATCTTTACCCATTTCTTCCATTTTCCTCCATCTTTACATTTGTAAAGTCTTCAGCTTTTAAATATAATTAGTAAAAAAAATTCCAGTCATTGCTACATATAAAAGAACAATTGAATAAATATAGGACTTCTTGTGAAAGTCAAGAACCAATGATTATGATGATATGATTGATAATATCTTAATAAATACTCTTTTTGTCATAGCTATTCTTCTGCATATTTTTTATCACAATTCATACTTATAATATTTATTGATCTAGATATTCAAAGTGATGAATGTGATCCACTAATTCATTTTAAAATGGATATTCTGGGATAGGTCCAATAGCTAGACAACAAGATAATATAATCAAATGATAAAACATGGATAAAAATAAATACTTGTATAATTATTGCTTGGTAACATTTAAAGAATTTTTCATTCAGTAAACTGAAAGCTCCTGGATCAAAAGTTCCTCAAATGCTATTTACCACTATACAAAATGACACTGGAAATAAAACTTAATTATTATCAATAGGTTATCATTATTTGCCATCCTCTTAACACAATTTATTTTAGACTCTTAACATAAGAACTATATAATAAAATTTAAAAAGCCCTTTATATCATTAAGATGGAAGAATGCCCATTACAATATCAGACTTAAGGTAAAATAAAAAATTGACAATATTCACTTTAATTATTATCCTAAAATTGTTAATAGATATTGTAACCATAGATTTGTCCCAATAGGCTAAATATATTCTAGAATATGTTTAAAAAAATTTTTTTAATTACATTAAATAAATTTCCTTCTTAATGTTAAATTATAAAGTCTTGGCTAAATGTTTTAATTTATTGATTAAAATAATTTACATAGCATATTTAAATATTAGTTATTTAAGAAATACTAATTAGATTATTTAATATTTGATTAAAAATCCCAATTAATAGTTTCAATCTAAATAAAAATTAGTCTAAAGCCTGTTATGTTTAGGTATAGATAGTTAATAAAGTTGTTTTATTTTGTACAAAATATGGTTATTTAATTTTTGCTAGAATCTCTGCTAGTAGTTCATGTAAGATTTATTTAAAGCCAGAGTTTAGAGATATTGAGTTTAAATACAATTAATTAGGATAAATAATACAAAGTTAGCATTGTTGTTTTTAGAATAATGGTTATATGTAATATGTATGTATGTGGGTATATGTACATGTATTTGAATGAATGGAATGTTTAAAAGAGATTTATTAAAAGTTATATTTAAAAAAAAGTATTTGTGATCAAAGGTAATTTTAACAGGACTCTTGAAATAAAATAAAAAGTGTATTTTGAGTAAAAAGTGTTTAATTTTGAAAAAATAAGTAAATAATTTTATTATCATTAAAAATAATGTATTTAATAATTAAATTGCAATTAATTATGTTCATTATAAGTCTAACTATCATGTCAATAGTCTGGATTAAAAAGTTCAAAGTCAGGTTAATTAATTATGAATATTAAAACTACACTAGTAATTTAAATATCCTGTTTCCATATTTAAATGGGATTGCCTTGAACTGGATCATTTTTAGGAACTGAGGAAAATACACATGCACAGATGTTTTGATATAAAAAAGAAAAAAATCAGGAAATAATTATTAGTTTTGAAATTGTTTTAATTGATTGGATTTTGTTTCACTATTTTAAATCAGGTTAAAAGTATAATTGATTTTTTTATCATTTCAAATATCTGAATAGAAGGTTAAAAGTTCTCCATTGTAGTATTACACTAAAGTATATGGTCAATCAGCTTATCAAGTAGTAAATTATAGAAAGATGCAAAAATCCTATTAATTTTTAAAGGAACTAACTAAACATTAACAAGAATATGTTTATTTTATTATTATTCTAAAAACATTAGCTAATTTGAACTTTGGTTATAATCCTTGCTTTTGACATTTTAAATATTTTAATTCATTATTGGCATTAATCTTATTTATTACATGTTTGATAAATCTCTGATTTAAAGATGAATAATTAATGAATATTTTTATGAAAGATAATAACTCTTAATTTGTTTTAGAAATATATATAAAAAGTCATTATATTTGTGTCAAATTAAAAGTATAATAATGATGAATTATGGTAGATGCATTGATTGTATTAGGAACAAAAGAAATTGTGATGACTTGGAATTGTATTATATAATTTTAAAGAAAGAAAGTCATATTAATAAGATTTATCAATACTTTGAAGAAAAGACTTTATTCATTTACTACTAATGCAGATAAGCTAATATAAGATTGATATAATTATTCATTCTGAATCCATCTGCCTATTGAATTAAAATATTTTCTAAATTGCTTATTTGTTTTTGAAATATATATTACTTTACTTTAAAAAAAGAAATGTTTTAAACTTATGTTATACTTAATATCATTAAAAAGTGTGAACTTTATAATATGGAACTTTACAAAGAACTGTTATTACTTAATATCCTCTATTTGCTTATATCTCCTCAAATTTGTTTTTTAATTATGAAAATCATTCTAAAAGAATTTTTACTCTTAATTATGACATGTATTGTTACATCTGCTTAAAAGAAAGACTGTATTGCAGTATTTTTTTAAAGAAATATAAAAGTACTTAAATGAAAAGGGGTTATTTTTATAGTAAGATAAACAGAACTTAAAGCTCTAATCTGAAATGGTAAAACAAATACTTAGAGTGTGTATATATATATTATCACTAGATGGACCTTACCAATAGGTCTAATCAAGATTTATTTTATAAGTGCCGAAAGAGAAAGAATTCAAAATCTCTATCAGAAAGTCCCTATCTCCAGACCTATTGGTTTCAAGCTTATGGCTCACCTCAGTGGAGCACTAGGACTTTAGAAACTAGATCTAAAATACTAACTCAAAAATCAGCACTTATAAAACATGTTTCTATCAATTTGAAAGCCTCAACTTTTCAGACACATAAATGTCTTCAAATCCAGCCTTACAAAACAGTCAGCTATATGTGTCTGAATTCAGCTCAGTTTCACCATATAGTAATAGCCTCTGCAATATAGCATCACAAAAGCTTTCAAAGGTACACTTATAATAATTAATGAAACAAGTCATAAATTTCATAACTTGCTTTTAAGCTTCCATTTAAATGATCACTAGAGTCTGAAATGTTCAGGCTTTCAAATTGATAGAAACATGTTTTATATGTGCTGACTTTTGAGTTAGTATTTTAGATCTAGTTTCTAGAGTTCCAGCACTCCACTGAGGTGAGCCATAAGTTCGAAACCAATTGGTCTGGAAATAGGGACTTTCTGATAGAGATTTTGAATTCTTTCTCTTTTGGCACTTATAAAATAAAGCTAAGCTCCATCTAGTGATCATTTAAAAGCAAGTTATGAAATTTATGACTTATTTTATAAATTATTATAAGTGTACCTTTGAAGGCTTTTGCGATGCTATATTGCAGAGGCTATTACTATATGGTGAAATTGAGCTGAATTTAGACCCATATAGCTATCTGGTTTGTAAGGCTGGATTTGAAGACATTTACATGTCTGAAAATTTCAGGCTTTAAAATTGATAGAAACGTGTTATATAAGTGCTGACTTTTGAGTTAGTATTTTAGATCTAGTTTCTAGAGTCCCAGAACTCCACTGAAGTGAGCCATAAGCTCAAAACCAATTGGTCTGGAGATAGGGACTTTCCAATAGAGATTTTGAATTCTTTCTCTTTTGGCACTTATAAAATAAAGCTTGATTAGAACTATTGGTAAGCTCCATCTAGTGATCATTTAAATGCAATCTTAAAATCAAGTTATGAAATTTATGACTTGTTTTATTAATTACTGTATATATATATATATATTTAAAAATATTATGGTTACTCTGTAATTCTAGTTCATACCCTATATTTAATTGCTATTATTATTTAGGATGTTATAAAATATATCTATGGTAGTATGCATGCATGAACAAAGTTGGGTAAGAAATATCAGATAAAAAGGTTTATTTTATGAGTTATTTTATTATTATTTAGAATTTTCATATTTGTTGTTTCAACCTAAATGGATATGTTGGGTGCCTTTGTATGTGTATATAAAATATTTAATTATTTATTTATTTATTATCATCAAATTCATGCCTTATACTGTTAGTGGTACCCATTTGGGCAATTTTACATGGATAGTATATTACTTTTGTATGCATTCAGCTCCTCCATGAGTGAGATCATGGCTTGCTTATTTGTCAGAACTGCATGCACATAATTATTGGTACATATTCATGATATTATATTATTCAGTCCCTCCATGAAAGAGGCTTTCTCATTTTTAGCATTGCTAGGTCAAGTTACTGGGTGCTTATTTATATTTTTTATTATTCATTTTGACTGGAATTCAATATAATATGTATTTTGGTATGTTATAATATCTGAAAGCATTTTTATCTTTATAATACATTATTAGCACTTCTACAAATTAAATTTAAAATATATTGTGAGCATTAGGCTTTAGTAAATATCATATTTGTATTACTATTTTGCATAATAGTTTTTTTATCTTTGTAAATTTACAAAAAGTGTTTCAACTCTGATTTTCAAACCTAGTTTCACTGTGTAAAGTATATAATATCTTATTGAGAGAATAATACCTTTTGAAACATTGTGCATATACTAACCAGTTTGATGTGCTATTTCTAACAGTTGAATGTATTTGGAATATTTAAATAAAAATTAATTTTTTCTAAAGACATTCAATAAGCATATTAGATGATGGAAATAGTCCAATATTAAAATACAACTAGAACACCATCATCACAAACCTTCAGGAAAACAATATAGGTGTATTGTTTGACTGCATGTATAATATTTAAAGAAAAACTGGATTAGATAAAAGTGAGAACTTTTGGGTGAGATAATTGCTTGTATGGTAAATTCTTTCGGAATGTTTTATGGAAAGATATATTTATGTGTAAAGTTTATTAATATTTTGTTACCCTATCTTATTAAATTTAAAAAATAAAACTTATTGTAAATATATAATTTTATTGTATAAATATTATCATATGCTAAAAATAAATATTTTTTATTTTTGCTATTAATTAAATACATTTCTGCTTCATTGCTATTTATTACATTATCACATTTGTTAATCAGAAAATCTTATTTCATAAAATTTTATTATTAATTATTTTAGAAGAATACATTTTAATGACCACATAGAATTTATTTATTTAGTTTGCTTATTGTTCATTTTACTTACATTATATAAAGATAAATATTATGTTATTTATTTTTTTCAAATGCATTTGTAATGTAGTTGGTAGTATAAAATATATCTTTCCTACATTCTGAATTATCCCATGTTAAAATATATAAAATTTTAGAAATGTTTATAGATGGTAGAAATAAAATACTTACACTTAAAGAACTTTAAAATATTTAGCAATAACTTACTTTTCTAGCCATATGTTACTTAAGTATTTAAATATTTCATTATTGTGTATTGACATTTCTGCTTACTTAAAATATAATGTTTAATGACAAAACTAAGAGAAGAATATAAAATGTTTAGAGTGTAACTTGCATAATTGACATATTTTAAAGATTTAAAGTATATTATTGTTTTTCTTATGCCAAATGCATTTTATTTTTAAATCTCTAGATATAGACATTTAGAATCTGAGATTAAATTATTTAAATTGTTAGAAGAATCTAAATTTATAAATTTTAAATAAAGTAAAAAACTTGAGATAATATTTAAATTGATATAAGAATCTCATGTTTTATTAATTATAATTAGATATTATGTTGTCTATAAGAGGATTCAGTTGAAAATTGATAGGAATTATGGTACCTGTGTGATTTGTCCTTTGTTCCTGTGATACAGCATTTTATAGAAAGTTACAATATATATATAAAACTGAATAAAGGTTAGTAACAAAATTAAAATGTAAATATTAATGCATTTATATATTAAGCCAATAAACATCACATGATCTAGGTGCAGTGCTCTCAGATCCAAGGCTCCTCACTGACGAAGCCACAAGCCAGAAACTAATCTGGGGATATTGGATGAGTAGGCTCTAGATGGGGATTTTATGCCCAAGCCTTCTGGCATCCATTGATTACTCTAGCTTGCTATGTGTGGCAATACGTACAGGGAGTTTTGTATTTATATATTGCTTATAATAACTTCTTTCATATACACTTTAATGCAAAAAAAAAATTAAATAAAACTTCTTTATTTTCCTGATAGTTTCGACTGTCCAGCAGTCTTCATCAGAACTTTCTCAAACTTTCTCTAAAAAGCAGAGAAAGTTTGAGAAAGCTATGATGAAGATTGCTGGACAGTCAAAACTGTCAGGAAAATAAAGATGTTTTATTAAAAAAAAATTGCATTAAAGTGTATATGAAACAAGTTATTATAAGCAATATATATGAATATATGAAGAAATGCAAAGAAAGTAAATGAGAAAAATAAGAGTATATTAATGCATTTATAAAAATATTTTTATTAATAATGCAATGTACCTTCTATATAATAATTGTTATCATCATCATCATCATCAACCATTATCAATCCACTGCAGGATGAAGGTCTCTCCAAGTTCAATCCATCTTTTCCTATTTTTAGCTTCTCTTCTCCACCTCACCTCTGCACACTTTCTTATTTCATCCATCAATCTCACATGTAATCTCCTTCTGGGTCTTTTACAATCTCTTGGAATCCAGTTTAAAATTTCAATTGTCCATCTGTTATCATCTCTTCTAACAATATGCCCAGCCCAACTCCACTTCAGTCTTTTAATTTTTTCAATGAAGTCAGTAACACCTGTTTGTTCTCTTACCCATACATTGCATTTTCGATCCCTTCTTGTTACTCCCAACTATTGCTCTTCTATTAAGTGTCCAAGTCTCAGATCCATAAGTAAGAACTGGCAAAACACATTTATTAAAAACCTTCCTTTTCAAATACATAGGCATATTTCCTTTTAGTATCAAGTTATTTCTACCAAAAGCACTCCAACCAAGTTTAATTCTATGATTAATTTCATCCATTATATTTCCATCTGTATTAATAATCTGACCAAGGTATTTGTAACTGTTAACTTCTTCTAACTCATCATAATCAATCTTTATTTTCATATTTTGAGAAAATCTATTAAACATTACTTTAGTCTTTTTAACATTTATCTTTAGTCCTACTTTCCTACTTTCATCTGATAACTCCTGCAACATTTCCTGTAGCTCTAAAGCATTATTTTCAAAAACAACTACATCATCTGCAAAATCTAAATGACTTAAATAATCTCCATTTACTTTCACTCCTTTAGCTTCCCATTTTAATCCACAGAATACTTCTTGCAGCACTGCTGTAAAAAGTTTAGGAGATATGGAGTCACCCTGTCTTATACCCTTTTCAATGTTGATTTTCGTACTATCATTATGTAATCTAATTGTTGCTGTTGCATTTTTATAAATATTCTTCAAAATATGACAATATCCTGGATCTACACCTTGATGATCCAATGCTTTAATCACTGAAGAAATGTTTATAGAATCAAATGCCTTTTCATAGTCTACAAATCCTAAGCATAATGGCAACTCATATTCATTTGTCCTTTCTATAATTTCTCTCAATACCTGGATATGATCTACTATACTAAAACCACTTTTAAATCCAGCTTGTTCTCTTGGTTTCTGGAAATCCAGTGTTTTCTGTAGATGAGTTGTAATTATCTTAGTAAAACTTTTGTATAAAACTGATAAAAGACTGATAGGTCTGTAATTTCTAATATCTTCTTTATCACCTTTTTTAAATATTAATATTAATACTGCATTCTTCCAATCATCTGGTACATCTTTATCATTTAGACATTTGGTATTGTAACGTTTATTTATATACGTTACAAATATATTGGCATTTGGTAAAAGCTAAAAAAGTAAATTTAGATTTTTTTTTGATTAGTATAATTTTTGTTAAAACGTGCAATGAAGGTTAAAATTGTCATTCTTATTTTTTTTATCTAATTGGAAAGAATAAATGACATACAGATTACTAATCCAGATAAATTAAAAGAATTCCAAAAGTATAAGCTAAAAGAAAAATATTTTAGCTAATTAAAGATGGAAGAATAATGCTAAAAAAAAAGAGAACTTTGTAAATTTAAGAGAGAGTGTATAAGATTATTATCTTATACGCTGATAAAAAGACAAAAGAGTGCGCAGAAGTTCCAAAAATGGAGCGCGATATAAAAAGGAGATGACAACTTCAATCTGGGTCTTCTCTTTTACTTCTAGTTACGTCTCTGAAAGTTGGAGGTTTCCACGAGCATAACCTGTGGCAAGAAATATACTTCTACACAGGTATGCCCCTTGCTGTACCAAGCTGTCACGCAAGCATGGAAACGGGACTTGTGAAGACCGCTTTTTGCAATAAAAGGGTCACTACAACCGTGCCTTTTCTCCAGCTATAGAACGGAACAATAATGGAAGACGCCGGCAGGAGAGACCAATGGAAATTCTCATGATCTGGGATCCCATAAACCTACATGAACTTACCGGTAAGTTAAGAATAAATTTTCCTGATAGTGACTTAAAAGTTTGCAAACAATTATTTATCTAGGCTTAGACTACCATCCTGATATAGACTTTTCGTTTTCAAGGGACTTTCTTATAAAGAATTTTATACAAGATCTTGGAACATTATTAAATTGCGTTCATTATTTAATCTAACTGTTTTTGTTAATCGATTCATTATCTGGATTAGCATGTGTGTACTTTCCAGTTTAGTTAATTCGTAATTAACTTATAAATATTTTAGTTTGTTAGAATAAAAGAGATTATACTTTTATCAACCATTTTCATTGTGCGTTATTAATAATGGTTATTATTCTTTTTAGTATTAAAGTTATTATTAGTTTAATAAGATTTAAAAGTAATTTACCGTGCCAATATGTTTGAATAAGCCCAGCAATAATAATCTCAAAAAAAAAGATAATTCTAGTTTACCGTAAAATTACCGATTCTTAAAATCTAAGACCAATAATTTTAAAAATATTTTATTTTTTTTTATTTGCGAGACATGCTGGCGACAGATATCAGCGGTCTTTTTAGAATAAAAAGACCTGGCGCCTATCAAATAAATTAAAAGCTGATCTCATCAATAGCATAATTCTCAACCATCAATAGGCAAAGTTTGATCAGGAAATATAGCTGTGTTTTTTAGGAAAAGAAATACAACTTTCTTTTTTCTTTTGATACAGCTTGATCAACTCACGCTCAAATATAAATTTGAGGCGTATAGTGGCCTAGTAATATGAAAAACGTTACAGTATATAACTTTGTTAAAATTGTTTCTATTTCTTCACCTGCTTCTTTTAATATATCAATTACATTTCCATCATTACCTGGAGCTTTCCCTTTCTTCATAAATTTAATTGCATGTCTCACTTCCTCATTCAAAATTCTGGGCAATTCAGAAGATATAATATGTATAGGTGGCACTTGTTCTTTATTACTATATAATTCTTGATAGAAGTCTTCTACACATTTTATGATGTCATCGCTCTTTTTAGTAATAATGCCATCTTTTTTTCTTATTGCAGATATAAATTTCCTACCAATACCAAAATGTTGTTTTACACTTTTTAGACTTCTATTCTCTTCTACAGCTTTCCTTGCTAGTTCACAATTATACTTTCTTATATCATTTTTAATTCTTTTCCGCACCATTTTACAAAATTCGAGATATTCAATCTTTTTTAATGCATCATTGTTGTATATCCTCATATTCCTTCTTTTCTTCATAAATTCTTTAGTCTCAGTAGAAATTTTACTGGTCAATTGCTGCTTTTTTCTACCAGCTATCTTTGTTGCAGTTTTTAAAAGTGTATCGCTTATTTTCCTATTAATGTCATTCAAATCTGAATCATGTTTAAAATCTACTAATACTTGAAACCGATTTGTAAGTTCTAATTTAAATTCATTATAATGTTTCCGAAGATTAGGAATATCAACTGTAAATATTGTTTTCCTTAATAATTTTTGTCTCTCTAGTTTTGCATTAACATGTATCTTACACCTTACTAATCGGTGATCACTTCCTGTGTTAAATTTATTAAGAACATTACAATCTTGAAATATGTATTTTCGGTTAGTCAAAATATAATCCAATTCTGCTGTACCTTTATTTGGATGCTTCCATGTCCATTTCCTTTTAACATTTTTTTCAAAAAAAGAATTCATAATATAAAGTTTTTCTTTTTCTGCAAACTCCACAAGTCTATGTCCTCTCTCATTTCTATTACCATAACCAAAATTACCTACATTTTTTTCATCTTTCATTTGTTTACCAATTCTAGCATTAAAGTCTCCCATAACAATTTTAAAATGTTGTTTACTCTGATCAAAAGCCTTTTGTACATCAATATAAAAATCTTCTATAACTTCATCACTCTGAGAACTTATTGGGGCATAAACCTGAATTATCTGCATTTGGTATCTGCCATTAAGTTGTAAAACTAATCTTGCCACTCTGTCTGATACACCATCAATCTCCACAATGTTATTCTTCCATTTTTTATTTATAATAAATCCTACTCCACTTGTATTTCTGATATTTGTGCCTTTATAGTAGAGTATATGTCTACTTTTTAAATCAATTGTTTCTTCACCTTTTCTTCTAACTTCACAAAGTCCAATAATGTCCCATTTAATATAAGACAGTTCTTCTTCTAATTCTTGCAATCTTCCTTCACTTGAAAGTGATATGCAGTTGTAAGTACCTAAATAAAAAGTCATCATCAAATGACAGCCTGAGTTTGCAATCAGGGGATTCTTAGCCCCCCTCTGCCTTCAGCCACCAACCACTGCCTTGGTTGGTGACTTTACAGCCTTCTGGGAATAAGGGCAATGATTTATTTTTGTCTGTCATGATTGTATATATTGAAAAAAATATTCTTAAACTTGGAGGTAAAAAGCCAATAAACTCACCATGCTGGCTAATGCGTGTTGGTGAGCAGCCCATCCATGTTCGTATACTATATGAATAATCACATAGTAATAACAGCTGCAACGACAAGAACATATGGAGTGGACATTAGGAATTTGCCCTGCTCAGTTCCTTTAAGGCCTCCAAGAGGAATCAAAGGGTCTCCTTTCAGTTAATAGCAAACTCCTTTCTGCAGCCATAATTGTTATATGTCCCAGTAAAAGGGTGACTGATTCTCTCCACCTACAGAACATATAATTTAGCTATGCATCACAAAATTTAAGGTGTTTGCATATCTAGATCATGAGTCACAACATGAACATGAGACAATGTGTTTCATATTGTAATGCATGATAGAATCATGGGTTAATATTAAATTTTATTTTAAATTGAACAAAGTTATTACTAAAACATTTGAAATAGTTCAAACTAGATAGATTGTAAAGCCATGAATTGTAAGAATATTTCCAAATACATTTTAATGATATCATTATGGCAGATAAAAAATTGAAGATAATTTAAAAAGATATGAAAAATATGGTTTGACTTGATGTTATAACTTGTAATCTAGATATGCTACCATCTTAAAATATTTGTAATGAATATCTAAACTATGTCACTATGTAACAAATGTACTGATTTTTAGAGATGGATTGGCAGGCATCTTGGAAAGAGAACCAATCATCTTTCACTGGGATGCACTATGTAGCTTTTTTAAAAAATCTATTCACAGAAAAAAAAACCTCTCAACTGACAAAGAAAATCAAATTTATGCCTCAAATATTTACAACTTGCTGATTTTTTAAGATCATTATCAGCTTGTTCTTTCACTATTGCTTATTATCCAATATCTCTAAAAATGTTTTAATATTTTCAAAAATGTATCTTTTCATCACTGATACTTTTTTAAAATAAATTGATACTTTTAATTTTACTTTAGAATTAAATCTTAAAAAGAGCTTTATATTTATATATTATTTTATTATCAACTAATCTACATTTTAATCAAAAAAAAATTAATAGAATCTTATTTACTATAATTTTGATGGCCTAAAAAGTATTTCTGTTCTTCAGTTAAAAGCCTTGTTCACTTTATTTGTTATTAACTGCAGACATTAATCTAATATTAGCTGCAGAAAACGTTTGTTGTTCGTGGGAAAAAGATTCTGTGTTCCCTTTTCAGACATTAAAGAAACTAATCAGGAAAATTCTAAACATTCACTCCATAAGTCCTTGTCATTTCTTATCATTATAACTGTTATTATTTATATGGTTATTTGTAGAGCAAATGAATATGGATGTGCTACTCACCAACAGATATCAGCCAGAGGTCTGAGTAAAATTAAGAAAAAGTATGAAAATTTTCTCATTTGCCTGATGTAAAGTTTTCTTAAACACAAGATTAATGTATGTGTAAGTGAACTTTTTAAAAAGATATTTATATCATTGACAGACAAAATTAAATTATGATTCATATCCCAGGGACTTTAAGGTCTCAGTCAAGGCAACAATTGGTGATAAAAATGGAGGTTCTAAAAATTCCTTGATTGCAAACCCAGACAGCCATCAGATGATAACTTTTTATTTACATACTTTCAACCACAGATCATTTTCAAATAAAAGAAGATTGCATGAACTGGAAGAAAAACTGTCCTAATATAAAATGGGACTTTGTAGAACTCTGTGAGATTAGAAAAAAAGAGATGAAGAGACAATTAAAATCAAGTGGGCATATACTTTAATACAAAAGCACAAATATTAGAAGTACAAATGGAATGATATTTGTTATAAATAAAAAATAAAAAACAACATTGTGGATATTAATGATATATCATCCAAAGTGAAAATTTTTAGTTATTAAGATTAATAGATTAATAGAAAATTTCAAATGCAGATAATTCACATTTATGCCCCAACAAATATTCATTGTGATGAAGAAGTAAAATACTTTTATATAAACCACTAAACATCACATGATTACATAGCTTATGTGTACTTTTGTATAGATGTATAAAATGTTTTCGATCAGACCAAACAATATTTTAAAATTATTATGAAAGACTGTAATTCTAGAATTGGTAAACAAGTGAAAGATAAAAATACTGTGGGTAAATTCATATATGATGATAGAAATAAGATAGAACAATGATTTTAGTGTTTGCAGAAAAATAAAAACTGTACATTATGATTTTTTCTTTAAGAAAAATGCTAAACAGAAATGGTTATGAAATTACCCAAATAAAATCACACCAGAAACATATTGTATTTTGACAAAGGTTCCAGAGTGTAGTATTCTTCATAGATTTATGACAAAAAAAGATCATTGATTAGTAAGATGGAAGGTAGATGTTAATGCAAAACTAGAAAGATGAAAATTATTAAAATATATATTATTGACTGTATTTATATATTGGACTATTTCCATCATCTAATATGAGTATTGAATGTCTTTAGAAAAATTTAACTTTATTTAAATATTCCAAATACATTCAACTAACATACAATTGAATATATTTAAAATATTTAAATAAAGCTATTAAATTTTTCTAAAGACATTCAATACTCATATTGAAAGATGGAAATAGTCCAATATATAAATACAACTAAAACACCATCATCACAAATCTTAAGGAAAATATTATTGCTTGCTGATATTCCAAATTTTCAGAAGTTCTCCAATAAATTTAAAATACAATTTACTATACACTAATGATAATTCAAACTTAACTGAAGTCAATAAGAAGATAATTTGATACTCTACTAATAACTATAACAATGATTCACAAAGCACCAATTAACCATTACATTTTCTCCTGTGACAAGCTAATATATGAAGAAAAGAAGGGAGATGAAAAATTTAAAAACAATATTTTAAAAAGAATTAAAAATCTAGAGTTTTGAAAAATGATGCAAAAAAGAATTGATAATAATATAAAAAAATATAATTATGAATTACCAAGAAAGCCATAAAAAATCTCAAAAGTATAAAGGAACATCTTGATATTAGAATGAAATTTATTTCAGAAATATAAAGAAAAGATAAAACTGTTAATGAAAAGAAGATGATATCATAAAATGTGTGGAGAGTTCTGTAAAGTATTATATAGTAATAAATAAGAAAACAAAAATATCCCAAACAATTATTACATTACCTGAATTGACCATTATTTTAAATAAAGAAATGAGAGACACAATTGAATCTATAAGGAGAAGGAAGCTCCTATAAATGCTGAATTATGATTGGTAACTTAAAAAAAGTCATAAAAAATAAAAAAATCTTGGTTGAGTTTATACCAAGTGTCTAAATCATAAAGATTAACCAGGTAATTTGAAGAATGCAGCAATAATTTGACATTAAGAAAACATTAGAAAGTATAGACCTATCAATTTTTTTTATCAGTTCTGTACAAATTTTTCACCCACATATTAAAAAGCAGTTTTGGAACAGTGGATCACATTTAAGTATTGAAAAATAAGTTGTCATTATCCTTTGGATTTGCAGATTATAAAGATACATTTCTATAAACATTTTTATGATAAGTAAAGCTTTGGATCATCATGATTTAAATCTGGGAAATTGTTATATACCAAAGAATAATTATCAAAATACATCACTGATTACATTACATGATAATGCTAAGAAGATTATTCATATTGAGAAGGGTGTATAACAGGATAATTCCTTATCCCAAAAACATTTTATAGCAATTTAAAAAAAAATATATTCTGGATTACTAAGTAAAACTAGAAGTATAAAAGTAAATGTAGATTATTTAAGTTCGCATATGGGGCTGTTTTTAAAGAAATTTGAGAATAAAGGTAAATACTAAAAAGTCTAAAATAATGTTTAATGAATTTTCTGAGAAAAAGAAAAATAATTACTCTTTCTTCTTGCATTGTCAAATTTATATCATATAATACTAAATCATCCACGCACTGTATTACTGTTATGCAATACTTTATTTACCATCCTCTTTTACAATTTATAGTTTCCATTGCCCCAGCAAAGTATAATGATAATTTTTTTTAAAATTTGAATTTAGAAGTTGAAGTTAAGAGATACAAGAGGTGAGTTAAAATGTTTTAAATAATAATATTATACATTAAAATAGATTATAAATTATTGAATTAATAAATTATAAATATTGATTGTTAGTAAAATATATAATAATAATAATGCAAAATATAAAAAATATTAAGTTAGAGTTAAGTATTATAAGAATAAAATAAAGTAGAATATATATGTTTAGGAAGTTTTTAATTAATAAATATAGAATGTAAAAAAAAGGGCAAAAATTATATAATATTTAAAAGGTAATAAATAGATGATGATTATAAGATGTATATATAGAATGTAAATTATATGTTCATGTATATTTATATTCATATGTTTGTATTATGTTGTAGTTCTGAAGAACATTACTGGGGCAATTGAAACTGTAAATTGTAAAAGAGGGTGGTAAATAAAGCATCGTGTAACAGTAGTAAAGTGCATAGATGATTTAATATTGTATGTTGTAAGAAGAAAAATAAAGATGATTTAGAGAAAATTAACAAGTATATCTTGGTCAGATGAATAATACTGTTGGAAGCATAAACTTGGATGAAGTGTTTTTGGTAGAAATAATTTAGTATTAAAAAGAAATATTATTGTGTGTTTGAAAAGCAAGGTTTTTAATAGAAGTGTTTCAACAGTTATTACTTATGGATTTGAGACCTGAGTAGTAACAGAAGAGCAATATAGAGAATTCAGTTCACCCAGTAAAATACAAAGAATTGTGAGCTAAAAATAATAAAAAGAGATCCAAAACAAAATACCTGGTGAGAGAACAAATAGTTTTTTCTGATATTATTGAAAGAATAAAAAGAGTAAAATGAACATAGGCTGAACACATTGCTAGAAGGGAATATATTAGCAGTTAAAATCTTAAAATAAATGTCAAGAGATTGTAAACAGCCTAGAAGGAGACCACATATGGATGTTTGCTTATGTTCTTGGAAGACAATGGGGCTACAGATAAAAGAAATTGGATTAGCTTTGGAGAGACCTTCATCTTGCAGTGGATTGATAGTGATTGAATCTAATGTTATTTGCAATGATTAATTTTTAAAAAAATTATTAAATCTCTACTACTAATTATTGTGATTATTTTAAAGATCACAACTAATCATCAACTGTGGACCAAATCTCAATTCACACAATTTGAGAGGAATATTTTTATTAGTAAAAAATGTCCCCATATTTTAATTTTAGATGTGACACTATATTATTATCTAATTCTTTACTTGTTAGAATATATTTGCAGAGCTTAGTCCTGATCTGTCTTAACATAATATTTTTCACACTTAAAAAAAGGAATTAACACTTTTATGAGAATATTATGAATAAAGAGATTTAAACTTTAATATATATGATGAAAATGCTAGATTTTTGAAGTCGAAATACTATGTGAATGCATTCGATTTTAGTTAAAATAAAATAAAAGTTAAATATATTAATAAAAATTTAATTTATTTCGTATAGGGTTTTAAAGCAAACCATGTATTTATAAATATATTTGTTTAATATTTATAAAGCAACAATCTTAAATATGTGCATACTGTAAAAATTCTTTACAAATCAGATTTTTGCCCCCAAGTTGTTTTAATAAACTTGCAAACAATATACCCTTTTATCAATCTATTAAACAGAAGAAAGTTATTTTTGTTAGGAGATTAATACAAGAGACTGTTGTTTGAAAGTTTATTAAAGTAACTTCTAAATAATGCAATTAGTAAAGTCTTCTTATACTATGTACACATGAAAGTTATTGCTTCATAAATATTTTTACATATTCTGAGTATTTCAAATTTAATAGTTTTTGTTTGTTTATAAGATTGCTAAATTTACTAGAAAATATATTTATTTATATATAGTGAATTGTTTAAAAATTTAGAAATGATTTAGTACCAAAGTAGAAGACAGAACAAAATAGCTTCATCCAGTTATTCAGGTTGTAACATTTTTGTCATTATTACTGCCTTTTTTCATTCAAAATTTGACCTAACATTTTCTTGAAGTCAGTCACATTTAATGCTAGATTTTTATTCCAATAATCTATTCTCAATTTTATTCAATTTATATTTATCCAAAATGTTTTACACATTTTATCATTACTTCTTACTATTTTATATTTGTTTTTACAATTATCATATCAGTAAAGTGTTTAATGTAACTCACCAATTTTTTATATTAAAAATTACTAATTCATAAGCTTTTTGACATAAATATTAATTAAAATTAAAAACAATATTTACTTTATCATCATTATTATTAGTTATTATTTATAAATTAGTATGGTCATTATAACTCAATAAAAAACGAATATAAACAAATAAAGAAAACAAAGAAAAAAAAAGATTAGAGGCTAAATTGCTTTGGATATAATTAAAGAATAGAAAGTGGCTGAACAAAACCCTCTCCCTGCTGTGTTTAATATAATGAGATGACTAATGAGAAACTCATGATAGATAGGCTTTATAGAATAAAAGAAAAGGGAACGTGAACAAAAGAAAAACAATGATGATAAATTTATTGAAAGATCATTTGATTTTTTTTTTTTTTTCCAAACTAAAAGATCATTTGATTTTCTTTTCAAAATCTTGCAAAATCAAGAAGAGTAAATTTCTAAAATTTACTCTTTTTTTTTCTCATTGCAATCGTTCTTATAATATATTTATTGACAATGTTAAAAACCACAGATGGGCTGATCATCTCACACACCAATCATCATATGGTTTTATTTCTGAGTTTAAGTCAAAAAAACATTATGCACTTCTTTAAATCAAAATTTCTGATAATTCTAAACTCAGATATTAGTTGCTTTCTTGATTATACTACGAGTATATATATATAAGCTGATAAGTTCTTATACTGTATTTAAAATAACATGAGGAAATAAATTTTGCTTTTCCTTTTTTAGAGTGTGTAAAAATCACCAGCCAAACAAATTAGCAGTATAAATTTTATTTAAAATATTTTAGATTGTCAAATGTCATTTTCAAATCACTTAATTTACTTTTTTTTAAAAAAAAAAAAAAAAAAAAAATCATTTATCGTTTATCTCTTATGCTTTTTGAATTCAAATATTTTTCATATATATATATAATTTTTGTTTTCCTATTAAATAATTTTAAACACTGCAACCAATTATGGATTTTGTAAAAGCCATGATGCAGTCAGCTTTTAAAATCAAGTCAATAATAACAATTTTATAATCAATAATCAAATTTATAATCAATTTTTTCCAAAGGTATTACACAGCTCTGCATACAAAAATCTGGATAGTCTTCATCTTATTCAACCATTATTAATCCACTGCAGATATATAATATATAATTTTTACAAGTTTAATCCAATTTCCCTAATTTATAACCTCTTTTCTGTATTTTACCACCAACCATCTTTACTTTATCTATCTATTTTGAATGCAGTCACTTTCCAAGTCTTTTGCAGTCTCCTGAGATTCAGTTCAAGATTTCAACTTTTCATCTATTATCTCTTGCAAGAACATGTCCTGTCAAGCTTCATTTCAGTCTAATAATTCTTTCAAGAATATCAAAGACAATTATTTGTTCTGTCACCAAAATTGTTTGTTTTTTAATCACTTCTTATTATTTCCATCATATATTTCTAATATATTTTGTTGAGTGAGCTGAAGTCTCCAAAATGTTCTGCTAAATGTCCAAGTCTCAAATCCGTAAGTAAGAAGTACTAGAACAAATCTATTAAAGAGCTTTTTCAAATATATAAAAATATTTCCTTTTAAAATTAATTTTTTTTTGCCAAAGTGCTCCATTCAAGTTTTATTTTATGATTGTTTTCAACCATTATATTTCCATCTATATTAATAATCTGACCAAGTAATTTATTGTAATCCTTGATTATCAATCTTTATTTTCTTCTGAGAAAATCCAATAAACATTAGTTTTATTAGTCTTTATCTTTAGTAATATTTTCTTACTTTTATCTGATAACTTTTGCAATATTTCCTGAAACTCTGAAGCATTATTTGCAAAAGCAATCATATCTTCAAAATCAAGATGATTTAAATAATCTCCATTTACTTTTATTATCTTTAATCCACAAAATATTTATTGTAAAACTGCACTGTTTTGGAGATATGAAATCACTCTATCATAATCTTATAAATATTAAGCTTAATATTACCATGAATCTAATCACTGAAAATATAATGTTGATAAATATGTTTTTAGAATATGACAATATCATAGATCTTGATGATCCAAAGCTTTAATCATCATAGAGAAACTTATAGAATTAAATGCTTTTTCATAATCTACAAATCCAAAGTATGACAGCAACTTATACTCATTGTTCTTTTTTATAACTTCTCCCAATATACAAAAATAGATCAACTGTGCTAAAATCATTTTAAATCCAATTTATTCTTTTGACTGGTTGAAATCCAATGTTGTGATTATCATAGCAAATATTTTATATAAAACACATAAAAAACTGATAAATCTAAAATTTCTAATCTTTTCTTTACTAATTTTCTCAAATATCAAAATTATTACTATATTCTTTCTATCAACAGATACATATTTATCATTTAGACATTTGATATATAGTTTTTCCAGGAATTTTTCTATTTCTTCAGTTGCTTTTGTTTTAAAAATATCAATAATAATTCCATCACTTTCTGGAACTTTTCCGTTATTCATAATTGTAATAATATCTCTCACTTCATTTAAAATGCTTGGCAATTCAGAATACATGACCATTGCAGTGATTATTTTGTATTTTATTTTTTATTAATTCATAAATCTGTGTAGAACTGTTCCACAGAATTTATAATATCATCTTTCTTCTTAGTAATAGTTATGTCTTCTCTCCTTATCATTGAAATAATTTCCCTGCCAATATTAATATGATGTTTTATATTTCTGAAACATTTATTCTCTTCTATATCTTCATTTGTCAATTCACTGTTATATTTTTTTTTATCCTTATTAATTATTTTTGTACTATTTTACAAAATTTCAAGTATTTAATTTTTTATATATTCTCAACTTATAAATTATCGACATATATATTTATTGCGCCAGCATTATATTTTAATATTATATCTGAATATGCATATGAAGCTATTTTATTACAAAAAAATAAACATATAATTTTCTAAACTAAGTTTTATTTGAAATTCCAATTATTTGAATTTTTTCCCCCATATGTGATAGCATCGGCCAGGAGGCGAACCCGCAACAATTGTCTGCAAGCAACTGCTTGCTTGCAAGGCAGCTACGCTGACCTCTCGGCTAATAATGCTTGACAATTATTTGCATCTTATAATTGCATCTTATAATATAAAAATAAAGTTGTTGCATTAAGAAGTATAAATGGAATTGACATAATAAATAAAACTAAAGAGGAATTCTAGTCAAACATTGTTAGCCGAGAGGTCATCGCAGCTGCCTTGCAAGCAAGTAGTTGGTTGCAGATGGTTGTGGGTTCGTCTCCCAGCTGATGCTATGACATAGAAAAAAAAAGAGGAATTCTATATATAAAAAAAGCATAAACATCATATTTTGAATTATATTCTTTATTTGGTATAATCTCTTTTACTTCATTTCAATTAAAATAAATATTTCTATGATTTTCTGTAATTACAAAACATTGAGAACTTCTAGAAAATTTGAATATTGTAGTTCTTTTCATGGCGCTCACTTTCATTCTAATAAGAGTAAATAAGAATTTATTTTCTGGATGTAATATTTATTCAAACATTTGCTGAAATATCAGTATATTTGCATTACTTTAATAATTTTTAATTCTAAACCTCATAAAATGTGAAATATTGTATTGTTTACTTTTAACTATAATTTTTATGTTGAATTATATATTGCCTTGTGATGTGAATGTTTTAGGGGGAAACTTGAAGACTTTTAAAGATGGATTTGTATAAAAAAAGTCTATGTATATCATAATCATATGGATTTTTTTTTAATTAACAAAATTGACATATATATTATAGTTAAAGAGAAAGTATTATGCAATTTTCGAAAAATTTCAAGATGGGTAACATAATAAAAGATTAAGTGAAGAAATCAGGAACAACCTCATAAATAAGTATATGAAATTTCTACTGAATATTGCTTTTAACAGAATAGCATATTGGTCAATTTAATGTTTGTGAATCTAAGGATTCTAGTTCAATTCCTTTGCTAGTATTGATACTAATAAAGCCAACAACACCTGAAGAAGAGAGGAGAATACCACTTGAAACATTGTTCTATATACTAATCTATATGTTATTGACAGCTGAAGATATTTGAAATGTTTAAATAAAATTTGAACTTTTCTTATTTAATAAATAATGTTAGATTATGGAAAAAGTCCAATATATAATTATAATTACAATACCATTAATACACACTTTCAGATGAACAACAGGCACAGAATAATTAAAAAAGATCCAATAATAATATGAATATTAAAAACATAATGAGTGCAAAATACCCGATGTTGAATTTAATATGAATAAATAAAGTTGAAAAAGAAGATAAAATTTGAATAACATATATTAAATAACATATTTTGACACATATACTTCACTTTTTTGCCTAATTTTAGTGTAAAAAAAATGGAATGCACATTATATATTTATAGTACAGAGAACATTTGAAAAGTTACACAATATCATAAAATCATGATTTAACACCAAACAAAGGAAAAAAACACTATTAGTCAAGAAATTGTGAAACAGCATTGAGAAAAAAAATCATAGTAAAACTTCTGGAATTTGTAATGCAATTGATAGTACAGAAATAAGGCAATTTATGAAAAAAATAGTGATTAATCATATAAATAAAACTGATGAAATGTTTAAATCCCTATGATTAAAATGATTAATAAACCATATTTCTTTATAGTATTATTGTTTTGTTACTATGATTGGTTATATTTTTTATAGATTTGTATAATAATTTTTCAAAAAAAAAATCTGAAATTTTTATTGAAAAAATCAAATGCAGCTAAAAATATTAATGTTACATTTATTAATTATCTCTTATTGTTAGACTTCATTGTGACCACATAAACTTTTTATGTGTTATTAACTATACATTCTTATATCTGTTTATTTATTATTTTATTAAAATAAAAAGCTTATAAATATAAAGGCAATAGAATGAAAACTGAGTGGTAGTTATGATCTTATTTCTATAATAATAAATATTAATATTTTAACTGAGTAGTAGTAGTAGTAGTAGTAGTAGTAGTAGTAGAAGTAGTAGTAGTAGATAGTAGTAGTAGTAGTAGTAGAAGTAGTAGTAGTAGATAGTAGTAGTAGTAGTAGTAGTAGCACCAGCAGCAGTAGCAATAGTAGTAGTGGACATAGTGGTGGTGATAGTGGTTTGTGGTGATGGTGGTGGTGGTAGTGGTGGCAGCAGCAGTAGCAGTAGCAGTAATAATAGTAGTAGTAGTAATAAAGTTCTTTTCTTTGAAACATAATAATAATAATAATAATAATAATAATAATAATAATAATAATAATAATAATAAAGTTCTTTTCTTTGAAACATATTATTATTATTATTATTATTATTATTATTATTATTATGATGATGATGAGGATGTTTCAATGATAAGCTTTATTTGTCTTAAAGGCTTACAAGAATTTACATAGCTTGGATTGCTGTGTTTACATGGTCAATCAGTAGTTGTAGGTTTACATATATAAAAGTTGATTTATTGTTTTACCCAGAACTGGAGCAATTTTTGCAAGCAGTGGATTTGTTACAAAAGTTTTACATAGTTAGGATTGCTGTGGTTATGTTGGCAATCTGTAGTTGTATGTTTATATATGCAAAAGTTGATTTATTGATTTACACAAGATTACATGAATTTTACATGCTCTGGATTGTTGTATTCACACATGCAAACCAGGTTTAATTTTATATGAGGTTGGATTACTGGATAACATATGTGAGAGACTAGTGATTATCAGGGAGTGTGGCAATTGTTTGTGAGGTCTGTAAATATTGATTTAAATCAGTGTGTTATTTTTGACTCTTTAGGATACAGATTTTCTTTGGTGATCAGGTTTTCTCTTGGTTTCATTGGGAGTTAGTTAGTATGGGTAGAAGGCATAGTGGGATTTATTTTCATAATTGGTGAAGAGGTTTTTTTAACTATTCTATGCCTGTTTTCTGGTGCATTTGAATTGATGAGTATTTCAGAGGGGGTGGAGATACAGCTATGTTAGAATTGTTTGCAATTGTTGAATTGGATAGGTTGGTCAGACTGTGGAACTAGCTGTGTTAGAGAAAAAGATTGTATAAGGATTTTGATGTGATTTAAATATGAGATTCATGGATAGAGGGTCCAGATTTCCAGAGGAGGATGGTGGTACAACTATTAGAATGAGTTGGAGTTTGCGGTAAGATGATCAGATTCGGATCTGGAGCTGGCTGTGTTAGAGGCGGGGCTGATGTAGTTTAAGTGCAAGATTCATAGATAGATGTTTCACACATAGGGAGACATGGTAAAAAGCTGGGTAGACATTTAGGCTTGGTATTTGAAATGTCATGTTTTTTGAAATTATGATTAATAATTTGATTTAAATTGAAAATGTAAATTAAAAATATAACACAAAATAGGAAATAAATTATCAGTTGATTAGAAATTGAAAAAAAAAATATAACGTTAATTTTTTTTTAACTTATTACCTAAGGCAAAACAGTACTTTATAAGGATAAAAAATCGGAGTTTGTTAACTTAGTAGTGAGCAAGAATTGCTGGGGAACTTGAGATCAAATTTTTATTACTAAACAAATATCAAAGTTTAATAAAATTTCAAATTTTCAATTAAAACTTAGTGACTTAACAATAATTTTAAAAAATCCATCACATGATAAGTGTCTGTCGAATGTAATACCAGCGCAATGTTTCAAAGTCCAAAGGTTGGTCCAGCATATGCTTCTTAATACCGCAATTGAATTTTCAAGTAGGATATTTCCGGAATATTTTTATTTGACGATATCTTAAATAAATTAGTAACTATAAATAGTTTTTGTTAGGTTATACATTAGTATTTAATTTTTATTTTTATTTTTTATTTTAAATGTCATAGCATCAGCCGGGACGCGAACCCGCAACCCGGGCAACTGCCTGCAAGTGCAAGGCGGTCGCGCTGACCTCTCGACCACCAATGCAAGACTAGTATTTAATTTTTATTATTTAATTTTTTATGCAGATATCTATAAATATAAAACAATTAATAAATCCCATGACGAATATTATTTATTTGAATTCTTTTTCTTTTCCTACTTATGTCATAAGATCTTAAATATACTAAAAAATTTCAAATTTTCTATACACTTAAAAACATGAAAAAAAGCAAATGATTCCTATACTTTTTTCACAGAATCCAGTCTTCATAAGCTGGATCAGATCTTTGTTCTCACATGCCTTCATGAATATTCATGTTGGAATTTATTAAGCGATTTTCTATCAAGTTTAATGTATCTGGCTTTAAAAATTAACTAATAATCTATAGTCTAATAAACATAATTATTTTTAATCATTAATTTTTTATCTAGGATTAATGAGAGCATTTGGGAACTGTTGCATTTGAAAATTAAATTATAATAATGTGATGTGGATAAAAATTTAATTATGATGATGATGATGTATAAGAAAATGTATCTGCGACAATTGCTAAAATTTGGTTGTGCCATAAATGCATCTTAAAGATCATTTGTTTTTTTCATATGACTTTATCCACATATTTTAAGTTTTAGATGAAATTGAAAGATTTTAGTATAATGGGTATGATCACTCAAATTCAAAAAAGAAAGAGTAAAAAGAAAAAAAACTGCTCTAGAAATGAGTTTTGCAATGAATATACAAACCAATCTGTGAACTACAAATATGCCCATATATAGTACATGCTGGTCCATTTTTCGGTTTACTTGATATTTTAGGATGTTGAATTTTAGTTCCCAAACATTTTTTTAAAATTTCTACAACACCATATCTAATTGTAACTATTCAAACTGTCCTATTCTTTGCAATATCTTTTCGCTGGTAACAAGTGACATCACACTTCTTTAAAATAATTTTGGGATAATCCTTATAACATACACAGAATCTATCTCTTCCAAAAACCATGCTCAAGTTTATTACAAAACAGTTTTTTTAAAAGTCTTGTATCCAATAAAGGTATGATTTTTCAATAATGGGCTCTATAAAATCATATCCAGTAAGTTGAAGAATATATTAATTGATTTTATCTTCCCATTATATTTTTAAAATTTTTATGAAGCATCCTTAAATAAAATGTTCCTAATGCTTTTATATTGTTCTGCTAGAGTAGTTATTTCTCTGTGATGAAATAATTTATCTTTTAATTTATTAAAAGAAATTATACATTGAATTATATTTATATATTGGACTATTTCCACCATCTAATATGAGTATTGATTGACTTTAGAAAAAATTAACTTTATTTAAATATTCCAAATACATTCAACTGTTAGTAATAGAACTTCAAACAGGTTAGTATATGCACAATGTTTTGAGAGGTATTATTATCCCCTGTTCTTCAGGTGTTTATGGCCTGACCAGTGACAGTACTAACATGTGATGCAAACCTGAACCCTTAGATTCTTGAATATTGAATTTTAAGATAATGCTCTAACCAATTGAGCCATTCTGCCAAAGGCAACAGTCAGTAGAAATTTCATATACTTATCTATGATGTTCCTCCTGATTTCTCCATTTTTTTCTAAAAGCAAAGTTGATTAGTGGTTTCCATACATTATGTATGATCACACTAGATTGGTTTATGGGATTTTCTGCCATTGTCATGTGATCAGCTTTAAATTTCATTCTTTGTACTTTTTCTTCTCTCTCCAGTATTTTTGTATTTTCCCAATTGAACATATTTTCATTGGAATATCTCTCAAAATGTTGTGCATATGAAGTGCTATTACTAACAGTTAAATGTATTTGGAATATTTAAATAAAGTTAATTTTTTCTAAAGACATCAATACTCATATTAGATGATGGAAATAGTACAATATAAAAATACAATTAAAATACCATCATCACAAACCTTCAGGGAAACAATAAATAACACATTGAAGTGTGTATTGTAGCTTAACATCTAAATTTTCCTTTCCATTTATAAACTATGAAGTTATTTTTTAAACTGGTTTACATTTCCAAGTGGATAACTATCCAAATTAAAAATTGTTGATAACTTTTCTTCCATCACTGGCTAATAAAGAAACTTGAGTTTTTTGAACATTAATTAATAGACCAAAGTTTTTATATGTTACAGTAATATAACAATAAAAGCCTTCTATAAATTGTCTTTTGATCTATAATAAATTCAGAATCCTAGAAGTTTTTGTTTTTAATTTTAAATTTCATCATAACAGTATGTAACTCTTTGAGATTAAGCTTATATTTTAATTTCAAAGTAGCAAATATTTCTAGGGAAAACCCAGATATTTATAATTCCAAAATACTTTTTGCTATTTTTATATTTTGATTTTATTACTAAATATTATTCATTAAATCTAAGTTCTACATTGGTATAATCTCATTTATTAATCTTAATCAAAATAAATCTTGTTCCAAATTTATATAAATATAAAATAATATTTAATGAACTCATAAACTAGTCTAGTACTTATCAATGAACTCTACCTTCATTATATTTTGTAATATTTATAAAGAAGTCTTAATATAATTTCCACTGAATAACACTATATTTAACCTTAAGCATGTCAACACTCTGGGTTTAAGATTTGGATAGAACCCAAAAACTTCTTTAAGTAGTTAACGGATATATTTTTCAGGTAACTAACCTACATCTACTTATTCTTAGATAATGGATATACAATCAAGGAAAACCATAAAACTCTACATCAATTTGGCAATTAATTAGCTTCAAGTATAATATCTTTGAGAGTGTTTCTATATTAAGAAAGGCTTGTAAGTAGATACTATACAAAAATTTTTAAATAGAAAAACAAAAATAAATAGTTACTAGGAGTTAATTTTCACAAGTATTTATTGAAGATTTTGCACAGCGACTAAAAAAGGGACCAGAGTTGATTAGAGTACTAATGGTATTTTAAAGTCTTTTTCAATAAACTTCATGATATTAATATGTTATATTTAGATTTTCTCTAGAAAATGTATTTGATTATAAATTTAAGAATATATTGTGAATGATATCATATGAACAGTTTGATGATTAGATGAACAAATAACAATGAAATGAATTTAATAATATCATTAATTATGTACAAAATGACAGGATTAGCATATTAAACCAAATCATTTTCCTTATGCTTATCTATTCTTTCCTCTAATGTTAAAATATTCAGGGTCAATAAAAGCATTTAATGTAAAAAGAAAAATTATCCCTATTATTTTTGGGTTTTTAGTATTGGCACATTAAATGAAAATGTAAAACTGTCATATTTTAAATTGACTGGACATTTATAGTTGATATATATATATTGTAATCTTTTGATCAGTTATCCATGGTAGGAATAGCATATAAGAGTTAAATTATATATCCAAAATTTCAAATTTTAAATAATGCTATAAACTTGGGTATAACAGTAATGAATATAAAGTTTAAAAAGAGAATTCTGTAAAGATTTAATAATTGTTATTTATAATCATTTGTAAAATAATCTACTATATAATCTTAATACAATATTTGTTCATTTAAATAAACAATGTTACTTACAAATTTGACTTTAATTTATTTTCATGCAATGTTTCTTTAAAAGTTAAAGATCTAAAATTGTAGTTAACAAAAGAAGGAACAACTATCTATCCCAAGATAAGAATTTATTGTAAAATTATTGTAATATCTTGTAAACAAAAATATTTATTCTTAAATTTTGTATTTAAATCTAATTAATAATATCATATATTAAAAATATAATTGGAATTGGAACTTTAGTTGTTAATAAATGATTTGAATTAATTTTGTTTGTAAAATATTTATTGATTTTAATATTTCAAATAGAAATGGAAAAACATTTTGTTTAAAAATTGTACAAGTTGAGTTGGGATATTGACTAATCAGAGTGGAATAAGAAGTTTTCTGATGTCATTTTATCCCAGAGATGTTTTTTAAAAAAAAATCATGCAGATGATTAAAGTAAATAGATTCAAGAAAGTTTTAAAAAGTAGATAAAATTCTCCTTTATTTTTCTGTATAAAAATCATAAAATTTAAATTATTTTAAAGTCTTAAGCACTAAAATTGTATTCAAAAAAGCTCTTTAAAGATATAAAATATTATAAAGTAATTACCAATACCATGAAGTAAAAAATTAACATTCATTGTGACCTAAAATGCCAATTCTGATCATCTACCTATAGCAGAATAATACCCAAGAAGTTTGAAAAATTAAAGTTGTTTTTTTTTAAGTGTCATAGCATCGACTGGGACGCGAACCCGCAACCCAGGCAACTGCCTGCAAGTGCAAGGCAGTTGCACTGACCTCTTGACCGCCAATGTAAGACAAATTAAAGTTGTTTTAATCTTGCCCAGGTTAAGCATGAAAAAAAAAGGGAAAACAGCAACAGTGCTGTAAAAAAAAAACAGGACTGCAAACACATAAAAAAGCATTCATTTGTCTATATTGAGTTAGGTGTTTTTATTATTTATAAATTAAAAAGGAGAAACCAATCAAAATTTCTTAAAAAAAAAATTTTAAAAGCTTATAAAATTATTTGGTTGAATGTTAAAAATAATAATAATTAATTGATCGAGAGTGATAAGTTTAAGAGAACTAATATTCATTTGAATAGAATACTTGATATTTAAGAAAAAGTTTATAAAATTTAGAAGAAAATGTCAAACTTCTAATTAAGAATGACAAAAAAAATATGAGTAAGATGTCTTATATACATTGAGAAAATGATCTTTTATTATAGTACTGTAAGAACAGAACACTATACTTGGAAGGATAAGTTAAAAGTCTCTGTAACTTTCAATAGGAAATGATAATCACAAAAATGATATTCTTGGAGCCAGAGAATTAAACAAATTTATCAGATATAAGTTTAATTTTTTACAAGTCTAATAAGTAACCAGAGGATGAAAGAAATGCAGAAGTAAACCTATTGAAATTTTAGTTAAACCTGTTTTAAAATGCTCAAATAATAATAACAATAACAACAACCACCACTACCACCATCACCACCACCACCATCACCACCACCACAACAACAACAACAACAACAATAATAATAGTAGTAGTAGTAGTAGTAGTAGTAGTAGTAGTAGTAGTAGTAGTAGTAGTAGTAGGAGTAGTAGTAGTAGTAGTAGTAGTAGTAGTAGTAGTAGTAGTAGTAGTAGTAGTAGTAATAAATAATAATAATAATAATAATAATAATAATAATAAATAAGCTGAAGGAAGAAGCTGAAAGGATAGTAGATTCTTTATCCAAAACATATATGTTACTATATGCTAAAGTACAGCTAATTAATCAACATATTACAACAAAAATAGTTATTATGTGCCAGTTGTTTCTTTCTTCAAAGCATTTATAGCAAAAATTAAAACCATATATAATAAGCTACTCTGGTCTAAAAAAACCGTAGCAATCTCATCTAAAAAAACTCAACAAACTCCTTATCAAAAATGGCCTTGGCTTGCATAGCAGTAACATCTTCCAATTGCAAAAGCTGAGAAACCTAATAGTCACCACAATTGCAAAATTCCCTAGACTTAAACACTTGGTCAAGGTCACTCCAACAGATAGGCGGCCTCCAAAAAGATTATTCTTTGATACCATTATCTATCAATACAAAACCACTGTACATAATCCGGATCAGTTTCTAAATAAATGCTCATACTGGAAAATCTATGATTTAGTCAACACTCAAACTGATGCGAGTGCCTCCCCTCCTATGTTAGAAATTAATAACAAAAAATTGCTCAAGGAATTTTAAAAATGGGCACTTGAGCCCAAATATTTTGACTTCATAATCAAAATGAATCTAGTTGCCATGCCAACAATACATTTTCTATATCATAACAGATTATATCTACCCATTGATCCCTTCTGTGGACTGTGTCACTGAGCAGAGGAGATACTACACCACCTTATATACCAGTGTGTGGCTTTAAACCAAACATGACAGATTATGTGTAATGCATACAGAAAGCCTGGTATCAAGATCAATCAAATACTTGGTGCTTTCTGGGAGAGATCAGTACCCAGCAGAAAAGTGGCCATATTCATCTTATATGCATTCTGGTGCACCAGATGCACTTTCTTGATTGGGAAAAATACTAGGTGCCACCCATCTACATTTAAAAACAAATTAGCATGTATTCAAAATAGAGACAGGCTAATAACCTGTCCACTTTTATATGCAGCAACTTGGTCTCTGTTAAAACAGCCATCAATGTTGTAAGTATATCACACACTCAGTTAAACCAATATCAGCGAAATACACAATCTTTTTATCAATTTAATTAAAAAAAGAGAGAGAGATTAAAATGAACTATAGTGACATATGCAAGAATTAATGAACAATCAATTAAAATTGGACCATATACAATCACAATGGTTTGTAATTAGAAGAAATTGCACACTGGCATAAAGATAAAGAACTATGTTCTCGGTTAGATCTCTATAATCAGAAGAAATTCAAGAAATTGCAGACTTACATAAGAAAACGAATTATATTCTCATTTGAAATTGAACTCTCACAACTAAATGAACTAATTAATAATGGACAATACTTTTTCAGTTGAAGCATCCATTTCTGGAGCAACTTGATATATGTAATAATTCAATGTAAAACAATGTAAAACATGCAAACAATGTAAAGTTTCTTTGAGTTAATAAAGTGCCTTTTGAAACAACAACAACAACAACATCATCATCATCATCATCATCATCATCATCATCATCATCATCATCATAATAATAATAATAATAATAATAATAATAATAATAATAATAATAATAATAATAATAATAATAATAATAATAATAATAATAATAATAATAATAATAATAATAATAATAATAATAATAATAATAATAATAATAATAATAATAATAATAATAATGTGGATATTTATTAAGAAGATATATGAAATGTTTTGTAGTGTATTTTCTTTATGAGCAGGAATTCAGAATTTTCATCCCGTTAAATGTTCTTGGGTGTCTAATGTGTTGTTTATTATATATATATATATTTTATCAATCCAAAAAAAAGAGAAATCCAAACATGAAAATGAATAATAAAAATCTGCAGAGTAACCATGGTAATATTAATTAAAAATTTGTGAAATGGGTTTTAAAAAAAAGGAGAAAAGGATTTCAATTTTACAGCTAATGTTAATAATTTTCTTGTTTTGTTTTTTTTACAAGGTATTTTTCATAATAGTGATTTAACAAATTGATATATGCAATTTAGTACATAATGTTAAAATTATTTTTTTAAATTATAATATTATATTATATTAATTATTTTTCATGTTAGAAAAAAAAAGTATGCTTAAATATAGGGAGGGATGTACCTATGAGTTATAATATGAAAGTGTGTGTGAGTGGAATGTAGTGTTAAAGCTGTATATTTTGAGCCAGTATAAATTTTTAGAAAATTAAGTGTGATAAAATACGTTAAAAGATATTTCGAATTTATTATTGTTAAAACATAATTAACAAAGAGGAATGAACGAGTGATCATAAATAAAATCTAATATGATTCTCGGAAAAGAATAATAAACATATTATAAAATGTAATATTTATAAGAGTAAGAAAGAGTGAATGTTAATGTAAGACAATATCATCATCTCATTTGTTAGAAAAAAATATCTTATTGATAATGATAATAAAAATAGATTATTTGTTTTGTGAGGTGATTGCAAATATAGGTAGGAAAGTATTTCATGGGAATAAGATATATTATTGGTATACAGTGTAGGAAAAGGTAAGTTAAAATTCCAAGGTAGGATATATAAAATATCATCATGAAGAATTGATGAATAAGTGGGTGTAATCTTTGTGATACCCAAATAGTTATTAGAATGAAATGGGAAGATTTGTGGCAAAGAAATGAGCATGGTACATATCGTAAGTGATTATTGTAGAAGCCAGGATAAAACTGGGATAAGCTCATTAAGAAAATGATTACCTACTAAAATATGACCCTTCATAAATAAAAGAAATCTCTATCCTTCTATTAGGATAGTATTTAATAAAATCAGTTGCTAATCTTTATAAAATTCCATAGTAAATAATAATATAGTATGCATCGAAGGCAGACTCAGTATTTTAAAGCAGTGTTCTTCAACCCTTGGTCTGCAGCCTGGCACCAGGCCGCAGAACTTTTCTGCAGGTCCGCGTGCTAGATGGGCAGTAAAAAGTTTGTAATAATAAATAATAAGAGTTTAAACTTTTAATTAATATAGCCAATTTTTATTTATTTTTTCATCTCATTTTTACCCAATTAAAAAAAAAAGAAAACAGAAGGAAAACAAAATCTGATCAATCATTCATAAATTAATTTGTTTTTCTAGTTATCACAGATGTTTGGGGGGGGGGGGTAGAATTAAATTTTTTATTACTTTTCTAAAAAAATTAAAAAAAAAGTTTTTTATTTTATAAACTCCATATATATATATTTAAACTTTATCTTATATATTTAACATTGTTGTTTTGATCAGTTATAACAATTATGCTTATCTTTAAGAAAATTTATTTATAGACTTCTGCTGGTCTGTGAAATCTTATCATTATTTTTGCTGGTCCGCGGAACCTTATCCTTATTTTTACCGACCGCAGGTGTGAAAAGGTTGAAGACCACTGTTTTAAAGAATTCTATAGGTTTTCTTCCTAAGTCTGAACAGATCAACCTGTAGGTAGTAAAACAATGTACAGAACAAATGTTCTATATAGTTGAGTAAAACTTGAATAAATGATCATATGAATAAGAATAAATGAGATCTAAGATTAACAGAAAACACGAGTAAGAGAGAGAATGAATGCATAAATGAATTGCTTTATATGAAAAAAAAAAAGAATCCTAACTTTATCATTCATTTTAAATACATAATAAATATGGTCTTTTATTTTTTTATATATTTACTACATCAGTAATAACTTTGTTAATAAGATGGAAGTGTAATATTTTAAATCAAATTTTAAATATAAAATATAATTTAACTATTACAAGATTATCAATATATTGGGGGTTACAAAAACTCATGAATGATACAAATATACCAGATTAGTATGAAAGCATACATAATAAAATAATAAGTTTATAATTTCAAAAGAGCTAAAAGAAACACTAAGGGAAGGTTAATTGTATATAATAATCATGAAGTTTATTTGTAAAGAATGTAAATAATTTATTATCAGTGTATAAACAGTTTTCATACTTATTTTTTATTGTTAATGAGGTATTTAACCTAATGTTCACATGTGTTTGTTGTTATTAGTAATATTGTAAATAAATGACCATCTTGATTTAAACTTTGTACTATTAATTTCATTGTGTTTGAGTGTCATTTTCATCACAAGGTCACGTTAATAAAGCACATTATCTACATAAAATTATATATACCAAATTATTATATGCCTCATTTGAGGAATTATGCTTAAGAGTTTATAATTAATACATTAACTATCAATTGTTTTTAAATTACAACTATATTAAAGAAAGCTTATGGTATTACATATTTTTATTAGATGCAAAAGAATTTTGAAGAGTCATATGAAAAATACTATTAAGTATTACAAAAGGGAGAGTATATACTAGAAATCATTAGTATGTTTGAGAGTCACATTCTAATTTTGTAATCCAAGTTGAAATATATGTTATATCATAATTTAAAAATATAATATAATTTTAGAGTACAAGTTACTAACCAAATATATTTTAAGGTTTGTAATTCTGAAGGAGTTAATTACAGTGGGTGAATGCTAACTAATTAAGAGATGTATTTCATTGAACTAGACTTGGTAGATAATAATGGTGTGATGAAGTATTGATTATAAGAAAATGTTGTTAACACAAATATGAGAATAAATCTTAGGACAAGTAGATTAAATTATTTAAGGGAAGGTAATGAGTAGATAATGAGTGTGAATTTTTATATCTTATTATTATAGTTAGATTAAGGTTCCAAAAGGAGGTTAATCAAGGTTTATAATAGTATGTTTTTATTAAATGGTTGGATCCCAGTAAAATCCATCTTGTGATTCAATTATTTAGTTATCAACCTAATGATTATATTATATTTAGAATAGAATACTTATGATCCCTGAGCTAGCCATAGGGTAGCATAATGTTTTTATTTTGAGATTCTTACATCATAGAAGAGTAGTTAAACTCATTATTTAAATGAAATATTATATTAGTCATTGTTGTAGGAATTTTTCTAATGGTTATAACAGGATGGTAGTAAAAGAATTTTTACAATAGCAATGCCATTGTGGAGTATATTTTATATACTTCTCAATGTTAAAACTGCTCTCTTGTAATTGTTCCTAAAGTCTATTGTATGTTTTAATATTTAGAAAGTTTCAAGCTACATAAAGAATCTTATACTTGATGCTTTATTATTCACCTAGCATAGCAGATGGTAAATAGAGAAGGTAGGGTGAGATAGAGAGATGTGTTGGAAGAACTGGATGGGAAGGTTATAATATACATATCATTAGATATTTCTGCTATAAGTTAAAATTTATATCCCTTAAGTATATATCATATTTAGTATGTGTACATAATATGAAATATTTTTTAAGTAAAAAGTGTTTAATGTTTTTATTTTGATTGGGAATTTTTTATTTAAAAAAATACCAAAACTATATTGTAAATGAACTTCACATAATACACGTAATTTTATTTTAAATCATTTTCACACATATAATGTATATATATCGCTAGATATTTCTGCAGTATGTTTATATAAATATTCTCTGTATATATATCTTATTGAGTATATACTAAATCCATCAATCAATTACAATAAAAAAAATCAGTAACTTTTCTGTTTAAAATTGTTGAAATTGTATCTTTTTATTTGAAAAAAACTTTTTTTTTAAAAAAAAGCTTAACAAAACTGTATTATATTTAGTATAATTTAATGTTATTGAATCAAAATAATTTTTTTTTATAATTCCCTCTCATGAAGTAACAAACAAACAAGCAAACAAACATATTTTTCAAAATAAAAGTATTTGAATAATAAAGTTTAAAAAAATTATAGTAAATGCTTTTATTGACCATGCACTAAAATTTTTAAAAAATAATGTTTTGTTCAACCGCAATTAGGATTTTTAGATTTAACTTGAAATAAAAATATGATGGGGGATTCAGATGATAATTAAGTCAATCTCTTGTTATAATAAATGCATATTGACTTCATTTTTGGACCTCTCATGTTTTTATTTCAAGTTAAATCTAAAAACCCCAATTGTGGTTGAAGAAAAAAATATTTTTTGGCTTTTTAGTGCATGTTCTATAAAAGTATTTAATATAAATTTTATCTCCATTATATATATAATTTTGACTTGACATTTCAGTCTTTTATTTGATATGTATTGATTTGCATAATATTATGTATAAATATTATATTTAAGAAACTAAAAAATGAATGTTCCAAATGAATTAGGCTGGTATTACATTGTTATATACCAGGTCTACTGAATTTAAATATATTAAATGTCAATTTTAAAATTTCATTCTAACTTGAAAATGATCAAAACTTAACAAATAAACAAACCAATTTTTCAATTTCAATAAAAGTATTTAAAAATGGATTCTTACAATGTTCAAAACAATTTGTTTTCCTAGATCTAATAATAAGACTTGGATTTGATTTTTATAAATACAACTATAGTCTTTTCAATTGATTTAGGACAACCCATAGTTGTTGTACTCATCTGTTTCATAAATGGAATTTATCAGCCACTGATATATGCAAATATAGACAAAATCTAAATGTGATCCACATAGACTGTTGAATCAATGGCTATGGTTGTACAATCGAAGGACTAAATAAAGCATTAGTGATTCCTTCTCCTGAATGGAATCTCTATAAATTCCTTTATCATATTTATTAATAGTTAAGCTACCATGCCAAATAGTTTCACAATCTAAATAAATAAATAAATAATTCCTTAGTAAATAATCTTCTTTAATTTGTTTCCTAAACTTATGTATTATTAATCCTATCCATGCATTTGATCATTTCATTCTTTACTAAAGCCTTTATCTTTTCTATTCATTTTCTAAGTATCAAATACTTGTCTAATATACAGTTGTCCTCCAACAGAATATTTAACAAATTTTTTTCTAATTATAACTTTAACATATCACAAAATAAATTACTTTTATAATTAATATTAAGTCATTGTAATTTTTACACATATGTTTTATTATCACTTATTTCTTTTTAATTTTTCAATCTCCTAAGTACTTAAAAGTATTTTATCAGCATCTATAACTTTTTATCTCATAATCATAATTACATTTGGTATGTGATTATTTTAAAGTCATATATATATATAATATTTTAAATACAAACTTAATATACTTGGAGTTTAAATGTTATTATAGAAGATTTGAACACAGATTTTTCAGTTCCCTTCAGCAATCTACTCTCACTTATACAACCAATACATATGACCAGACTCACATGAAAAAGGTAAATGCTCTCCAATATATGTATTTCATGCTGAACCAGCACTTATCAATTGGTCCAGATCATAATCTTCCACACATATTTATAATCAGTGCTTGGTTTATATTAAGATAGTAAATATTTAAACTTTAATGGAAAGTCTTCAATCTACTCCACCCTCCAAACTCTTGAGCCATCTATATTATTAAAAATTTGAAGAGGGAATGCTCAAATTTCTTGATGATTACAAATATTATTGTCATGCTCATGTTGACTTTACACCACTCTGACCCCTCGTGTCTAGAACCTTGTTCAGTTAAATATATAGAAAAGGGATGGACGACATACAGGCTAAATCAGTAATTTTTGTAATACAAGAATAATTAATATACTTGGAGTTAAAATATAATCCAAATATATTAATTATGCTTATATTTCAAATATTACAGGACCAGCCTGTATCCTTCCCATCCCTCTTGTGTGTATTTAAATGGGATAAGATCCTATATACGAGGAATTAGAGTGACATAAAGTCAACATGGGCATGAGAGTAACATTGACATCATCAAGAATTTGGGCATTCCATCATCAGATTTTCAATAATATGGATGTCTGAAGAGTTGGAGAGTGGAATAGATTAAAGCCATTCCATTAAAGTTTAAAGATTTGCTATTTTAATATAAAGCAGGGACTGATTTTATATGTTTGATGGTCTGTATCAAATGATGAGTTCTGGTTTAGCACAATATATATATATATATATTGGAGATAATTTAACTTTTTCACATGTGTGTGGTCATGTGTATTGATTGTATAAGATAGAGTGGATAGCTGAAACTTTCAAATTCCCTATATTTATATAAAACGTAGTTAAATAATTTTTATTTCTGAAGTTAAAGGAGATAAATGTATTTTTTCCTTTTTAAATTTTTTTCCTAATACTATGAAATTCTAAAAGCAATTGAATAATCAACTATTAGATAAACATTCTCAATCTACACTTCTAAATTTTGGTTATTGCTATCTTCAGTGATAAGCAGAATTTATACTCATACATCTTTGACTATAATTTTTTGAGTTCTCAAAATAGGTTAAGTATTAATTTTAAGTTTTATTTTTTAGTCAAAATGATATATAATAAAAATAATAAATATAATGGTAAGAAACTATTATAAATAATCTTTCAATCTGCAAAAGCACTTTTGAATTTACAACACATGATCACCATTTCATATGCTTGCTCATAACTGTTATTAAAAAAGGCAAAACTCTCCACATAGTAGTGTCACTCAGTGCAAGCCAGAGTAATCAATGGATGCCAAAAGTCTTGTGCATAAAACCTCTATCTAGTGCCTACCAATTGGATGAGTAGGCACTAGATAGGAATTTTATGCACAAACCTTCTGGCATCCATTGATTACTCTGGCTTGCACTGAGTGGCACTACTGTATGGAGAGTTTTGCCTGTTTTACTTTTGAATTTAATAGCAGTTGAGGCAGGTTTAAAAAATTTGCAGATTGAAAGCCTGTTTATAATAGTTTATTACCGTTATATTTATTATTTTTATTATGATTACAATTTTGTTCTAATTAACAGATATTTTATTTATATATATACCCACTGAATAAGGGTTGTTGGGGAAGAGATATTTATAAAAGAAGCTATTTTATATTTTTATTGAGTTAATTCCATTTCAATGATGATAAGCGAGTTTAGAATTTGATTAGTTATGATAATGATAATGCTACTAAAATATTTAGAATTGTGCTACATTGATTTATATATATAAAATTTTATATTTTTAAAACAAATATGCTAATTGGTTTATAATATTAATAAGATTAAGAATAGAAAATAACTATTGTAATAACTCACTTTCATTTATTTATTTGCATTTGTAAATTTGCTTTTGTAAATAGGTTGTGGTTCTAAGCTCTAATATATATTAATCTTGATTATATTAATTAATTTTGTTGCATGCAGTATTTCTAAAGAAAAAAGTCTGATTGTTCTTCTTAAACAGTGTTGAAATGAGAGAATAATTTTTATCTGATAAAATACAAATAGGAAGACAGAAACTGTGCAGTAAGCTCATGTGAATAAGCTTAGTAGTTTAATGCTCTATTAGAGATGCTTAACTATTCTTGAATAAGAGTTTTAGAAACTTCAATAAATTGATATAGATTTTAAATAAACACGTGTTCAGTCAACTATTCAATGTTAATCTCTGAAATATTATAAACATCTTTATTATTAACTGCTATTGCTAAACTATGAAAAAAAATAAAAAATAAAAAATAAAAATTATTATTAATGTTCATAGAATCAACATTTATGTCTTGAATTTGATTTGAAAATGTAGTTATAAATAAGTTTAAACTGTTAACATTTTTCTAAATATTTTATTTTTCTACTTAAAAAATTTCTCAATATTTAATAAGATGTAACATAATTTTTTTATTATAACTTTTTTAATAATTTGAATATAAATGTTTATTTTTTATTATTATTATTATAATAATAATAAATATGATGTAAAATATAATTACAATTATTAGTTCATTTCACATAAGCTACTAATATAAGTCTTTTTTAATATTATTCAGACTAGGCTAATTCTATCAAATCATTTAGGATCAGTTCTATTAAGCAATCGAATAAAAAATTCCAATTGAATTAAAATAATAATTTTTTTAAATTTGTATCCTTATGCTATGTTGTAAATAGCCAAATTATGCATCAATTGTTGTTATGTTATTTATTCTTAATTATGTTTCAATAATATTTTTATTGTCACATGATCACTTGTTTAATTTTTATTGTCTATAAAGGTTACATGAAGTCTACATACTTATGCCTTGGTTACAGTGGCATTGGTATGGAAGTGTTGGATGGGGCTCTACATTAGTAAACCTATTGAATTACATTGCTTTAGAACTTGCTGTTACTCATTTTTGATTTTGTTGTTCATTGGTTTCCCTCCTGCAATCTTTTGTTAATATTCTGTTATCATCTTTGTTTACTAGTCATAAGTTTTATATATTTGTTCAGCTGTGTGAAAATCCATATTTTTATATTGTCCTTTTAGGTTTTGTTTGAATAGTCTGTGCTTATAAAATGGCTAGTTTTGGCATGCTTCTATAAATTGGCCTGTGATTTTAATAGGACCAGGTGGCCATATAGATATCTGATCCACAATCTTTGCATCTCTGCTTCTTATTTGTTGCAACTTATTGTATAATGTTTCTGGATACCTTCTGATGTTACTACATTGTGTGCACCAATATGCATAGAGCACAAAGATGGATGCTCTTGCTGTAGGGGTTGCCTTTTTGTGTGTAAAATCTGTTAGCTGCTGTATAGTTTGTCTTGTTCTGTATAGATTTAGCATATTGTTTTGTGCAGTATTTAGTGTTGTACAGTTGAAAAATATATGTTGTTGTGTTTCTTCAGCAGCATGGCACAGGTTGCAGAATGGGTTTATTGATCTATAAAGATGATGGTATCATAAGAAATAGAAAGATGGTAGTGCAAACAGGTTCAGCCTTATCAGGAAGTCAAAAAACTTTGGTTCCATTGACCATTTTCTGAAGTTTTTAAGGTGTTAATTGTTATTTACTCCCAGCATTGGGCTAAATGTCTAATTGTTTGTGGCTGGGTTGATCAACTCGTATGTCTGCCAGTATGTATATTTGTTGTCAAAGGTGAATGTTGTAATTCCAACATTGATTTGTGCTGAATGCGCTAATGACTCCAGATATCTATGTGTGTGTGTGGGGGGGTCAATCTGTAGGGGTTATATCATGGAGTCTTTATAGTTGCTGAAATTGTGCTGTGATCTTTGCTAATAGGTTTATTCCTTTGTATGGAACACATGTATTGGGTATAGCACCAGATCATTCTGTATAGTTGTTTGGCTGAGTTGTTTAATTGATATGGCTACAGTTTTCCTATATTTTAAAACTATTATATGCATTGCCAATGAAATAATTAGATAATAAAAGACTTTATTGTGCATTTGTTTTATTTATAAAACTTATATGACTGAATGCCAGAATAGAATATCTACTCCTTAGAATAAAATTATCTTTGAATAGAGATAAATTCAATGTTGTCTTTATGAATATTAAAGAGCATGATATTAATGAAGGATTTGTTTTTAGTTAGTATGCCTAATTATTTTAAGTATTTTATTAAAAATATAAAATACATTTATTAATTTCTAATATTTATCAGAAGTTAACAATGATAGGTATTACAAATGATAACATCATACAAATGATTTTATTTGCATTAAACTTAAAGAATGAAATATATATTCTTTAGAGTTCTTAAAAAATGTTCACTTTAAGAAGTTCATTATATAATTGTTACCATGCTCAATCTAATCGCCAAAAATATTAATTTTAAATTGTTTATAACCTATCATGCTCTGTTTGAAATAATTGCTCTTCATTATAATCATTAATCAATTAAAAATGTGCTTTTGAAATAAATGCAAATTTATTGATATAATATTCTATGTGAAATGTACAATGGGCCTCATGTTTGTTATTCTGTTCATTATATCTGCTGTCATCAAATCAGAATGGCCTATGTTTATTCATATTAATGGCTTCAAATACATGCGTCCTCATATTGTGTGAATTTCTGTGTTAATTAAAGTGATATTATTTCAATATCCAGGAAAGTATGAAAGATAGCCAACAATTCTTTATTGACTGTATCCAGCATAATGGTGAATATCAAAATAAAAAATTACCTTTTTATTTTTTGGTAATGGGTACTATTAAATTTAAATATTTATTGTATTTTAAATACTTCTATGAATTTTTGTATAATTTTATGTGGAATTTAACAGGTATTTTATGCTAAGTTCTCAGAGTAGTGTCAGAGTAATATGATTTTAAATGCATAATACTTGTCCCTTTATTAAGTTATTTTTTGAATGTCTATAAAATGCTGGAAAAATTTTGAAGCTGATGTATATTTATATTGTTTAATTATTATGCCTCAATTTCATATTTAGCTATATTTAGTTCTGTTTATTATTTTTATTAGTTTTACATATCATTTAGTTATTGTTGTTTAAAGAGATAGTCACATTAGTCTCTTTCTCTTTATAATTTATTATATTTTGCCAGTGAATTTTAAGAGCTTGTACTTAGTCTCTCTCTTATAGTTTATTATATCTTGCCAGTAAGTTTTAAGAGATTGAGTTTAGCCTCTCTCTCTTATAGTGATTTTATTGCCTGAGTATTATGTGAAATCAAGCATGATGTGCTTTATTTAGGCAACCTCTGTTTCTTCTGATGGTTCATTCTCATTTTTCCTGACTAAAGAAAAAGTTCTAGCTCATTTTTGTCATCATGAATAGGTGCTTTTTCTGAGTTCATGCCACCATCTATTTTTGCCTTTTCTCTCATATCCTTCAATGTGGACTTTCTTTGTGATAAATTTTACCTGAAGTCATGGATAGAGTACTACAATAATTTTATTCTGGCATTTTCAGAACATCATTCCTACCTTTAGCTGTACTCTTAGTTTATCTGAGTGTTGTTTGTTTTTACTGTGTAGGTCTTGTAGTTTTGCCTAGCTAGCACCTCAAGATGTTAAATCCAATAAAATGTTTAATATTAAATTTAATTATACATGTGACTGTATAAAATAGTACACATATTTTTCAAAATTCATTGTCAAACAAGAATTGGTAAGCTAATATTTTACTTAAGATATTGAATATTTTATTCTAGAGACTTTACAATTGTAAGATAGTATATTAAATGAGAGAACATACTAAAAGTATCAAAGCCAACAAAGATTTAGTTAATCTGTGAGTATTCATGCTATTATTTAAAAATTGTAATATATAATTTCCTTTCAAATTATTTTTTAATTTTGTTTTGGGAGATTTTAATAATTTTTTAAATTATAAATGATAAAACAGCTTGATATTTGTCTAAAGAATATTGTTAGTGTTAACAAATATTATTTTCATTATTAATTCAAGCTTATATGCATTTATCATCATCTGCACTTTGCAGATATATAATAATAATATTTACCACACAACTGTATTTGTTTATTTATGCATTGAGAATGCATGGATATAAAGAAATTTGATATTAAAGTAACTTTATTTAAAATTGTATTACTGATATTAAGAGAATATCAAAGAAAAATATTATTTTATTTAATGAAAATAATAAAACCATTTATCTATTTGGTATAAGATAACATTAGACAATTTTATTTATTTTAATAAAGCTGGAAGACATTTTACTTTATTTTGTTCAACATCATAAGATAATAAGATTGCTTGTTTTTATATTGGCAAAGAAGATTAAAAACAAGCCTATTAGTGTGATATCTTGGATAGCCATGAAATCTCTTTTCTACTCATGATATCCATCCTAGTGTATTATCATTATTTTATATCTAAGAGTTTTTTCATGTTTAATTTTAATTGCAAATTTTATAATTATCAATAAGATATTATCTTAAGGGTAAGAATATGTCTTATAGCTAATGTTGTTTTATTAGGATCACATTCTTTGCTAGGTTTCAAAAATTAAAGAAAAGATCAAAATTATAAATTGTGAAATTATTCATCATAAAAGAACTCTGAGATTTATTTATAAGATTAAATCAGAAAAAATTGTTACATTTATGATTAAATCATTTTTTTTTTTAAAAAAAAGTTATGTAAATAATATAAAAGAATACATATGTCAATTTAATAAAAAAAACTGCACATTAAATGTTATCCTTGTAGAAGATAACCATAATAGTTATAATATTTGGTGGTATTTTTTGGAATGTGTTAGCGAAAAAGAAAATTTAAAAGTAATCTAACCCTTTTTTTGTGCTATATGCTTTAAATATTAAGAGTTATTATATTTTTAAAAAAGAGAGTATGTTAATTCTTCTCTTCTTAATTTACTGGATGTTTGGCATTTGTCTTACTTATTATTGTTTACTCTTATTACTATTGTAGCATATGTGATGTTGAGCTAGTCTATGTATATTTTAAAGCTTATTATTACAGCCCATGAGTACTGGAGAGAGGTAGTTTAGACTATCATCTATTTTGAGGTTTTTATTGAATACAAGTTTGGTTGAATCCAACATACTGGCTTTTGGTTAATTGGGGGATCCAATCAATCATTCATTTTAGTATTGGGGTAGTTACTACTTTGTTGTTCTTTCATTGGTTACATTATATATATATATGATAAACAAAAATGCAAGTTAAAAAACTTGCTAACGCTTGTATTTATGTCCACAGATGGCATTCTACCAAAAACACCGATCAAACATATGTTTTGTTTACATAAACGTCAGAGTAGTATTCACTATCTCTAACTATAATTCCACTTTCAGATCATGATTTCAAGCTATTTGCTATCATCAGTGAAAGACAGGAATAAAGAAACTATATAACTGTTTTATATTCATGACTTGAGACCCAATTTCTAAGTGAATCCAAAAGTTTATTATAATAATTTCTATATAAGACTAAAAAATTTTCTGGATAAAGACACAAAATTTACCCATCATATTATTATCTAATTGCAATAGCAAAAAAGAGAAATATAAAAAGTAGTAATAAACTGCTAAAGATAAGTTTTCAATGGTTAAAGAAATCATTTTGTGAAGAACAAATATTCGCATTTAAAATACGCTGCCCATTATTTTGTTTATTTCATATTTTGCAATGCTGAGTTTTAACTCCATTTGCAGCAAACTTTATTTCTGAAAGACTCCAATACTTTGGTCTAATTGCAACTCTTTATTGCATTTTGTTCTTTAGTCGTATCTTCTCAATGAAAGCAATCACTTCTTAAAGTGTTTTTAAAATAATCTTCATAACACAAATGAAAACCATGCTAAAGTTAATCTTAAAATACTTTTTTAAAAAGGACTATTATCATTCACTTGGTTTGTATTTCCAATTCAATAGTATACTCTATCCAGCAAGATAAAAATTTTTGATTAATTTTACATTCTTGTCAACAATTTTTTATAATTGTATCAAACATTCTTAAATAAAAATTTTCTAATGGATTTATGTTACATCAATAGGAACTCCATATCTTATTTTCACATCATAAATTGATAAAAATAACAGTTTTATATATGGCTAGTGTAATTAATTGCAGTAGTTTTATCTACAGATGAAATACCTATCTTTTAACTTTTTAAACACTTTGTGAGTTAAAATTTTACTCCTGCTTCAAGAAGTTTTCTGTAAGCATTTATAAATTAAAGTTGGAGTTAATACCCCTCTTTGATCAGCACTAGTTTTTACTTCAAAGCTTGAGATTTTTTTAACTATAATAATAACATTTCTTCTTATTCAATAGGAATTGTATAATATAAATACACTTTACTGTACAACGATCTAATTTCAAACATTTCCACAAACCTGTTAGAGTAATTAAATCAAAAGCCTTGACTAAATAAATAAAAGCAATTACTCCTTTACACCAAACATATTTTTTTGCATTTTCCTGGCAACAAAAACATATCTACAGTGCTTTTTGATTCTATAAAACCACAGCGAATCTCTAGCAATTATACATCTGTAAATGAAAGCAATCTATTCACGAAGTTTTTGAAAGTATCTTTGTTGTAGTGGATAAAATTGATATTCCATAAAAAGTATAATATATTTATCTATTGCCTTTATTTTTATAAATTTATTTAAACACACATTGATTACATAAGTAATATTTACTAAGGCTTTAACCTCAAGAATATGCATGTAAAAATGTGATATTAGGGACCTCTACAGGTCTTAACCACAAGCTGTGGTTAAGACATGTAGAAGTCCCTAGGTTAAAGCCTTAGTAAATATGCCTTTATTTTTAAAATTGGAACAATAGAAGTATCTTTAAAATAAAATATCACAACTTTATAAATCCAATTTTTCTTCAAAATTTTTTTAATATTTTGAAGGTAACATATCATCCCTATATTTTAAAACTGTTCAAAATATTTTATCAGGATCACAATGCAGCCTACTCATTTTTATGATTACAAAGAAATATTTTAATTTAACTAGACTTGATATTATTGTCCAATCTGGTGGTCGAGAGATCAGAGAAAGCTGCTTTACAAGCAGTTGTCCCGGGTTAGTGGGTTTGCTTCCTGGCCGATGCTATGACACTTGAGAAAAAAAATCTAAGTAAATAGATATAATAGATGTATCATTAAAAGTTATTTCAATTCTTGTATTATTATTCAATATATAATCAAAACCCATTCAAAATGCCATTATCATTATATAACCACGTGACATTTATGAAGTTAATAACGTCATCATGTTTCAAATTTATATATTACTTTCAATGCTTAAAAAATATATAAAGTGATGAAAATCATTTAATATCTATATTTTGATTGCCATTCTAATACACCAATAATTTTGAAGCCTTCGTGTCAGTTGTTGAACTGTCTTTAAATCTGTATATATTAATTATAAAACTCAACTGTCAATTTACGATTCTGACAAATTAAAAATATCACATTTCCTATTAATCAGTCACTAACTAAATGATTACTATGAGAGAACCAATCATGATTTTTTATTTAATTCTAGAGTAGATATATTTGTAACCATAATATACTTTTTATAACAATTCCTTTTCTTAATACTATGACAATCTGGAAAGTCCAAATTAGTAATTTCAGTATCTAATACCTATTTAAATTTACATGTAAGGTGCAAGGTTTTAAAAAGCAAGTATCAAGTGTATATATGTAAACATAATTGAAAAGTTTAAAAACAACTGCCAATCAAGTAACTAATAATGTAAATTTGCAAATTTTTTTAAAACTTTATTAGTAACAAAATATTTACAAGAATTAGTATATTTACATTAAGAACTTTTTACATTTTATTTAATAATTTTTAATTTCTTAGGATGTTTTTGATGATTACTATCATTGCATTAATGAGCAACTAAGGAATACATTGCTTTGCCATATTTGCAATTTTTAACATGTTAAAAGTATTGGTCATTTAGCTACTTCAGGATAATTGTTCCATAGCTTATAATATGCTAATCAAAACCTGCAAGCCCAAAAATAATATTCCAACATAATGTGCAAAAACATATCTATGTAATTGTATTTTTCTTTTGGACTATTTCCATCATCTAATATGAGTATTGAATATCTTTAGAAAAATTTAACTTTATTTAAATATTCCAAATACATTCAACTGTTAGTAATAGCACATCAAACAAGTTAGTACATGCACAATGTTTTGAGAGGTATTATTCTCCCCTCTTTAAAAAAAATTCAAAATGTTGTGCATATACTAACCTGTTTGATGTGCTATTACTAACAGTTGAATGTATTTGGAATATTTAAATAAAGTTAATTTTTTTTAAAGACCTTCAATACTTATATTAGTCCAGTATAAAAATACAATAAGAACACCATCATCACAAACCTTCAGGAAAACCCTATCTATGTAAGTGCCAAATGCAAGGTTAATCACAATTTAAAGCATTAAATAATATAGGCATTAAAGCAAAGTTAAAAACTACTACAGATTTTAATATTTTGTACATTAATTAGTATTAATTAATCCAGTACATTATAATCCAGACAATAATTTCTCTAAACTGGAATTATTATATAAATTAGCTAAAAGTTTTTAAACAAATCAATCAATCAACATATTAGTAATATACTCTTATTATATTTGAAATAATCTAAAATTATCACTACAAAAAAGCCTACAGAATAATTAATTGTTTTATATTTTGAAACATCATTTAATATCTGTTATGAGAATACAGTTAATATTTTAATGGAATGTTCAAATCTCTGTATATAAGCCCCAAATTCAAACTGATTACACTTTAAAATGTAAAATAGTCATAATGTGAATTAAAAACATTTATCATTAAATACTATGGTAAAATAACATAGAAAACAATTGAAAGCATAATTAAAGTATAATCCTTTAAATATAATTTAATATTCATTAATTACTGGCAATTTAATTGCCTACTTTCTTTAAACTTTGTTTGAGTAATAAAATAGAAGGAATGCTTGTATTCAGAGGATCATGTAGTCTTTAAGCATTAAAAGTGTCAAACCTGAACTGTAATCCATATATCTTTAAGATTTAGATCTATTACTCTAACATTTCCCTATAATATTATAGGCATAATTTTGAATTAATTTCACTTTTGTAATATATATGTATAAATTATAATACAATGGATTAATTAATATTAAATAATGTTTAAGGTGTGTACATTTTAAATGTTTTTTTTACTTTTTCTTTATGCTAATTTACAATATTTAAATGTTGAATATTGTAAAACCACATCATATTTATTCCACATTTTAACATCTGATTGGTCTTGAATTTGATAATTATATATGATTTTCACATTACCTTACAATATTAACTATTGTCTAACAGACAGGTGACAAAACTGTGTTGCAAACTGTAAAATAATTGTCTTTAAGAAGTTAATTGATTGATTATTATAGTATGTTGTTAAAAGTGAAAATTAAATTCACAGCCAAAATGTATTGGCATGCATCAGGCTAAATGAAAATAATAGAAAACCTAGTCAAGCAACCACTAACTAAAAGGAGGCCAGTGGTAGCTTAAATAGGTTTTCTATTATTTTCATTTAGTCTGCAGAACTGCATCTGATTGGTTTCTGCCCATCAGTATATATTGGCTGTAGATTTAACTTCATATATTTATAATACTATATTAATCATTAAAAATATTAAATCTAAATATATATATACCAACATTGAAATTTTATTTAGCACTAGTATTTTATTTGCTATATGTATTTTAAGATGGTCATTGAAGAGATAAAAATTTTATATAATTAATGATAGTATGCAGGATGAAATTAGTCAATAATCAGGAAAAAACATGTTTTAGATCAACAATTATAATTTAATAAAGTATTGAGACTATTAGATTCAAAAACTAAAGTTCCCTAGATTGATTAACAACTAAGAAAAATAAAAAAAAATTGGTTGGGCAAAATGATAAGAATATTTATACCCACTGTTACATTCTCAATAACCAGTCAGAGAATTAATTTTTTTAACCAGAAAAACAAAAGTAAAATAATTTTGTACTTATTTTGTAACAAAAGTAACTCGTCTTGCTATCTGTATTAAAAGCATATGCATGTATTATTATGAGGTTCAATAAAGTGTAAGCTTGTGGTTAAGACCTGCAGAGGTTGCTACCTTCACATTTTCAAGTGCACATAGCTTGAGGTTTATTGCCTTAGTAAATATTATTTAACATTTATGCTAAATTATGCAACCTGAAGCTTTGTACATTTGTTTAGCATAATGATGTGTTAATATAAAGTAACATTTGATTATATTTACATTTTAAATATTAATTCATTCCATTTAAACAAAACAAACATTAAACCAAATTCTTATTGAAATGAAATGCAACAAATTTGTGTTTATTATTGATATTGCTTTAACCTGTCTTATAAAAATTCAAAAGTTAATGTGGATTTTAACTTCAAAAATAGTGCAGTATTTCTGTCACTTTGAATCATTCTTCTATGAATATATTATTGACATTTTCATACATCATTTTTTAAAATGCCAAAACTGTGAACTAATGATTATTGATTTATTAATTTTAAAAAATATGAAGATGCCAGTATTTTCCAGTAAGTATTCTCCAATCTCCACATATTTAGTCCTGTCTTCTCATCTTTAAGAGTTTTGGTATTTTACAATCTGGTTTTCACAGCGTTTGTGAGATTACTTTGAGCAGATTTTTGGAAAACAAAAAATATGATTTGTTGCATAGTTTATTAAATATTTTCAATTGTTTTTCCACAATAATTGCATAATAATTATTTAAAACCAAAATAATGCATACATCCAGTTTAATATTATTGGTATATACTTTATTTTTAGAAATGGAAGTTATTAAAATCTGTCACAATGTTAATATAAAAAAATACAACCATAACATGACCACAACTTGTGATACTAATCAAGTAATGTCATTATTGAACCTGTTAGGATCTTTTTGAGATATTCTAAAAATTATAAAGCAATTTAATATTTTAAAGTAGAATTATTTAGTTTTATTTAAAATTAACAATTATTCATATTTTAAAAATAAATTTCAGTCAAAGAAGACTTTAAACCATTAAGCATCACATGATCACCATCTCTTATACTAGCACATTACTCTGGTTGGCACAGGGTGGCACTACTGTATGGAGAGTTTTGCCTTGTTTCAAAAAAGACTTCATTGCTTTTTTGGAGTTTCTCACTTATATTGTTTTCCTACCTACTGTTGAGTGATAAAAATGTCTTTTATTCTCATGCAAATTCATTTTTTTCATTTCCAAAATTCAAATACAATTTTTTAGCATGTTTTTAGATTATAAACATAAATTGTTAGGAAATCAAGTCCAATTTATAGAGCTTTAGATAAAGTAAAGTTTTTAGACTTAAATCAAATGTTAAACATTAAAAAAAAAACTTCCATAGGATTAACAATAAAAAATGTTAATTTGTTAGAGGGTTAATAAATTCCTATTAAGAGAAAATATATTTTACATAGTGTCCATTTATATATTCTATAGTGTCTTATAATATATATTCTATTATATATCTATTTAGATCTATATCTCATTTTGGTTGACTATAAATTATATAGGGAATAAATATAAAATTATGCTTTTAAAACTTTATTCGATTATAAGGAAGAGTTTGTTATTTTTACAATGTAATTTTAAACAAAAGATACTAGAATTAGTTATATTAAGTATTTGACAGAAAATAGAAAACTAAAACTGATGCTAAATAAGTTTTATTCTTTAACTATTATATCTGTTAACTAATAAGCTCTAATTTCTTTTGTTAGAGAACTTAACATATATTGAAAAATTTATATAATGAATCTTTTATGTAAGCATAGAAAAATCAATAGAAATTAGCATAAAGATATTTTACAACTCATTTTTGAGTAATTTATATTTTTTATTAAAAAATATTATACTAAACTGCATCCATCTAGTTCACTCACTAGATCTTGCATGATTTGAAACCATTTACTTTGCTTAATATTAGAAAAGTCATGCAATGCTTAGTCTTAGCATGTGTAAGGTTTATTCCAGAGTAAAACATATATATGATTATTTTAAACTACCTTTTTTATTACATAAAAATAAAATTTACATAATTTGAATAAATATTAAAATATATTATGTTATTTAAAAAATCATGTGGTATTTACACATCCAGGAGAACTGAGTTTAACAGTTTCATTCAGATAAAAGAACAGAAATGTTTTTTTTTTTTACTTCAAATAGAAAAAAAAATAGAACATTCTAGTTTCATCACATGATCACAATTGCTTATGCTTGCTCATAACTGTTATTAAAACAGGCAAACCTCTCTATACAGTAGTGCCACAAGCTATGGGGATATTGAATGAGTAAGCACTAGATAGGGATTTTATGCACACCATTGATTACTCTGGCTTGCACTGAGGGGCACTACTGCATGGAGAGTTTTGCCTGTTTTAATAACATTTTAGTTTCTGAATCTGTCATTATTATAAGTATGTTGAATAGCTCAGATGTACAAAATCATTCTCCAATAGAGATTTAAAATAGTCAGAACATAATTGGGATTGTTTTCACCAATCAATAAATTCTTCTGTTAAATGTTTGGCTACATAGCCTTCATTTTGTAAAATAATTACTAGAATGATTTTTTCAGTAGTTAAAATGCAATTCATACTATCTGCTAGTTAATTAAGTATTAAACATATTAAAGTTTTGAACCCAGAGCATAATTAGGTATCTTTCAATAACTTTAATCATGCATTGTCCACAGAAAACTAAACTTTTAAAAAAGTGTAAATAGAATATTGCATTTTACAGAATGACTCAAATATTTCTCAGTCATAGTTGCTTATTGAAAACCAATTTAATACAATAACATTATTTTTTTTAAATTTTGAACCCTCACTATGTATGGCTTTTTGATTCAAGATACAATTTTTACAATAATATGAATTTGCAAGATACTATATGTGCATTCCTGTGTTTATATATGTCATATCTCTGAAGAAGACTGCTGGTCAATTGAAAATATAAGGCTGATTAATTTTAATAAAATAACCATTGTAACTGTAATATGAAAAGTGGATTTGTTTAGTTTGAATTTATATAGAGTAAAAAGCAAATATTATGTATTATCATAAAAATAAGATTATTATAAAATAAAAATTATTTCAACACTTTTAAAGTAAATAATTTTATATTTATTCATAATTGCAAATTTTGATTGTTTAAAATAAAAGTTTAAATAACAGAGTTATTACTATAGTCTTTACAAATTAAAATTATAATGATATATATATAAATGAGATATTTATTTTATATAGTGTGATGTTTTTGAATTGTAATAAACTAATAATCAGCTTTTTAAGCTAATGCACATGGCTTTGTGAATCCTAACAATAAATGAATACTCTCATTTTCCAATACAAGATAAAGTCTTTGTGAAAGAATAGAATGAATCACCTATTCTTTCAACCCAAATGTTTAAGTATGGGCAAATCTTAAGTACTGGAAATGAGAGCTTGAAGATATTAAACATCACTTTAAATTACTTTTACTATGTCTGAATGAATGAGCCTGCGAAATTTGTTAGAATTTTTTAGAATTTACTAATAATCAGCTTTTTAAGATAATGCACATGCACTTTGTGATATATAAAGAATCTCATTTGTGATAGTTTATGTCTCAAAAAATTACAACAACAAAAAAAAATGCTTCCAAATTTTATTTTGTATTATACCCTTAATTTACACATAATATATGAAGTTTATCATTTCTTCCCTAACAAAGTAAATAAAATAGGTATTATAACATACAATAATTTGTTCTCAGAAGTTTATTAAAACAATGTTTACAAATTATAATTTGAAAGTGTGAATATGTTTCACTATTATGTGCTGTTGTTCAATTTATATGCACACATGGATAAAATATATTAGGAGGATTATTTGTCCAGACTGCTAATTAACTTTTTAATTTTGACCCTCTGAAAAATTTGTTTAAACTTTACATTTTTAAATGTATATATAAATATTCACTCGCACTAGTTTTTCTACATGTTCTATTTATCCAAAAATGGATAGACAAAATGAAAATATTTATTTTACAATATTAGCTACTGAAATAGTCAAGGATTTGGTTGTAGAAAACAACTTTTGTCCATTAATCATCTCTATGTGCTACCAATAACAAAGAGACATATATATTTGTGAATCTGTGTTTTTATTCTATAATTACATGCCTAAAAATTCTGAATTTAATATTTTTTCTGTAATGTTTATTCTTTATCATTTTCTCTTTTTTCCCAATGATTGACTGTTAATAATGATAATGCAAACATTTTGATGTAAAACGCATCTAAAAATAGAGATGTGTGTATAATTCATATGTGTACAATAAAAAATTAATTTGAAATCTACCATATTACAGACTACTATGTCATTTCTAAAACTTTTCATTTAGAAGTTAATTTTGGAATATAAAAAATACTTAAAATTGTAATACCGATATCATTAATATAAATACTTATTATTTAAAACCTGCTACTTATTCAAAAGCTAATGTATAACCTTTCACAATAAATAAATCACACTGTGTTGTATTTTAAAGTTTTATCCTGTTATTTCACAAAATAAATTAATATAACATTATTATCATCATTTTCAATCATCCTCCATTGCTGGATGAAGATCTCTCCAAGTTCAATCCATCTTCTCCAGTCTCTAGCCTCCATTGTCCACATGTCCCAGTACACTTTCTTATTTCATCCATTCATATTATATACAGTATTTTTCTAGGTCCTGTACAATTTATTGGAACCTAGTTTAAGATTTTAACTGGTCCATCTATTATCATCCCTTCTGGAAATATGGCAAGTCTAATTCCACTCCAGACTTAATTTTTTCAATGATCTCAATAGCATTTGTTTGTCTTCTCACCCAAGTATTTTGTTTTTAGTCTCTTTTTTTTTATGCCTAACATACATCTTTCGAAATTTTGTTGAGTTGTCTAAAGACTTCCCCTTTTGTTAGGTGTTCAAGTCAAATCCATAAATAAGAACTGTAGAACATATTTATTAAAAACCTTTCTTGTCAAACACATAGGCACATTCACTTTTAATATGAAGTTATTTTTACCAAAAGCACTCAAACTCAGTTTAATCTTATAATTAATTCAATTCATTACATTTTCATCTGTACTAATAATTTGACCAAGGTATTTGTAATTATTAACTTTTTTTAACTCATTACTACCAATCTTTATTTTATTCTTTGAGAAAAGCAATTAAACCTTTAGTCCTAATTTATTTCTTTCATCTCATAATTCTTGCAATATTTCCTGAAGCTCTGAAGCATTATTATCAAAAACCATGGCCCCAACTGAAAAATATAAGATGATTTAAATAGTCTCCATTTATATTTACATTCTTAGCTCCCATTTTAATCCATAAAATACATTTTTAAAACTGCTGTTTTGGAAATATAATCTTTCTAGTATCATAATGTAATCTAATCATTACTGTTGCATTTTTGTATATGTTCTTTAAAATATGACAATATCCTGGATCTATACCTTGATGATCCAATTTTTTAATCACTGAAGAAAAGCACATAGAATCAACTGCCTTTTTATAGTCTACAAATCTAAAACATAATGGTAATTCATATTCATTGAAACTTTCTATAACTTTTCTTAATATTTGGATATAATCCATTGTACTAAAATCATTTTTAAATCCATCTTGTTCTTTTGGTTGGTTAAAATCCAAAGTTCATTGTAGGCAAATTGGAATTATCTTGGTAAATGCTTTATACAGAAGTGATAAAAAACCGATAAGAATTTCTAATGTATTCTTTATCAAATTTTTTAAAACAATAATAATACTGCTTTCTTCCAATCATCTGAAACATTTTTATCATTTGGATATTTGATTGGCCAAAGCTTAATAACTTATAATATAATTAATATTATAATTTCATTATTACCAGGAACTTTTTCCTTTTTCATAAATTTAATTGCATGTTTTACTTCATTTAAAATTCTGGGTAATTCGGAAGATATAATAATTATAGAATATACTTTTTCTTATTCTTTATTGCTTAAAAGATCTCTTCTCCATATTTCATAATATCATATTTCTTTTAGTAATACTTCTATCTTTATTTCTTATTGCAGAAATAATTTTCCTACCTTTACCAAGATGTTGTTTTACACTTTTGAGCCTTTTGTTCCCTTCTGTAGCTTTGCTAATTCACAATTAAGTTTTCTTATGTTATCAATTTTTTTAACACCATTTTATAAAATTTTAGATATTCATGTCTTTTTAATGCATAATTTTTACATATTTTCATATTTCTTCTTTTCTTTATAAATGATCTTATCAAATAAAAATTTTACTGGTCAATTGTTTTTTTTTTCTATTATCTATCATTGCAGTTTTTAAAAGTGTGTCAGTTATCTTCCTATTGATTTTATTTAAATCTGAACTAGATTCATAATCTGTTAACATTTTAAAAAAAATTACAAGTTCTAATTTGAATTCAATGAAATGTTGTTAATAATTTTTGCCTCTCTAGATTTGCATTAACATATATCTTATATTTCACAAATTGATGATCGTTTTTGTGTTAAATTTATTAAGAACTTTGCAATCTTGAAATATATATTTGCTGTTAATCAAAATATAATCAAATTCCATTATATCTTTATATGGATGCTTTCATGTCCATTTTTGTTTATATTTTTTCTCAAAGAAAAAAATTATAATATAAAGTTTTTCTTTTTCTGCAAAATTTCATAATTCTAAGTACTTTCTCAAATTAACCTACAACACTTTCATCTTTCAATTGTTTACTAATTTAAAAAAATGTCTTCCATAACAATTTTAAAATGATGTTCAGTCTAAACAAAAGTGTTTTTGCATATCCATATAAAAATTCTCTACTTCTTCATCACAAAGAGAACTTTTGGGCATAAACCTGAATTATCTGAATTTGGTATGTACCATTAAAATGAATAACTAAACTTGCCATTTTGTTTGATATATCATCAATTTACATCATGTTGTTCTTCAATTTTTTACTTCTACTTCCAGGGTTTGTGCTTTTGTAATATAGTACATATCCACTTTTTAAATCAATTGTTTCTTCACCTTTTCTTCTAACTTCACAATACCCAATAATGTCCTATTTAATATTAGACAGTTCTTCTAATTCTTGCAATCTTTATTCATTTGAAAGTGATCTTCAGTTTAAGTACCTAAATAAAAAGTTATTATCAGATGACAGTCTGGGTCTGCAAATCAGAAGATTCTTAGCACCCTCTAACTTTGGCCACCAACTGCTACTTTGGCTGGAAAGTTTACACCATTCTGAGAATAAGGGCCATGATTTAGTTATGTCTGTAAAGATTGTAAATATATATTTAAAAAAAGTTCATTCACACATATACATTTATTCTGCCTTCAAAAAAACTCAACTGAGATAAAAAAACCATGGTACTTTTTAATCATAAACTTGGAGATAACAAGCCATATACTGGATGATGTGTGATGATGAGTAGCCCATACATGTTCATATACGACATTATAATCATATAGTAATAACAGCTGCAACAACAATATGTCGTGTGGACATTAGGAAATTGCTCTGCTCAGTTCCTTTAAGACCTCAAAAGAGGAATTAGTCTCTTTTTAGTAACAGCATACCTTCTTAGTGCAAAAAGTATTTATAAATTTATGTAATTATAGATAGTTAAATTAATCTTTATTTACAATTTTAGTAGAGTTTGCTTTTACAGTGTCAGAATAAAAGATTTATTCTTATTATTCAGAATAAAATACCCCCCCCCCCCAAAAAAAAAAAAAAATTAATTAAAAAAGTGGATTTATTTGAAAAAGTCCAGAAATCAGAATTTTCGATTTATGAGTTGTAACTGTACAATATGCCGACAACAATCAATATATATATAATTTTTTCAAAGTGTATAAATATTTAAAATTATAAGTTAATATTATTTAGTGAAGTTCGACTAAGTAATTATTTTACATTCTTTAATGAACCTCTTGAACATTTGATAATATGATAAATAAATAAATAATTATTGAAAAAATATGATATGTCTTGCATTGGTGGTCGAGAGGTCAGCGCGACTGCCTTGTACTAGCAGGCAGTTGCCCGAGTTGCGGGTTCGCGTCCCGGCCGATGCTATGACCCTTAAAAAAATATGATAATATAAGTCTACATATTGTACATTGTGAGAGAAAATAGCAAGCATTGACAAACTAATATTAAAGGTAATAAGAATTATCAGTTTTTTGTATTGGTTTCTCTATTCACATTTTGTCACAAAAGTTAATGTGAAAACAATTACTTTCATGCATAAATCTTAATTATAGTCATAATTGTAAGCATTTTAATTCTGAAAATTTTGAAGAAAAAAATTTGGAATAAGGAAAAAATCACAGCATTGCAATTATAATGATTTGGGAGATGAACTATAATTAACATAACTAAGGGATTATTATTTGGTTAATGATTAAAACATTTGTTTGACGTGGTGGAACATTATATTTTAACTCATATTAAAATATTTTATTAGACTGTTTCAAATACGCATGATCTACATACCAGGATAGTAATTAAAACGAATATAAAATAATGTATACTCTAAAATGTTATAAAAAGTATGACAAAAACAAAAAAATCATATTAAAGATCAAAACAAAAAAAAAAGCATATTTACCGATTGTTTATTAATAAGGGCTATTTGAGTATATTACTATTATATTTTAGCTTATTATTTGGAATCTTAGTTGATATTGTGTCTAGGAGTTAAATAAATATTTTACTATATTTTTAATTTTGTCCTTTTTATTTTGCGGCACAGGAAACATCCACATGGCACTAAATTTAAAGTATTCGTTGCATTTTTGTTCATCATATTATGTTGCTTATTCATTCTTCTTATTAATGTTTAATTTTAATTCACATTGTTTTTCTTTAGATAATTTTTTTTATTTAATATATATCCAAAACATCATGGAAATGACTGAATATCAAATGTATAGAGTTAAACAGGCAAAACTCACTATACATATTGCCACACACAGCAATCTAAAATAATCAATGGATTCCAGAAGGCTTGTGCATAAAATCCCTATCTAGTGCCTACTACTATCCCCAGACTAGTTTCTGGCTTGTGGCCTTCATCAGTGAGGAGCCTTGGATCTGAGAGCACTGCACCTAGATCTTAGAATCTAATGCAACCCTCCAGCAGCCACCTTTTATCTCCACTTAACTACAAAACTATGAGTCTTAAACTGAAAACACCTTAATGTTTTCAATCCAAGCCCATTATCTTATATAGTCATATGGGTCTGAATAAGCCAATGATGCACTTCTATTTTTACATTCATGTAAAAACAGATATATATTATTCTGGAAAAATCTTTATATATATATTTCAATATATGGATTTTATATAGAAAACAAAGTACTCATCAAGCACTTTTTAAATGGTATTTAAATTGTTTTTTTTATATCTGTGTATGAATGAATGAATGAATCATTTATAGTAAAATAGCTTATATGTATACATAGATAATGTAAAATAGCCTTTAAATAGTCCACTGCAGAACCATGGCTTCTCTAGAAGCTCTCATTAAGAATAGAAAAAGAAAAATATTACTTACCAGGCTTTCTAATTATTAGATAGTGAGGGATTCAATAGTGTTCAATCTTTTTTTTTAAATTAAACATAACCAATTATGACCACTTATCAGAAATAAAAAATATTAATTTTAATTAAAATCTGAAAAAATTTCAAATCCCTCTTTAATGCTTATCATGGGATATTATTGTATCATGAGATATTTATTTTACATATATATAAAAACTGGAGCCTAAATTTCCAAGCTGCTTATAATAATGCAGCATCCTTGAATACTGAAGTAATCCCATTGGCAGACAAAAAAACGAATCCACTTTCATCTATCATTCATGATCTTATATGAATAACAGATTCGACAATGATATTTATTAAGGTAAAATGTCAATAGAGATATTCCATCAGCTTATTTATAATCAGTTTATAATAATAAACTCATAAAGTTAATTTTATTTATTTTAATATATTTGTAAACAAACAATCAAATATATAATGATAGAGCTTCACATTGCTATCTGTATGTTCACCCAAATAAATGTTATTGTCTAATCTGCTACCCATATAAGTTAGTGACCAATAGGTAAACATTGATTTATTTACATCTCTAATATAGATTACTTTTATAATCAAAGATATTGCATTAAGTATAGAAAATTCTGAAAATGTACTATTCCAGTTATTATATATTATTAGCACTCTATAATTTGATTATTATATATATATATATATCATTAGAGTGATACTTACACATTTATGTACAATGTTCCATCCACTTTATCAGATTGCTATGCAAATGTAAAATGACCATTTTCATCTTCTTCTTCAGTACTTAGAGAGATTGCAAATCTGACAAGTAATATCTTTCAGGAAAAACTTCAAACTAAGATGAGATCTAAATGAAGCTCTTTCAGTGTACTTATTAAACTTTATAAAGTAATGTTAAGTTCTATTAATTTAAAAAAAGCCTTTATAAATTAATATCAATATATAATTACCAATAAAAACAAAACTTCAAATTGTATACAAATATTGGAATAATAAACTTTCTATGTATGTCTTTTTATATTAATGTTTTTTATAAGAAATGAGAGAGTAAATGTCAGTTTTATTTTATATTTTGTAAGACCATCTAACAAAGAAAGTGATCAATTAATATAAAATATACCATGTGGACGGTTTGTCACTCCAGTGTTTACATATAATTTAAATTACTTTCTTTATTAATGATTATATATTCCACATTTAATTATTAGTTCACAAAAATTTTAAAATGAGAAGAAATTAAGTCTACTTCATGAATTTTGATGACTAGTCTCATTAAAAGGGTTTATGTTCATATCTGCTTTTGATTAGAAGTTTGTCCTAAATAATATCACTTGTTAAATTTATTAATTCTATATGAATTAAGATAGCAAATGTAAATTGGTGTATTTTATATTTACTAAGTAATCTGACAATAAAATCAGTACATTGACTTAAAAAACAATGCTTTGAAAGATTATTATTAAAAGCAATGTATTTTACCAATTATATTTATCCATAATATAAATATATAAACCATTATACAATTACAAATTTCCAGTAACACCCTCTGTTTAAAAGTCTATATCTCAATAATAGAGAACTTCAAAATGATACCTATATATATATGTGTGTGTTCTTTGCACACAGATAATGAAACTGATAACAGTAAATAAATAAATAATATTATACAATTATTAAAGCTGATCGCTTTTGGGAGGATTCATACGCCCATATTCATAGCTACTAGAATTTTGTTAAGAACTATATTTATCATATAATTATTGTCAAAATTGCTGAACGTTTATTATTATATATTAATAGTGTTTTTATTGGAAGGAAGTTATGTAGAGCTTCGTATCCACTGCAAATTATTATCATACATGTTGATTTTTTATTTTGTTTTCATTATTTTTTTCTGTATTTCCCATTCTAGATAATGAAGCTTTATGAGTATAAAAATAAGTACTGTTTTTTAATATTCTGATGGAAATTTATTAAAATTCATTACATTCTTTTTATATGGTCATCAATTAGACAATTACCTGTCTTTAAGATTACTAATAAGCAGATATAGGTTATTTACATGCTTAACTTTTCCATTGCCTAATGCTATGTAAGACATGATAACATTTAACTTTTTACATGCTACATATATTATCATATCCAAAACTATTATAGCAAACACCCCCCCCCCCCAATATAAATATTTTCTCAATTCTGACATCACCTCAAACAATGGAACAATATCTATGATTCTCTATGTAGTTAGAATACATTACACTAACTAAAGAAAACAATAGTTTGTGTATAACAAATATCTTTGGTTTAGTCTAGATCTTAATTATTTAAGATACTATCAAATATCCTTTCAAAATCAGCAATAAGATAAGATACACTTTATACAGTAACATATATCTGTATAATTATTCCCAATATCATATGATGCATTTATTGGGGAGTGATTTGAATGGAGGTCCCTACTATCACATTTTTATATGCATGTGCTTGAGGCTACAGCCTTAATGAATATTACTTAAAGTGATATATTAAAAGACATGTTAATATATTTCCAAAAGATTTTTTTTTTATTCAAATTTTTTTTTAGACACTAATAGTTCCTAATAAAATTTTGTGTAATTTTTCACATTATATCTTTGTTAGAATTTTGATCTATATAACTTTTTGCTACTCTGAGAATATTTTTTCTTTTTGTCATATAATTATTGATAATAAAATATGGTTGTCTCACTTTCTCTCTTCTTTTTTTCCTTCTCTTTTTTATGCCTATCTATTCATTATATCCATCCCTTTCATCTACTTACTGTCCTATTTATTAACTTATTTATTTGTTTATCTGCATACTTATTTTGCATATAATTTATACTGCATTTCTGCTTTAGCCTTTGAAAATACTTTGATAGTAAAAAGATATTTGATCAGTAAAATACATTAATGACTTTTTTAATAATTCTTAGGCACTGAACAATTTTTATTGTTCTTTATATGCAATTTTCTGTGTTACAATAAACTTTTTATAATTTTTTTTAAAGTATGCCAGTAAGCTTTATTCCACAACTTTGCTACAATAAACTCTATAGTACCTGCAGAATTAATGTTGTTTTCATTGTTTTTCCAAATAAAAAGTTTATCTAAATCAAAGTTAACATATTCCAACAATTACATTATTGAAGTAGTTTTAATTTTGCTTGTCTGCCTCCTCCCTCTTAATTGATATAATTTAATCCAACATTTTAAATTTATAAATGTCAAAAACTTTAAAATTCAATAATGTTGTAGTTTTATTGTAAAATAATAAATGTTTTTATATTATTAGGAAAGATTTTAAAGGAATTTTTTTGAATAAGAATAATTTATTTATAAAGATAACAGAAAATTCAGTGACTAAACAAAATCAGTAATTTAAAATGTCAGCTCTAATTCTGTGAACTAAGATCATTGTAGGAAGAAGACAATCTTTCCATAACCACTAAATAATTAAAAAAAAAAAAAATCTTTTCCAATATTTCTCTGTCATATAATAGTTACAAAGTGAGTATATCGGAAGATTGTGAGATCACAGTTAGTAATTTAATGTTTCTATGATTCTACTTTCTATTTTATACTGCAGTTAAATCTTAAAATATACTTATTTTTGTTTAAACTTGAAACCAAAAAAATCATATTATCAAACTCATCTGTTTCAGTTTTTACAACTCCATCTATTAGATTAATAACTGAATAGTCATTTAATTCTTAAAGAGTATAAAACACTGATTAGACCTTTTAAATCTCATTATTATTGAGTTACAGATATTTTTTTTGGTTCAGTATATATATATTTGTTTGTATGTGTATATATATTTGCATACATGCAACATTTTTATGTAACTACTCAAATATATTGAAACTACATTCATATAATTATATGTAATATGTTTAATAATTATTAAAATTACATTTAATCACTATTAAACATATTACTTATAATTACATAGATGTTGTCCCAATATATACTTTTGGTTCAATGTATTTATATGTGTGTCCTTGTAAGTGTTATATACACATTTATAGACCTGCGGTATTGTTGAACAATTATTGAAATTATATTTACAACGGATGTATAGAACATATATGAAATGTATTTAGATTAATTAACACGAAATAACAACTGACTTTACCTGAAAAAAAATCATAGTAGAAAAAAGATAAAAGTGATTTGAATTAGAAAAAGAATCCCTCTCAGTATAAATTAGTCATTGTAATGAAATGCTATAGATTTTCTCGTCTATAGAATCATGAGTATATTATGTTAAAGAAAAAAGCAAATTAAGTTATATAGAAGATAAACAATGATGATATTTTGTCATTTATAACATAATTTTTATAGGATTTGAATTTTATAGTTACATCATCAATTTTAATGAGATCCATATCATTAATAGGCATAATACATACATGCAGAATTAATAAAAAAAATGTGCTGGAGAAACAAGATTAGAGTCTAATAAAGTTTTCGAGTTAACAGCCACTTTAGTAAAAGATAATAAATATCTTCTTCATAAATAACCCTCTCCCATCTACATCGATTATACTAAATAATTAAGAATAAAAAAAAGATTATTTATATCAACTAATATAAATACTGTATATATAAACATAATATATTTAAGACTTAATTAATAGGTAGGTCCAAATTTGTGATATAAACATAAAAGATCATTAGTACATCAGACTTCTTTATTAAATCTTATAGTCTATCTTATAAACATTGTTAAATATTAAAACTATTAATTTCATCTGACTTTGAAATATCACTTTTATATTTTTTCCAAATTTTTAAATGAAACTTGTGTTTAAACTGGTGTCTATAATAAATAACACACACATATAAGAAATTATAATTTAAATGTTTTTTTTAATTATTAATATAAATAAATTAATATTTAAACAGATATAATCATCATCATCATCATCAACAACAACCATTATCAATCCACTGCAGGATGAAGGTCTCTCCAAGTTTAATCCATCTTCTCCGATCTTTAGCTTCTCTTCTCCACAACACCCCTGCACATTTTCTTATTTCATCCATCCATCTCACATGTGGTCCCTTTCTGGGTCTTTTACAATCTTTTGGAATCCAGTTTAAAATTTTAATTGTCCATCTATTATCATCTCCTCTAGCAATATGTCCAGCCCAACTCCATTTCAATCTTTTAATTTTTTCAATAAGGTCAGTAACACCTGTTTGTTGTCTTACCCATACATTGCGTTTTCGATCTCTTCTTGTTACTCCCAACATAATCTCTTCATACTCCTTTGAGTGGTCTGAAGTCTCTGTATTGCTCTTCTATTAAGTGTCCAAGTCTCAGATCCATAAGTAAGAACTGGTAAAACACATTTGTTAAAAACCATCCTTTTCAAACACACAGGCATATTTCCTTTTAGTATCAAGTTATTTCTACCAAAAGCACTCCAACCAAGTTTAATTCTATGATTAATTTCCTCCATTATGTTTTCATCTGTATTAATAATCTGACCAAGGTATTTGTAACTGTTAACTTCTTCTAATTCTTTATAATCAATCTTTATTTTCATATTTTGAGCAAATCGATTAAACATTACTTTAGTCTTTTTAACATTTATCTTTAGTCCTACTTTTCTACTTTCATCTGCTAACTCCTGCAACATTTCCTGCAGCTATGAAGCATTATTTGCAAAAACAACTACATCATCTGTGAAATCTAAATGACTTAAATACTCTCCATTTACTTTCACTCCTTTAGTTTCCCATTTTAATCCACAAAATACTTTTTGCAGCACTGCTGTAAAGAATTTTGGAGATATGGAGTCACCTTGTCTTACACCTTTCTCAATGTTGATTTTTCCAGTATCATTATGTAATCTAATTGTTGCTGTTGCATTTTTATAAATATTCTTTAAAATATGACAATATCCTGGATCTATACCTTGATGATCCAATGCTTTAATCACTGAAGAAATGTGTATAGAATCGAATGCCTTTTCATAATCTACAAATCCAAAACATAATGACAACTCATATTCGTTTGTCCTTTCTATGACTTCTCTCAATACCTGGATATGATCTATTGTACTAAAACCACTTTTAAATCCAGCTTGTTCTCTTGGTTGGTGGAAATCCAAAGTTCTCTGTAGATGAGTTGTAATTATCTTGGTAAAAATTTTATATAAAACTGATAAAAGGCTGATAGGTCTGTAATTTCTAATATCTTCTTTATCACCTTTTTTAGATATTAATATTATTACTGCATTCTTCCAATCTTCTGGTACATCTTTATCATTTAGACATTTAGTATATAACTTTGCTAAAATTGTTTCTATTTCTTCACCTGCTTTTTTTAATATATCAATTATAATTCCATCATTTCCTGGAGCCTTTCCTTTCTCATACACTTAATTGCATGTCTCACTTCTTCATTTAAAATTCTGGGCAATTCGGAAGATGTAATAGATATAGGAGGTACTTGTTCTTTATTACTATATAATTCTTGATAAAAATCTCCTACCAATTTCATGATGTCATCTCTCTTTTTAGTAATAATTCCATCTTTTTTTCTTATTGCAGATATAAATTTCCTACCAATACCAAAATGTTGTTTAACATTTTTGAGACTTTTATTTTCTTCTACAGCTTTCCTTGCTATTTCACAGTTATACTTTCTTATATCATTTTCAACTCTTTTCCGTACCATTTTACAAAATTCGAGATATTCAATTCTTTTTAATACATCATTTTTGTATATCTTCATATTCCTTCTTTTCTTCATAAATTCTCTAGTCTCAGTAGAAATTTTATTAGTCAATTGCTGATTTTTTCTACCAGCTATGTTTGTTGCAGTTTTTAAAAGTGTATCAGTTATTTTCATATTAATTTCATTCAAATCTGTATCATGTTCAAAATCTCCTAACGCTTGAAACCTATTTGTAAGTTCTAATTTAAATTCATTAGAATGTTTCTGAAGATTAGGAATATTAACTGTAAATATTGTTTTTCTTAATAATTTTTGTCTCTCTAGTTTTACATTAACACGTAACTTACACCTTACTAAACGATGATCACTTCCTGTGTTAAATTTATTAAGAACATTACAATCTTGAAATATGTATTTTCTGTTAGTCAAAATATAATCCAATTCTGCTGTACCTTCATTTGGATGCTTCCATATCCATTTCCTTTTAACATTTTTCTCAAAAAATGAATTCATAATATAAAGTTTTTCTTTTTCTGCAAACTCCACAAGTCTATGTCCTCTCTCATTTCTATTACCACAACCAAAATTACCTACAGCAATTTCATCTTTCATTTGTCTACCAATTCTAGCATTAAAGTCTCCCATAACAATTTTAAAATGTTGTTTACTCTGATCAAAAACCTTTTGTACATCCATATAAAAATCTTCTACTACTTCATCACTATGAGAACTTGTTGGGGCATAAACCTGAATTATCTGCATTTGGTATCTGCTATTAAGTTGTATAACTAATCTTGCCACTCTATCCGATATACCATCAATCTCCACAATATTGTTCTTCCACTTTTTATTTATAATGAATCCTACTCCACTTGTATTTCCAATATGTGTGCCTTTATAATAGAGTATATGTCCACTTTTTAAATCAATTGTTTCTTCTCCTTTTCTTCTAACTTCACAAAGTCCAATAATGTCCCATTTAATATAAGACAGTTCTTCTTCTAATTCTTGCAATCTTCCTTCACTTGAAAGTGATCTGCAGTTGTAAGTACCTAAATAAAAAGTTGTCATAAAATGACAGCCTGGGTCCACAATCAGGGGATTCTTAGCACCCTCCGCCTTCGGCCACCAACCGCTGCCTTGGTTGGTGACTTTACAGCCTCCTGGGAATAAGGGCCATGCTTTATTTTTGTCTGTCATAATTGTATATATGTATTGGAAAAATATTTATCATTTACACAAACATTCATTCTGCCTTATCAGGCACTGAGAAGAAAGACCACGGTGTTTCTTGATCTTAAACTCAGAGGTAAAAAGCCAATAAACTCACCATGCTGGCTAATGTGTGTTGGTGAGCAGCCCATCCATGTTCGTATACTATATGAATAATCACATAGTAATAACAGCTGCAACGACAAGAACGTATGGAGTGGACATTAGGAATTTGCCCTGCTTGGTTCCTTTAAGGTCTCCAAGAGGAATCAAAGGGTCTCCTTTCAGTTAATAGCAAACTCCTTTCTGCAGCCTAAACAGATATAGATTATTTTAAGCTCAATGGCTACAAGAGATGATGAACTAAGCCAACTGATAAGTGCTGAATTAGCATGAAATGCATCCTGGGAGTCATTTGTCTTTTATTTATATGAATTTAAAAAGAATGAGGAAGTATGGAGGTTGTTTAATATATCTATAAAGATATTATTACACATGGGAAAAAGAAAGGTAAATAACTCCATGTGTGTGTATGTTTAAAATTTAAAAATCAGATAGATATATTAATCTTTACTTGAGGTTTAAAGTTTATATATGTGCTAGAGATAATTGCTAGTTTAATAAATGATTAGTAATAATCATTATTGTATTAATCTGAGGTGGATCGTGTCAAAGTTGTGAGTGGAGTGAGTTTGACAGTTGTAAATAAAAATGTATCAATAGTATTTATCTATTTTAATAGGAGCAGATATATTTGATAAATTAGTGAAGGCCACATTATAACATTATATTACCATCTTTTATATATATATTCTCAATTTATTAGCATCACTTGACAAACCAATAGTAAACTGGGACTTTTATCCTCAGGTTAATAAAAGCCAGACAATTCTTTTTGATCATTTTTGAATGACTATCTGGATTGATCATGGACTAATCATCCAATCACATGACTGGATAATTCTTGTTTGAACGCAGAATTGCTTTTATATGACTGAATATGTTAATACTTATTTTAAGCACTGGTGATATAATAAAAATTTATCTTATGTCAATTTCATATATTTTCATAATTTATGTTTAGTTATCACTTTAAAATATAACTTAAGCAAATAGAATAAAGCAATTCTATTATTTTCTAGACTTAATAAATTATGATTATTGTAATATATATATATGTTTAAAACTAATAGCATTTACACTTCAATCATTTTTAGGCAATACATATTTATATATGGTGTTTTTAGATTACACTGACTGATGTTTTAATTGGAATTCATGTTCACAGTCTGGATTGTTTAGAACTGTCATTATATAATTTTATAATGTTCTTTTTAGCTTTTTTTCAATACTTTTTTCTCAGCATTTTTATTACTACTTAAATTAAATTCTAATTAATATAATAGATTTATCTTCTTCACCTCTATATCAATCAAATGGATAAAAAAGAATAAAAAGTTTATAATTTTATTTTAATTTTTGGTTTTGCTAAATAAATCTCTCTTCAAATTTTGCTATCAAAAATATTCATTATTATCTAACTTCTACATCAAGTATATTACATTGTATAATCTATGTATGACTCCTTTGAAACATTTCCATAAATAAAATACAAATTTTCATTTTCTTAAAAATCATTTCTAACTTATATAATGCATGCACATATAATTATGCTTCAATTACTCTATTAAATTTTATTAAAATAATTACTTTCTACCCCAAACTTCATAGGCGTCATTCTTTTATCCTTGAAATATATAAGTATAATACTGATGCCAATAGTCAAATATTTATTTTTAATCTTCTGAATAAAACTTTTATTTAAGCTCATTTCTGCAATGAATAATATGTAAAATAATCTATGCATTTAAAATAATATATTAATATGAGTAATAAAGCTAGCCTTGGATTCAATGCATACTGTGTAAAATCTCTTTCTACAGGAGTATATATCTATATTTTAATAATCATAACTATTCCATTTTTGTTCTACAATTAGTACATTAACACTCACCAAAATAAATTAGGATTTTTATACTGTAGCTAATAACAATTAGATATTCATTTTCTGATCACTAATGGATGACTAACTATGTTAGTTATTGAATAGATATCTAATACTATGACAAATAATTTTTTTTTGTACTGAAAATTGATTTTATGTGATTCTATATATTAAAGACAGCGTCTTCATTGATATTATTATGTAACTGCTTTAATATAATATCATATACATTTAGATATATATATATTCATATTACCTTCTGTTTCTGAATTCGTTTATAAATTCCTTTTTTTATCAGTGTTAATACAATAATTCTTTGTATTTTTATTTATAATTTACCTAATTATTTTTGCTATTTTTATTTAAGTGTTTTAACTTGTGTTAAATTTATCTATATTATAATCCAGAGTCTTAAAATTGTAAGAATATACTTTTTAATTATTTTTTATAAATTTAGTATTTTCTAATTTTTTTACTCATTATTTTTTTTTTATGTTTTCTAATTTGTTTATTTTGAAAATCAGATAAAATCAAGAGCCCATGAAATAGGATTTTAAATACAATTTCAATATGACAATTCCCTTTTTTTTTTACATTATTACAAGCTAGCTTTTATCATAAAATGGTAAAATACTTATTGAAAATTTCAAACCTAACTAAAAAAATTTTATTTGGAACAAAGAGTCATAAATTATTTTTATCAAGGATCATATGAAATATAAATCCAGTGATAGATTTACCTTTGATGATTTAAAAAATACACATGTTACACAAAATGCATTTATCCTTAAAAGAAATGTTATCAATATGATTCTTCAGATGAATTTATCTTTAAAAACATGACAACTTTGGTAGCTCTTTTTTAGTAACAGATCAAATTTATTGACTAAGAAATTTTATATGAGATATCTTTAAAACAAACTGTTTTAAATAATATACTAAAATATTAATTTAGTTTGTGATAAAATTAGCATCAAAATATTTTCATTAAGTTAGTGATAAAACATAACCATGTCTAACTGTATAAAGTTTTAAACCAAAATAAAATAACACAATGATTTTCTAAGATTGAGAATAAGTTTGAACTACTAGCTTGCATTGATTGATTGCACATGAAAATATTAGTATTTAGAAACAGATTGTTGTTTTCCAAAGTTTTCTAAATATTAATTATTTTAAAAAATAAATTAATATGCTATTTTGATATAGACTTATCAACAATTAGCTTGTACAACTTTCTGATTATTACATTAATGTTTAAATCTGTGACATTAAAACAGAAATAGAGTCAGTTCACAAAAATAAGCTTTTTCTAAAATATATTTTAAGTAGAATTTATTTACTAAACAACTTTTAATAAAAACAGTCAATTATCATAGACTTTTTCAAGAAATTAAGAAGTTATTTTTTATGGGTTTTTAGAAATCATCTCAGTATAGGATTCAGTTATTTTAAGCATTGTCATTTTTCTGAAATCTCAATTGTTAATAATCTAACTTTACCGACTTTTTTGAAAACATTTTTTTTTGTGGGGAAAGATTAATAAAATGCAGTGATAACCTTCAAGATGTTGATGATCAAGTACTTATTACTTGATAAGAATGAACTTTGTGTACAGACTTTCTGAAATAAAAAACAAACAAACATGCTTTCTTGATAAACTACTTAACTTGTACATAATATTTATAAATGTAATTGTTTCTTTAAATGTTTTCATTGACTGTTATAATATATCTTATTTACTATTTTTCTCTCTCTATCAATTTATTTTTGGGTGTATCTCATCTCTTTTGTATACATTTACTATTTGGTTATTAATTTTTAAGACAGTTGATATTCATATCAATTTTATTGATTTATTTGTAAAACTTTCAATCAATTTTATATTTTAAGCTTTTTGCTTTATTCTATTCTATTATGAAAAATAACATTTCAAACCATGCTAATATGTAATTTTGCCAGTATTCTATATTTTTATATTTACGTTTATGGAAGAGCAATCAGAATATGTTGAGCTGAGAAACACTAAGAAAGTAAAATTAATTTTATTTGCAAATTACTTAAAGGAAATTTTCATAAAATAGATATTATAGGCTATAAATGTAAATAATTAAGACGGATTAAAATGTGTGTATAAACGCATCTCAGTAGTGTGCATGTTGTATTTAATAAATGATATTTATCAAACAGATCAGAGCTTTAAATAAGTCTCTTTTATTTTTTCCTTTTAAAAATAAAAGGTAACAAAAATGTATTAATTTTATATAGTTTTCTAGCAAATAAATATATTTAAACATTTATAAATCATATTTTTGATATTATTGCTACGTATTTTTAAATCAATAAGTAACGTTAGTAAATAAAGAGTTATCTAAAAGTAATAGATATTTAAAGTGTTGCTAGATTTTGGCAGATCTACATTTTAATTGATTTAACTGCCTCTTTAAAATCCAAACTGTGTCTTCATTATTATTCACTGACTATCTTAATAATTTTAAATGCTTTTCTTTCCCTAGGCATTTAAACACAACATGCCAATACGTATATATATTAAAACGAAGCCTAGATATAAAACAACAATACGTTTCCCCAATTTATCAGCAGTCACGCGCCAGTCACACGCCTGGGTCAAAAGCTATAATAAATATGATAAATAAATCTTACCTTCCGATGAATTCGTGGAGTAATCATAACCAGGTTTCTCCGTTTCATTTCCTCTCGTCAGAACAAATCCAGTTTCATTATGTTTTATTATAGAAGCGGTCCACGCACATGGTTCTTCAAAATCACAATACTGTCCTAAAGGGTAGCATAAGCAAGAGCTTATTAATATCCCTAAAATAATTTTTAAACGACAAAGTGGCACTAACATTGCTGGCTATGTAATAATTTCATCCTTATAATAAATGGAAAATAAACATTAAAAACATAGAACACATTAATTATACAGTAATATTAGTAATGCGCGGAAGACACACACACTATCAACATTTATATCCTGGATGAAGAAATGCCAATCCTAGAGAAGAATACGACCCGCTAAACAAATCAAGATAGGAATACATTTTTTTAGATTTTAACACTCTACAATCAACTATAAAGGTTACCATATGAGCCGTTTAAAATAAATTTTGATAAAATAAAAAGAGTTTTGCTATGACACCCCATAGGCAGTGGAAGACTAAGATTCAGATCTGGCTGTCTTTCACAAATGAAAGAAGGTGAGATGTCAAAATTTTAAATTATTTCAGTTTAAAAATATTACAGCGATAAAGGCGTATATGAATAGTCACAATTCATTTTCTTCCATCACATGGTCACCACACATTTGTTCAAGTAATCTGCATGTTTAAGTGTAATGAGTATAAGCCTTTAGCATACTTCGATTCCGTCTGCATTTGTATCACATGGAAATTGAACTACCCTTAAATAAAAATAGGCATGGCCCAAACGCAAGCTAACTGTATATGCAATCTCTAATAAGAAAAAAAAGAAAACAATTTTTGGCAAAGAAGACAGTGTGAGAGGAGCTTGTTCCAATTTTTAACTACGCTTTTTACGACATTTAACTGTAAAGCATCAAACTGGCATAAAGTCAATTTGAAGAACAGTCTCCTGCACTCGCAAAGCAAGTAAAGACATTTTGTAATTGTCTTCAATAAATAAACAGCATCATAAAAATTAATTTCGATTCGAATATTAAACTAATCATAAAAATAATAAATAAAAGAAATTAAATCTATAATAACCTTTCACTCCTTAAAAAATTATTTTTCAAATGCAGTTTGCAAAATTACGTTTAAACTCGCAAATATAAATAATCCGCGATGGTATAGACGATCTCTGTCTGTGTTAGACTGTGAGTATATATTTTTAAAACCATGTATATACTGTAAATTATCATACTTTTTTTTTTTAGGATATATATACACACACATGAAATTTTAGAAAAATTATTGCAATTTTTATTGTTTTTTTTTTCAATGACATCAATCAGTATGCATTGCTTTATGTCAAAAGTTTAATAGATATTATTTGTTCCATATGTGTATATATGTAAATATGATCGTTATATACTCATATATTAATGTCCGGATAACCAATTATCTGTATATACGGATAATTTTTATTATATGCATTATTTATAAATAAATGCGAGGCATTGCAACAGAATTAAAACGCATAGAGATATGTGATTTTTAAATATGAGTATATTAGAGTATAAACAAGTCAATAAAATATATAATTTTTTGAGATCTGGAGTTTGATGATTTCAAAATCATTTTTCAAAATCATAATCGGCAATCACTAATTATTTGCATAAATTCTCGGCTCTGAAAAATAGAATATCTTAATGATACATAATCCTTAAACATCTTCATTACTAGTTTCCTATTGTTTGTCACTCTCTTTATTTATGCATTGGACTCTTTCCACTATCTAATATTAAGTATTGAATGTTTTTAGAAAAAAATAACTTTATTTAAATATTCCAATTACATTCAACTATTAGTAATAGCACACAGGCTAGTATATACACAACGTTTTGAGAAAGTATTTTTTCTCTCTTCTTTAGATATTGCTGATCTGTCCAATTATAGCAGTAGCATGGGAATTGATTCTGGGCCCTTATATTCTTGAATATTGAATTTTAAGGTAATTCTCTAACCAATAAAATTCAATATTCAAGAATCTAAGGGGACAGATTCAATTCCCATGCTAGTACTGTCACTGGTCAGGCCAGCAACACCTAAAGAAGAGAGGAGAATAATACTTCTTGAAACATTATGCATATACTAACCTGTGTCCTATTACTAACAGTTGAATGTAATTGAAAAATTTAAATAAAGTTAATTCTTTCTATAGACATTTAATATTTAATAGTAGATGATGAAAATAATACAACTAAAATACCATTATCACAAACTTTCAGGAAATCAATATTCATAAACTTTAATGAGCATCTAAATTTTATAGTCAAATAAAAAATGTTGTAATAGATAAGAAAATTTAGCCAATTTATAACATATACTTAAAAAAAAAAAAAGAGTATTTAATGTTATTTCAAAACAATTCAATAACATTTTTTCCAGCTATTTTCTGTTTTTATATAAAGGTATAAAAAATTTCACAAAACTTAAACATATAAGAACTAATTAAAGTTCATGATAAAATCTGAAAATCAAGAAAACTTGTAAAAAATATTGGTAAATTAACAGCAATGATCAAGAATTATTGCTTATTCATGTCAATCTATTGCCTACATCATTATTCCTGCATCATTTAAAAAATAACCTCAATTGTAGAGCTGGCTATCATTTAAAATTAAAGTCAATAAATATATATATATTGTTCGTAATGATCTATTCACTAAAACAAAAAAAAAATTCTTCAATTATGATGGGTCTTATTTTCAACAACATAAATTTTAATGGTAGTTTTTGTTAAGTTTTCTACTAAAATAGGTTGAGTAATTAGATACTAGAGTAATACATTCAAGTCCTAACACAGAATCATCACTAATAGTAGTTTATTATTTCATACCAATCTTTTGAGCTAAATTTTTTTAGGATCTCAATAATTGATGCTATATTATACACTTTAATCAGCACATTATGTTATTAAGATGGAGAGTAATAACTTAGAGTTAACCCTAATATGTAAGATGCTTTTCTGCAACCAATTTTTTGGCATATCTCCAATATCTTAACTGTACTTTTAAGCTCATGACCTGAAAAACATTATAATAATCATTTTATACAAAGAAGTGACAAAACAGATGCTGATATTATGGACATATGTATAATGCAACAGATTATTATATGAACATAAAGGCAACTGTTTAAAACAAATTTACAATTTCAAATGGTAAATCTCAAATATATGCTTAATATAATCAAGACTCTGATGATGTAATCAAAATAACCTTAGCACTGAAGATTAAGTATAATAATTGTAAAAGTATTTTTAATTTTTTGTTTAAATTTAATTTGACATTATTCTCTTGGGCATTAATCTCTTTTAAATAGAAAGGTTATTTCTGGATATTTTACAATCATGAATCATAATAGTTTTAATGTAATTCCAATTCATATTTAATGTATGAAGGGAATATATGTGTATATTTTGATATATATACATATATATGTGCATTTTATATATATATATATATGTGAAATGATGGTTATGTATTTATATTATTCAAATCTTGTAGCTCTGATGAAGATCGCTGGACAGTCGAAACTGTAAGGAAAATAAAGAAGTTTTTAAGAAAATTTGTTTGCATTGAAGTGTATATGAAAGAAGTGTTATAAGCAATATAATTCCAATATCCTTGCCTTTTCCTCAGTGGATGGTATGACTTTTCAGGGTTAGTAATATATTAAAGGCTTATGTTTAGAATGAATTCAAATAGAAGAACAAATTAAATTGATGAATAAAAAACCAACTTAACAATTTATTTACAATAAATAAATAAAATACATTGCTTACAAATTCACACCTATCACAGTATAAAAAAAGTAAATAAAGAAAATAATACAAAATATTGAAATGAATAAACATCATATTTAAGACCTTATAATTTAATACAAAAAAGGTCTCACCAGATAATAAAAATGTTTTAACTATAGTTTTTGTAGAGTGTGTAAGCTTATTATATATTTGCACATCTTTAATAACAATCTTTATCAATCTGCTCCTGATGTGGATTATCTTTTTGGGTATCCATAAAGACAGATAATGTAGATGAATCCCATTATAGATAGATATATGTTAGGTCTTACAGTGGGGTCTACTTATTTTTTTATAGCATAGTTTTCATCTTTAAAGCAGGCCCTGTTGCCTTCTATGCAACTTCAATGTTTGTTTTTGGATAGAACTGCACAGTTCTAAGTCATTTGAGGAGCATGCTCTCTGTTTTTTAGTCAGCCAGGATAAATAACTAATGTAATCATATTTGGTAGAGTATTTAAAAATACTTAGTTTAAACTATCGGCAAGGGAAAGCTATCTAAAGCTATTCTGAGGAAATCTAGTTTAACCAGCAGTTTTCCTTTTAATAGCTACTTCTCTATCAGCATTTTCTCCTTTATTTATAAATTAATCTGCACTGTTTTCTTTTTGAGTCAAGTATAGATTACTATTATTTTTTTCACATATATTTATATCTTATTTATTTTTTGTGAATATAATTACATTCATATAATTATTACATAAATGATTATAAAAATATATATTTTTAATTTATATTAAAGAAAAAGCAAAATGAAATAGAACAAAATTATGACCAAATATAAGAGTTTGATCTCCAACTTTCTTAATTTTACTGCTTTAGAATTTTTGATAATTTATTCATATTTGCCATTCAATTTATTGAAAGGACAAAGGCAAATTACTTCTTTAAACTTATTCCTAAAGGCAATTCTGAACAATCACAAAATACAGTAAATTTACCTAAATTATGCAATTTATTTGCTGTAATAATCTAATTAATTTCTCTTTCTTGTTTGTTATTACACAAATTATCATTTTACTAGTTATAGCTTTACAAAGTACTTTTATTATACAAAATATTTGTTAGTATCATTAAGTTTATAGACCCATTTTCCTTTCATTTCTTAAACTGATGTGATTTAAATTAAGCATGCATTCACACTACAATTTCAAATTTTACTAATCACTTTATTAGAGTCTTTAATTAAGCTGTCTTTCCTAATTTATTGACCATATAGTTTTGCAATACAATTAATTTGAGCTCTAATGGAATTTGTTCTGTTACAATATTTATATAATTACTTTTTACTACACATATACTTTAATAAGAAAAATAAAGAATAGTTACAAGAAAAATATTTTTGTATTAGGATTGTAAATATAAACTGTAATACCAATAATCCAATAAGCTAATGCACGTGCGTTTTGTAGATGTCACTATATAAATGAATACTCTCACTTTTTCAAACACAAGATAAAGTCTTTGGGAAAAGATAGAATGAATCCCCATCTATCTTTTCGACCCAAACGTATATGTATGGGCAAATTTTAAGTGTTTGAAAATGAGAGTGTGAAGTTGTTAAGTGATTACTTTAAATTACTTTTTTACTACATAAATGAATGACGCCTGTGAAATTTCTAGAATTTACCATACGTCATTCTTATTAAATTAAATATGTAAACAAGACATTTATTTTATATAGCGTGATGTTTATTTTTAAAATATTTTTATTACAATATTCTATATGAGCACGGACTTTCACATGACCTACCACTCACCACTCTATCTCATATCACCGATACACTCGAACACACATTTTCTGAAAAAATAAAAAATCACCAATATATGTATTTCATGCTAAACCAGCATTGTAACTTTTCTGATATCTAAACTAGAAAACTTTTTTTGTATTAGTTAAATCTAATTCTCATATTGGTAGTCTATTATTAACCACTGAAACGCAATTAATTCATATATATATATTATCCAAATAATATTAGAAAATATTGTTTTTATTTATTGCTTTAATTAGTGCAATATTAAACATTTTGTGCTGATATAAATATAAACATATTCTGTCTTTTAGAGTGCATATATTGCTCTCAATACAATAAATTTATACAACATGCAAAAGTGTTTGCCTGAAAGTTCATGATGATATTGTTTTATATGTTGGACTATTTTCATCATCTAACATTAGATCATGAATGTCTCTAGAAAAATGTTGAACCTTATTTAAATGTTTAATTACATTCAACTATTAGCTAGGAAAGACTCTATACAACTGAGCCAAGAGTATTTCCTTAAAATTCATTATTCAACAATCTAAAGGTCCATGTTCAATTACTCCTCAAAACATTACTGACCTGTAGTGCTATTACTAATAGTTGAATATATTGGAAAATTTAAATAGAGTTTAATTTTTTTATCTTTTCAGCATATATGTGCTTGAGTGTATCAGTATTATTAGATAGACTGGAGAGTTGTGGGTTGTGTGAAAGTCTGTACTCATATACCCTATATATTACATATATAGACATAGGTGTACATATAATAAGCCTGTGTTTCAGTTACTAAAGACATTCATAATTTAATGTTAGATAACGGAGTAGCATAATATATAAATACAAATATACAAAAGTATTTCAATATGTATAAACTATAGACAGTAAAAATAATATTTATTTTAATTTTCAGCAGTGTTTATCTTTATAATAAGAGAAATAAAGGTTTATTGTTGAAATACAAGCATTCACATATTCAAAAATGCCTGGAAACAGAAATTTTAGATTAATGGCACCATCTGCATTTCACTTTCTCTAGAAAATGTTCTCCCTTAAAACATTGAGGATCTTGAAGAATTTTTTATTTTTCCAATTTTGAAAGACTTCATTTTGCAGTAGTCATTGTTACCAATAGTAAAAAATATGTTCATAAAGAAATAGAAATATTTGAAAAAAAAAATCAATTTAGTATTTATTATAAATACAATATAATCTATCCATACATGTTATAACCTTATTTTAAAAATTTTGCAAAGGTTTTGTATCACTGAATAAAAATACATTATTTATTTTACTACCAGTTGATTAATATGTTATTTTTAGTTATAAATTTTTATATATTAGAATTTTACTTTCATCTCATTCTAATAATATACTTAATTTTACTGCAACTTTAAATGTCTTATTATATTCTTCTAAAAATTTAAATCATTCATAAAATGACCAGATACACATAATAATGAAAAAAAAAAATAGATATCACATATTTTTCAGTCATTTTTATTGTAAAAAGGAAATGATCTATATAAAATATTTTTAAGATTCATTGTTTTTAAATTGTGTTTTGATCTATTAGTAAACCAAGATGTTTTTAATTTCATCAAATTTATACAAAATTATATATATATAGTTTACATGATAACAATCAAAGAATAATAAACCATAGATTCTACAATGTTACCGCTATAGATTCTATATTTATTAATCCTTAGCTGACATTGTATGACTTATATTTAAAAACTATCTAGCAATGTGACTTAATTATAATTATAACACACATGTAGTATAAATCTGTAATGGTTTTCCTGTTTTCCGAAAATAATAATTTCTGCTAATAAAACATAATTCCCCCCCCCCTAAATTTCTCTGTTAATGTGAATGAACATAATCATACAATTTAAAATATTAAAAATATAATATATTTTATTATTAATTTATACCATTTTTCCTACGGTTCCCTGCTCTTTTATCCTTAATCAAAAGCACTTCGCTAGCATTTATCTATAAATAACTATTTGATATATTTTATATTTTTATGTTATGTAGTTACTTTTTTATATAGGGTATATGAGCACAGACTTTCACATGACCCACCACTCTCCACACTTGGAGTGTGGAGTAGATTGAAGACTGTCCATTAAAGTATGAGGTTTGGCTATCTTAATATATATCTGAGCACTTATAGCATATATGTGTAGAGATGGTAATCTAGACCAACTGATGATTGCTGGTTTAGCATGAAATACGTATATTTGTGATTATTTATCTTTTCAACATATATGTGTTCGAGTGTATCAGTGTTATGAGATAGTGTGGAGAGTGGTGGGTCATGCGAAAGTCTGTGCTCATATACCCTATATATTACATATATTGACACAGGTATATATAAGCCTGTGTGTTTCAGCTAATAGTTACTTTTTTATAATCACATTTTATTATTATCATCATTATTTAAAATTCAATTTAGACCTGTCTTTAATTAATACTTTTATGCAGTGAATAACCTGAAGAATACTCGTGTCGTTAACATCGGTAATAAACGGCACAAGTAATCTTAAAGTGATTTATAATATGTCATTTTAATTTTTACATAATGTTTTTAGTTTTTTATTATTTAGAATTATATATGTGTTGAAATAAATTATATAATTTAAAATGGTTTCTATTCGATACTATAGATTATTTAAAAAACTTATAACATTGAAAATAAAAGGAATATTTATTTATAATATTCAAATATGTTCATTTTTTTTCTTTTAGTTTTCAATGCATTTGAATGTTTTTGTCTACCAATATTTTAACTGTTTAGTAAAATTTCTCAGAGCAGTAATTTTACAATTTATATAACAAATAAAATAAGGCAGTGCAAGTGTTGAGGGGAGGGGGGCATCAACAAAATATTTGAAAATGCAAAATGTAAATTGATTACCTTTATAATCTTATAATATTTAATAAGAATAGATAGTAATAATAAAATAATTATCAGAAAAAAAAATTAAATTTAGTTCTAAACTGAATTTTCGATGAAGATGAAAATGAAAACGATCTCCATTTTTTTTTTTGCAAGATCTTATTGATTGAAAATCAAAGAATGTGATAAATGTTTTTATAATGTTGACGTATACGTAAATGAAACTGTGATGAATTTACTAATAGTTATAGTTTGTAGCATGGTAGTTTTTTGAGATTTAATTAAATTTTAAGGTTTTTAAAATATATATTTTTAAAAAATGAATTTACTAAAAGAGGAAAATATTTATTGTCGTTTAGTTTTTTTAATGTGGAACTTCTTGTAATTTTCAGGAGTTATATTTATATCTTTTTCTTTTATAGAATTCTGAATCTTAAGATGTATATCGTAACCAATTTATAGTACATTTTTTCCTTTGCCCTGCATAGAATTTTAAAAAATAAAAATTCTATTTCCTTCTGAAGACTCTAAAAGTATGACTACAAGAAACAAGAAGATAAACTAAAATGACGTAACTTTTTTTCAAGAATTTGTTTAACTTATTCTAATTTTTAAATGCTCATATCTTTTTTTTCTTTAAGATTATCTATCAATTTTTTTTCTTTACTGTTTCTTTCTCTCATCTTCTACATCTAAATGTAGAAATGATTTATTTATGTTTCCTTTATTAAAATTTTTCTTTAATTAATTTTAGAATAATTTTTTCTAATCCTTCTTTTAAAATCTTTTTCTAACTTATATTTCTCATTTTTATAAAAATTCATATATGTATTTAAAAAGCTTTGAATTTTATTTTATTTTTTTCTATTTGCCCCAATTTTTTTCTATGTAAATTAATATTTCATCCAAGCACTTTATATGATTATTTCTTAGTTCCAACTTTCAATGTTATCAGAGCAATTTATATATATTATTTAGTAATAACTGAAACACAGGCTTGTTATATACCTGTGGCTATATATATATGTAATATAGGGTATATGAGCACAGACTTTCACACCACCCACCCCTCTCCATTCTATCTAATAACACCGATACACCTAAACACATTGGCTGGACGGTTGAAGAGTTGGAGTGTGGAGTGGATTAAGCCTGTCCATTAAACTATGAGGATAGTCTATCTTAATATATATCTGAGCACTTATACTATATATGTGTGTAAAGATGATAGTCTGGACCAACTGATGATTGCTGGTTTAGCTTGAAATACGTATATTGGTGATTATTTATCTTTTCAGCATATATGTGTTTAGGTGTATCGGTGTTATTAGATAGAGTGGAGAGGGGTGGGTAGGGTGAAAGTCTGTGCTCATATACCCTATATTACATATATTATTTAGTTATTTCAGTAAAATTGATTTCCACTTCATCATTTTGTTAAAACTTCTTGAGAAACTAATACTCTAAAAAATTTATTAACTCCATCTGCTTTTGCTGATTTAGTTAAATTGTATTTATTTTTTATCTCAAATTTACTAATAATCTCTTCCCTGCTAATTATCATTTACTAAATTCATTAAAATGAACCCACAGTCCTCACAGTGTTAGTTTCTTTCCTAGCATTTATTTGGTAACCCATTTAAGGAAGTATTAAATAGTACAATTTTCCTGTATTACATATTTTACTCCATTGATTTAAGATTGTTTAATCTTACAATACATTTTTATTTGCATATAGATTTCCTAACAGCCATTGCTTTTTCCAGTACTTGGCCTTTTTTCTTTAAATAAAGCAATTAAATAATTATTTGTATTTATATGCTGGATTATTTCCATCATCTAATAAAAGTATTGAATGTCTTTAGAAAAATTTAACCTTATTTAAGTATTCCAAATACATGTAACTGTTAGTAATAGCACATAGGTTAGTATATGCACAATGTTTTGGGAGGTATTATTCTCTCCTCTTCATCTGTTGTTGTTGGCCTGACCAGTGGCAATACCAACCTGGGAATCAAACCTGGACCCTTAGATTCTTGAGTATTGAATTAAGGTTGGCTTAGTTAGTTAGAGTGTTACTTTAAAATTCAATACTCAAGAATCTAAGGGTACAATTCAAATCCCTTGCTAGTACTGTCACTAGTCAGGCCAGTAACACCTGAAGGGAAGAATAATACATCTTGAAACATTGTACATATACTAACCTGTTTGATGTGCTATTACTAACAGTTGAATGTATTTCGAATATTTAAATAAAGTTAAATTTTTCTAAAGACATTCAGTACTCATATTAGATGATGGAAGATTCCAACATATAAATACAACTAAAACACCATCATCACAAATCATCAGAAAAACACCAAATAGTTTATTGTTTAGAAATTTATTTGATGTTTGACCACCCAAAGTGACAGAACTGGGCCATCATCTATGGACTTTACGCTCCAGAGTTTTCCAATTTATCACTGCACCAAAACATCCAAAATAGATTTTCTTTCTAGATTATTTGACAAATTCTTCATATTTTTTTAAATGTTCTAAATGCAGACTTCTCATCAGATACAAAAGAAAAAAGAATATTATTTATTGAAATATTTCTTTTCAAAATTGTCAATCTTTTAGAAATAAAAAATTAAAAGTGATATTTTTAAACACTTATTTTAATTTTATATATTATTAAGATATCGAACCACTAAACACCACATGATCACCTTTTCTTATTCTTGCTGATAACTTATTAAAACATACAAAACTCTCCATGTAGTGCCATTCAGTGCAAGCCAGAATAATCAATGCATGCCAGAAGGCTTGTGCATAAAATCTCTATCTAGTGCCTACTCATCCAATATCCCCAGACTAGTTTCTAACTTGTAGCTTTCATCAGTGAGGAGCTTTGGATCTGAGAGGACTGCACCCAGATTTTATGATCTAATGCATCCCTCCAGCAGCCACCCTTTATCTCTACTTAACTATAAAACTATGAGAATAATATTAAAAACAATATTTTCAATCCAAGCTCATTAGCTTATATAGTCATGTAGGTCTGAACTCAGTTCAACACCCATACATTTTGCTGTCTTTGGTTCTTTAATAACTATAGCACCACTATTTTATTAGGCAGGATTGGTATTAAACCATTAAAACATCACATGATCATCATTTCTTATACTTGCTCATAACTTTTATTAAATAGACAAAAGTTTCCATACAGTAGTGCCATTTGCAAGCCAGAGTAATCCTGCCTAATAGAATAGTGGTGGCTATGGTTATTAAAGAACCAAAGACACCAAAATATATGAGTACTGAACTGAGTTCAAACCTATATGACTATATAACTTAATGATCTTGGATTGAAAATATTATTGCATTTCAATGTTATTCTCATAATTTTGTAGTTAAGTAGAGATAAAAAATGGCTGCTAGAAAGTTGCATTAGATCATAAGATTTAGGTACAGTGCTTTCAGATTCAAGACTCCTCACTGGCAAAAGCCACAAGCTAGAAACTTGTCTAGGGATATTGGATGAGTAGGCACTAGATAGGGATTTTATGCACAAGCCTTCTGGCATCCATTGATTACTCTGGCTTGTACTGAATGGCACTACTGTATGGAGAGTTTTGCCTGTTTTATTAAGATATGGATAAAAGATTTTAAATTTTTTTAGAATAAGAGCTAAATTTCTTGTACTCCCACATCTAGCACCATTTTCTTTACAAATATATTATGATCATTACTAATTTATTATGCTAGATATTATCATATTTTATTCTAGAAATAAACAAATGTAATTAAAAATTAATATATCTATTCTTATTAAATACAATAACATGGTATCATTTATTAAACTTTTTAGTCTCTATATGTATTATGATAGATATATTTAAAACTTCTATTTTACTACATAAACTTCAAATGCATAAATTAAGTCATTTATCTTTTTAATTATTTTGTTCATGTAATGGAAGTGTGTATAGTAGAATAAACATTTTTATGTATACCTAATAATTTAATTCAGTTTTTTCTTTAATTTATAATTACTGAAAAAAATCGATTATTTTTTCTGAATAATACTTACGTTACAAATAGTAATATATAGGGTATAGAAGCACATACTTTCACACAACCCACCACTCTCCACTCCATCTCATAACATGATACACTTGAACCCATACATGTCAAAAAGATAAATAATCACCAATATACATATTTCATGCTAAATCAGCAATCATTAGTTGGTCCAGATTATCATCTCTACACATATATGCAATAAATGCTCAAATATATATTAAGATAGCCAATCTTCATACTTTAATGGACAGGCTTCAATCCACTCCACACTCCAACTCTTCAACCATCCATCGAATTGAAAATCTGACGATAGAATGCTCAAAGGAGGCCAAAACTTTGTTGACCTAAAGTCAATCTGACCCCTCATGGACAGGACATAATCCATTTAATATATATACAAGAGATGGGCAAACAATATTGTCAAACCCTTTTTCTTATAGTCTTTAAAAAATTACCTGGAATCTCATCAATGATCGAAAAGTAGCGAAACTTTCATTCATCTATTGCTCTTAAAATCTTTTTATTCCTTACTGCAGGGACTATTAATATCTGCAGCCATTAAATTTTATTTTGTAAGTAGCATAAACAAATGCTAATTATTTTCAACACCCAAAGCACATTTATATTCCTTTCAATTTTTTTAATGCATTCCCTTTCATTAATATCACTCTACTATTTTTGAATAATTAGTTTATTACTGTGATTTTGCATTTTTAATATAAATAGATTTATTATATTATATATTAAAATAAATTCATATATTCTTTATAATTTCTCTGTTATTCTATTATATTCTCCCCATAATCGTACTTGCTTAACTTTATCAGTGTATATTATTTGCTATTAAGACTTCTTATAATATGTTATTTCATATCTTTAAAACTTTTTAGTAGTTTTACAAGAAATATTTTGTAAATTAAAATAAGAAGCTAAGAGAATAGGAGTAAATGATATTATTAAGTCATCTAGATTTTAGAGATGATGTGATTATTTATTCAAATAATGCTTCAGAGCTTCAGGAAATATTGCAAGAGTTATTAGATGAACATACAAACGAAAGACAAATACTAAAAAAACTAAAGTAATGTTCAACAGATGGAAAAATTAAAAGACTGATCATCATGAATTTAAGAGGTCAGTTATTACAAATATTTTGATCAGAACAGATAATGAATAAAGTTATTCATAGAATTAAACTTGGATAGCTCTTTTTATAGATATAACTTAATATTAAAAACAAATAGGCATGTATTTGAAAAGAATGGTTTTTAATAGATAATGTTTTACCAGTTCTTACTTATAAATGTGAGGATTGTATCCTTAAGGAAAACGATTAGAGACTTCAGACTACCAAAAAGAAATTTGAAAATGAAATACATGGGTGAGAGAAAAATAGGAATCACTGACATTGTCAAAAGAAAGAAGAAACTAAAATGGGGTTAGGCTGGGCATATTGATAGAAGAGATGTTAATAGATGGTCAATTAAAGTTTCAAATTGGATCCAAAAATCTTTAAAAGACCTAGAATGAGACCACATGTGTGATGAAGGATAGGAAAAGAACTTTGTTGTATTATGAAAAAGAGTAATTAAGGACTAGAGAAACTAGTTTAAACTTGTGAGACCTTCACCCTGCAGTGGATCAGTAATGGTGGTAAATAATGATAATGATGATGGATTACATTATTATGTATAATTTTTCAATTAATATTTTGTTGTTAAAATTAGGCTTTTTTCCTTTGAACTATAGTTTTTTAAAAAATTGCTTTGAATAATTTTTATTTTTGTTTTAAATTAATGTTATCATTTAGTCTTTTCACTTTAATGTGGATTTACATTATCAAATATTTTATACAGTATATACTTTTTTGTATTTTTATTTTTCTAGTTATCCATTTTTTCGTTCATTTATTTTTTAAAGACTAACCTTAATTTTTTCTACTCCTGATAAGTTATGATAAAAATCTATGTTGGATATTTTCTCCTAATACATTAAGTGTATTATAGAAAAATAATTTTAGTATTACATAATACATGCTATTAAATAACAATTAGCCTTGAGCAGTTGGGTCAGTAAAGGCTAAGAATTGCACTATATCATTTAGCCTCCACTAAAGATTCAGAATCATTATCTTACTTAATAATAATTTAGGCAATGGTATTTTATGATGGTATCAGGAAACCAAAAAATTAAAATAATTAAGTTATTAAAAATCATTAGTGTGAAAGTTTGCATATATATATGTGGCATAAAATTAAATAAGTTATTAAAAATCCTATATGCAGGTTACATTAATGTATGTATGAATGTAATTATTGTATATGTGTTTATGTGTGTAACTCTGTATATATATATTAAGTAATTGTGTAATGCATATATGTGTGTGTGCGCGCGCATAAGTAACAATATATATATATATATATGTATGGATTTAAAAGTGGTTTTAGTACAGTAGATTATATCCAAGTATTGAGAGAAATTATAGAAAGGACCAATGAATATGAATTGCCATTATGCTTTCGATTTGTAGATTATGAAAAGGTATTTAATTGTATAAGCATTTTTTCATTGATTAAAGCATTGGATCATCGAGATATACACTCGGGATATTGTCATATTCTGAAGAATATTTATAAAAATGCAATAGCAACAATTAGATTATATAATGATACTAGGAAAGTCAACATTAGAAGAGTATAAGACAGGCTGACTTCATATCTCCAAAACTTTTTACAGCAATGCTGCAAGAAGTATTTTGTGGATTAAAATGAGAAACTAAAGAAGTAAATGGAGATGTTTTTGCAAATAATGCTTTAGAGTTTCAGGAAATGTTGCAAGAGTTATCAGATGAAAGTAAGAAAGTAGAACTAAAGATAAATCTTAAAAAGACTAAAGTAATGTTCAATGGATTTTCTCAAAAGATGAAAATAAAGATTGATTGTGATGAGTTAGTAGAAGTTAACAACTACAAATACCTTGGTCAGATTATTAACACAGATGGAAACATAATGAATGAAATTAATCATAGAATTAAACTTGGTTGGAGTGCTTTTGGTAGAAATAACTTGATACTAAAAGGAAATATGCCTATGTGTTTGAAAAGGAAGGTTTTTTAATAAAGGTGTTTTACCAGTTCTTACTTATGGATCTGAGACTTGGACACTTAATAGAAGAGCAATACAGAGACTTCAGGCCAACTGAAAAAAGTACGGAGAGATGCATGTTAGGAGTAATTAGAAGAGATTGAAAATGCAAAATATGGGTAAAAAAACAAATAGGTGTTACTAACCTCATTGAAAAAATTAAAAGACTGAAATGGAGTTGAGCTGAACATATTTCTAGAAGAGATGATAATAGATGAACAATTGAAATATTAAAGTGGATTCCAAGAAATTGTAAAAGACCCACAAAGAGACCACATGTAAGATGGATGGATGAAATAAGAAAGTGTGCAGGGGTGATGTGGGAAAGAGAAGCTAATGATCAGAGAAGATGGATTGAACTTGGAGAGAGCTTTATCCTACAGTGGATTGATAGTGGTTGATGATGATATGTATGTATTCTGTAATGATGTACATATGTATATATGTAATTATATTATATATAAGTATATGTAGTCGATATTATATTTATAATTACATAAGGAAACAAAATTATTACAAATAATAATATGTATGTATGTATGAATCTATTATAAAATTAAACAAGTTATTAAAAATCAAATATGTAGGTAATATGCATGCATATATGGATGTAATTATTGTGTATTTGTATATGTACATACATTCGTATGTTACTATGCATGTATATATGTCTATACGTGACTATGAAATGTATATGTGTGTATGGATGTATTATACAACTGAATGTACATATGGGTGTAACATATGAAAGTATTTACATGTATGTATATGTAGATGATGTTATATTTCAAATTATTTCAAGAAAACAAAATTTAAGAAATAAATTATTAAAAATCATTTTTATGTACATTGTATGTAAATATATAAAATAAAATTAGTTATTAAAAATCATATATGTAGATTATATGTGTGCATATATGAATGCAATTACATATGTATTTGTGTGTGTGTATGTATTATAATGAAATTTGCTTTTGAACCCCCAATCAAAAATAGGTGATGAGCAGGAAATATTACAGTTCTGTAGCTAATATTATCAGCATAGGTTTATAAACTGATAATGTCTTTCAGTAAATTCATATGTAGCTACAATTATTTTAAAGTATGTCCGTTTGTATATAATTATGATTTATATATTTGTGTATGTATCATATCACAAAAAAGTCTTGTTCAAATACATTACTCAGAATTATTTGTGAGCAAACTCGTAATGAATCATTTTAGTAAACTTGCAAATACAATTTTACTTTTCATTCATTAGTGCCTATTTATTTGAACGAGAATGCTCTGTGATATGATTATAATCCTGAACATTATATATTTAAGTAGTAAAAAAAAATTACATACTGTTGCAATTGTGTATTCATGTATATATGGGTGTATGTATTTAGATACGTGTGTAACTATGTAACATATATATATGATTCATGTCATCATCATCATCATCAAACATCAATTCACTGCAGGGTGAAGGTCTCTCCAAGTTCAATCCATTTTCTCTGGTCTTTAGCTTCTCTTCTCCACATCACCCCTGTACACTTTATTATTTCATCCATCCATCTCACATGTGGTCTTTTTCTGGTTCTTTTACAATCTCTTGGAATCCAGTTTAAGATTTCAATTGTCCATCTATTATCATCTCTTCTAGCAATATGCCCAGCCCAACTCCACTTCAGTCTTTTAATTTTTTCAATGAGGTCAGTAACACCTGTTTGTTCTCTTACCCATATATTGTGTTTTCTATCTCTTCTTGTTATTTCCAACACAGTACTTATAAACTGTAACTGTTTTCATGTATGTACATATATATGGTATATATATGTATGTATTATGTAACATGCTTGTACATAAAATGTACATATATGTTTGCATGTAACAATGTATATATATGTTTGCATGTAATTTTGTATGCAGTTAGATATTTATGCATATGTATGCATATATGTGTGCATGCTAAAATGTAAGAATGATTAAATATCAAAATACTATGACCATGCATGAATTTATGATAAGTCCTTTGCTCAAATCGAGCATGATTAAATGACACAATACAATATTTGATCACTACTACTGATAGCATGCCATTTCTTGTCGAGTTTTAAACATAATTTATTAATGAGGTCTACATTATCAGAATACCCAATACAATTAAATAAATTATGAAGAATATTAAAAAAATTATGAAACAGTATGTACTTTATAGCTATACCAGGTTAATTAAAGTATGCAATATAACTCTAAAATTGATATTATAAAGTAAATTATATTAAAAGTATAGTAAAAAATGGCAACTACCAACAATAATTGCTACTAATCCATTTTATCTTCAGGAAAGACTTAGCAATCATTACATTTAATATTAAAGTTTACAATTCATAAGTGAAAACACCAAAATGAAATAATGTAGTAATTAGAAACTTTTCATATCACAATAAGCCTGAAAATTATGACATTATCAGTTAAAATTCCTAAAATTCAAACAAAAAAAATTGATAAGATCAAATGCAATACAAAATACTCTAATTTGGAGGTTTATGTTAGACTATGTTCCATTTAATCTAAAATAATATTTCTACAAAAGTGAAAATCAAAAAAATAGAAAAAAAAAACATTATGGAAATCAGTACAGTCTACAAATAATAGGTGCTGAAATATAAGGCAGCATTAAAGTAAAGTGAATATTTTTTTTACCAAGGAAATTACAAAAATATAATACAGACATTATTGTATTGTCAGAAACAAGAATAAAAGAAAAAGGAGAGGATTTATGTGGTAATTATATTTATGGGAAAAAGAAGGCGTATCTGTGCTATTAAGAAAATATCACAGGAAAATAGGATGGGAATTTGTTAGTGAGAAAATAATTATACTTATGAACAAATATGGTTGTTTTGATTCCAAGAAGGAAAAAAGATACAACAAATATAAAATTACATTAGAACTGAGTTTATATGACTATACAAAGCAATTTGTGATCCATTTCATCTATCTATCTGATGTTTTATGATAAAGACTTTTTATTTTTTTTGCACCAAATATTTTCCTTATGTATTCCTTTCCCTGCCATATCTTCCAATAAAAACAATCAACATTGCACTGTTTTGAAATGTCTTTAAAATAATCTTTACAAAGTCAACAGTGCCAGTAACTCCTGTTAAAAACAATGATCCTGTTCTTCATGAAACATTTTTTTAGGAAGTCTTATATTACAATAGTTTCACATATCCAATCCAATGAAGACATAATTTTATAATTGTGAACTCTATAGTGCCCCTTCTAGAAAGTTACGACTTCAACATTGCATTTTTAAAACTTTATGATGCATCCTTAAATTTAAATTCTCTAATGCCTTTACATCAGCACTTACCAACCATGGACTGGTTCTGGTCCATAAATTTTTTTGCCAATCTATGGCATTCATGTATAAATAAAGTAAATCATGTTAATCAAATTTGTATATCTTAATCTTCATAAAAAAAGTTTTTATTGGACTATATTACTCTGGAATCCAAATTTAAGGGGAAAAAATTTGATCAAATTTTGGATATCTGTGGATAATGAGTATCCAAAGCTTAGCAAGAAAGATTACTGTTAAGTTTTTTCACAACCGATTTATGTGAAAAGATGTTTTCATCATTAACGTTTGTAAAAACAAAATACAGAAATCGCTTGGATTCTGGTATTACACTTCGTCTTTCTGAAACAACATTGCAGCCATGGATTGAAAAATTGTAAGTGAAAGACAGGAACAAATTTTACATTGAAAATGAAATATAAATTAATAATTAATTATTTTTTTTGTGAATCTATCTCTTACTTATTTGTTAATATTCTAGACATTTGTTGTTTGTAATCTTTTGATAATTTATTTGTAATCAATACAAAATAAAAATCAGACATGATCACTTTTGTGAGATATTTTATTTTATGTTAATGTGTTAATTGTTTTGCTAATTATTTGTTATTTTTTATGTATTTATTTGATTTGATTTTTTTATTTATTTGTAATCGATACAATTAAAAAATAAATGTTTTGCGAAACAGCTTATTTTGTAAATTTGGGAGTCCACGAAATTTTTCTAGGTCATTTGGTCTATCAAAGAAAATGATAGGGAAATACTGCTTTACATTACATTGATAGGATATTGGAATCTTACTTCAGATAAAAAAAACCAACAAATTAATATATGCTTAATTTAATAGTAGTAGATTTCATTATAATTAAATACATATATTTTGACCTGATAAAAGCAAAAATAGCATATTAGAGTCTGTTCTGCAGTGCAATATCAAAATCCAGTTTTTATTTGAAAAGCTACCAAAATATTTAAATCGGTTCAAGTTCTTAAATGTATAATCATCCCAGCTAAAAGTTGTGCAAATTTTTCTTTTTTCACTAGCATTGATAACAACTTACCATTATTTGCTAAAACAAACTTTTTATATAGTTTCATTCAAAACATTAAGTTTGGTAAATTATCTTTTGAATTAGGAAGGATAGCTCACTCGTGGTTATAAATCTGGATACTAAATGATAAATTTTTATTTTAATCAATTCAATTAAAAATTACACCATTACATGTTCCATTCACAATTTTTTAAGTCACATATGGTCTTAAAGACAGAACAATGAAAATATCATTGGAATAAGAATCTATCCTTATTAAAGACCAGAATTCATTTAAAATGCTTCAGATTTTTCATCTATAGTAAAAACATTTTTTATTCTGTTGTATAGTATCTGCATAATATGCATAAACTTTGGCAGATGATCAACTAACTTCCAAACAGTATCATAGATCTGTTCAATTAATTTAATTAAATACATTGTAATAATCAATAAAAACAATATATAAAACATTCTTTTGTTCCTTACATTTTTTTTGCATTTGTCTAGTAATAAAAACAATATCTACAATATTTCTTGATTCTTTAAAACCACATTGAATCTCTGATAACCATTTATAAAAGTAAACAATCTATTTCACAAAACATTTGAAAGTACTTTTGCAGTAATGGATAAAAATGATATTCAACAGTAATAAATGCAACTTTGCCTATTATATTTATTTTAAAAAATTAGAACAATGGAAACATCTTTAAGATCAAATGGCATGCCTTTATAAAACAATAAATATTTCTGAAACGTTTAAATTTTTTTGAAGACAATATAAAATGGGGAAATCATTAAAAATCATTATCCCAATTCTTGCATAATTATTTAAATGCAATCAAAATACTCCTTCCATGTGTTTTTAATATCACTGTCACCATAGAAGGAAGTGCTATTGATAGATTTAATTGAATCTTGATATATTTTTTAAATCCATATGTTGCTATTAGTGTAACAAAAGAAATCTACAGTTATCAGCAAATATCTTTGCAGTTTTAATTTAGCAGTCATTTTAAATCTTCTTATCAATTGTTGCTTTTCTGTCTTTACATCCCCATATTTATAATGAAGGTCCACATTTACTTTATTATTTTTCCAAGCAGAAAATGTCACATATTTTTTTACATAAAGTTACCAATAGTAAGATCATTGACAAAAACTATTTATGACTTATATTTTTAATAAACTCTAAAATAACATTAGTTGAATCCATAACATATTTCTTAGAATAATTCCATATCTCAGTAACATGACATTCTGCAGTTTAATTAATAAAGTATGAACTTTACCATGAATAAGTAAATTCTTTTGAAGAATGAGCATTAATTTATTCATGAATATGATTAGCATAAGAACTATTTTGAATGAAATTTTCATTTTAACCTTGGGATATAATAATCTATTATCTTTCCAACAAACTGTATGTATACTGGTCAAGTAATATGAACTCTTATAATTTAATTTTTAACTAGAATGTAATTTATTAAATATCATTTGTTTTAATTATGGATGCATCCATATATCTTTATACACATTTTTTTTATCTAAAACAAACAGTCTGTGATGTGTTGTGTAAAAATTCAATAAGAGCAAACTGTTTAAGTTTACATTATAAAGATTATTATTTACAACCTTATTTGTCCAAATTTGAAGAAATATTTAGCTTTATCTCATTTGAAAACAAATGAGCTCTTTATAAAAACTATAATGCACAATACATTATTAACAGTGGAAATATGTGCCGATTTTGTCATTTTTAGTTAAAACTTAGTTTTATTGAAATGTAGTGGTAATTATTTAGGATTCATAAATTTGAAATTTTTTTGCTTTGCTCCATTTGAAAGCAAATAAATTCTTGATAAGAAATGTAGTGCATCATATATTATTGAAAATATTTGCTGATTTTGTTATTTTTAATTAAAACTATTTGTACTAACAGATAAATTAAATTCTCTTAGTAGAAAAAGTGCACCTTTTAATAGTATTTTAGTAATAATGCTATCCAGCTAGCAACAAAAGATTTCTTTATCTGAATTCTCTCAGTTTAAATTCTAATTACAGTACTACTGATTTTGTACATTTAGAAAAAAATACACACTTTCAGAAATACCATTGCTTATTTCTTTACCATTACTATTGACAATATTAAGTTATTGCTTTAATAAACAATGCACCAGTAAGTTGGCCATATGAATTAGTAATTATAACTCCTGTAAAGTGAGTATATGGTCTTTAAAATTGATCTTCACCTTTCAACTTCCATATTCCCACATACAAATACATATAGAAATACCATTATGTCTTAGCTTGCCTTGGGACCACAAGGACCCTAGAGACAGTGAACAAGAGAAAATATACATGATTAAGTTATTATTAAATAATTTCATTGGAATAATCTACAAATCCTGCAAAGTACATTTCTCTGATGAAATTAGTCACACACATTGATAATTTATAGAGCTGTTAGCTAGAAAAGTAAAAAAAATAAAAACTTTCAATACTATTTATTTAATTCTGTTAATTGTTCTTTTTTAAAAAAATCAACTGACAAATAAAATAATAAAAATTTAGAAAATAATAAAGATACACCAATATTATTCTCTTCTTAAACTTCTTAATTAATTAATATTTAATCTAAATGAGTTATTTCCTTTCAATTATCAAACCCTATAAAAATTATTTCACAAGAAAGGGAAACAATTTCAATTTTTCTTTTTTTGAAAATGAGAATGCTCCTGCATAATTTAATTAAGTAAAATAAAAACCCTTTCAACAAACTATTAAATCAATTATTTAGTATTCTCAATGATGCAGTTTTCCTGTAAAATAACATTTTATCATCATTATTTTCAACCATTATTAATCCTCTGCAGTCTTTCCAAGTTCAATCCATCTTCTCTGATGTCTAGCCTATCTTTTCCACATCATTCCAGCATACTTCCTTATTTCATCTACCCACCTCATGTGTGGTATTTTTCTAGGTCTTTTACAAACTCTTAAAATCCAGTTTAAAATTTCAACTGCCCATTTATTATCATCTCATCTAGAAATATGTCCAGTCCAATTTCACTTCAATTTCTTAATTCTTTCAATGATATCAGTAATACCTGTTCATTCTTTCACTTATGTATTTCATTTTTGATCTCTTTTAGTTACTCTTAACATACATTTCTCCATACTTTTTTAAGTGGTCTAAAATTTCTGCATTGCTTTTCTGTTATATGCCTAAGTCTCAGATCCCAAAGTAAGAGCTGATTTTTATTAAAAACCTTTTTTCCAAACATATAGGCATACTTTCTTCTAATATTGTTATTTCTATCAAAATCACTCCAGCCAAGCTTAATTATATGATTAATTTTTCCATTAAGTTTCTATCTGCAGTAATAATTTGACCAAGGTATTTGTAGTTGTTAAGTTCTTTTAACTCATCATAATAAACCTTTATTTTCATCTTTTGAGAAAATCCATTGAACATTATTTGCCTTTTTAACATTTACCTTTAGTCCAACTTCCTTATTTTTATCTGATAACTCTTGTAACATTTTCTGAAGCTCGGAAGCATTATTTGAAAAAACAACTACATCATCTGCAAAATCTAAATGACTTAAATAATCTCCATTTACTTTCATTCTTCCCATTTTAATCCACAAAATATTTATTGTAGTGCTCCTGTAAAAAGTTTTGGAGATATGGAGTCACTCTGTCTTACACCCTTCTCAATGTTAACCTTCCTAGTATCATTATATAATCTAATTGTTGCTGTTGCATTTTTATAAATATTCTTCAGAATATGCCAATATTCTTAGTCTATACTATGATGATCCAATGCTTTAATTACTCAATAAGTGCTTATTGAATCAAAGCTTTTTCATAATCTACAAATACAAAGCATAATGGCAACTCTTTTATAAAAAAATAAATGAAGAATGTGTACACCTTACCAATACCCTATATTACCATGGATATATTATTTAGTTTTCCCTTTTGTAGCTGCCTAATTGAGTATCTCTTCTTGTAAATCTTGAAGGTAATATTATAGTCAATCTCTTGTTTCTCAATAATTATTTTCATCTATTTGTTTTTTTTTTCTTTTTCCATTTTCTCCTTTTTTTTTGCAGCTTTAAATTTTTAATTTAACAATGATTTTCATTTTATTTTTTCCATTCATTTAGTTTTATCTTGTTTTTCATTTTATGGCTTCATGTTTCCAATTTGACAATTATTTTTATTGCAAGTTAATTTAAGTTGAGACAGCTATGGCTTTGAAAGGATCAATACATAAAACTAATTGAAAGTTTTTTACAGGAGTATTTTCATTCTACATTCTTTTAATAAAATTGGTTACATGGTTGGATAAATAAGCTTAGTCCATGATTATTGTAAACTCCACTGCTTTTCAAAAATCAGTTACTAATTAATAGTGAGGTCAATTTAGTATCAGACTTCCAAAGTAACCTTCTCATTGCTATTGACTCTACTAAATTCTTTATCCATACACTTTTTCTGTCTTTAAAAACAACAACTCCGATATCAGTCTTCCATCCAAGCACATGATTACGTCATAAATTATTGCATTAAACTTTTACCAATTGAGTTTTTTTACAAGAATTTTTTTTTTCAAAAAAATATTTATATATTAAATGATAAATGTTTAATTTCTTAAAGAGATAGAGATCTTAATCTCAATTTTTGTTAAAATTTGTTTATACTTGTAATTCCGTCTAATAAAAGACTTAAATGCTTATTGTAATCATGAATTCATTAAACGCACATTGATTACGTAAGTAATATTTACTGAGGCTATAACCTCGATAATATGCGTATAATATGCGAAGCCTCAGTAAATATTACTTAAATGCTTTTTGTTGTTTTTATTTTTCAAAAATAAAATAAGTATGTAAAAATAAAAATACATTAGAAAAATAATTATCTTTTTTTCTTCTTTTATAACTATACTTGATAAAAATTAAACATGTATATTATCATTCAAATATGTTAAATTTTTTCACATGATCATTTCGTTTATGTAAATCTTTTATAAGTTCAACCTAGTTATTCTGCAGCTGACAAGAGAAAAAATAATTCTTATCAGTATATATATTTGTGCAAGTATTTTCTCTTAACTTATTATTATTTGCTTTTTATTTAGATTTTTCTAATTATAGCTATATAAAAAAATATTGTGGCTAAGACTATTAAAAATAAACAATTGTTTTTTTATTATATACAAATCTTATAAAAAGACAAATGTTCTATTATTGAATTTCAAAATACAGAGATATTAAAATTAAAAACTAACGCTCTATGTTACCAGACATAATAGTTAAATAGATTCTTAAATTAAATTAAAGTTTTGTTTTACTTTTCTCAGTTAACAATAAATTCATGAACTCACTTTTTGAATCTCACACTGAGATAAACCCAACATATAGTATTGTCAGGCTGCTAAGAACAGAAATGTAATTTTGCATTTATATGAAACTATATTTTTAAATGTACATTGTGTCATATTTTCAGTTATGATCATTGTCTGTCTCACAATTTTCTTAATATCGGATAATAGATTATAGTGGATTATTTTTACATTGTAAATGACCATTTTTTATCATTTACTATTTTACATGAAAGAAAGTAAGATTAAAAGAAAATGCTAAAAAATTAAAATAATATTTAATGCATTTTCTCAGAGAAATAAAACAAAGATTGATAATCATGAATTACAATTACTAATATCTTAATTAAAATATTGATACACTTGGAAATATGTATGACATTAATTATAGGATTAAAAGTGGACGAAATCCTTTTGGTAGAAATAATTTAGTATTATAAGAAAATGTATTTGAAAAGGAAGTTTTTTCATAGATAAGTTTCATTAGTTCTAATGTAAGGATCTAAGATTTAAACACTTAACATAAGAGCAATATTGAGATATCAGATCTAGTGGGTTATAAAAAAATATTTATGTTAGGAGTAATAATAAGATATGGGAAAAGAAATATGTGGGTGAGAGAACAACATGTTTCACTGAAATCATTGAAAGTATTAAGACAATGAAAATAAAGCTGGGATAAACATAATGTTAGAAGAGATGATAGTAAGTGGACAGATGAAATTTCACATTAGATCCAATAGATTTTTTTTAAAACATGGAAAAAAGACCATGTATGACATGGATGGATAAAATAAGGAAGTTTGTTGCTTTGTAGTAGAAAAGAGAGAAAAGACTAAGGATCTAAGAAACTGGATTAGACTTGAAGAGACTTTGATCCTGCAATGTATTAATAATGGCTGAAAATAATGATAATTTTTTAATGCATTTTTAAAAACATTAGTTTTAATTAACTAGTAAATAATATTAATATGACATTAACAAAACATATCTTTGAAAATATCCTATTCTAAAAGATAATTTATTTTCTTTAAAAAATTGAATCATTAATTTATACATAAGATAGAATGCTTTGAAATCATTATACATTCTTAAATCATTTGCTATAAAATGGTTTCCTATTATAACAATCTATATAGGATAACTACTTATAATATATACTGAAATAATTTGTGAGACTGTCTTATGCTGTAATTGTAAAACATTCTCATTAACTTTTATATTAAATAACAATAGGTAAGAAAGTTACCTTGAAATATACACCAATTTTTCTTTGATGTTATGAGAATTAGTTTACAATTTCAGTCTAATAATATCTAGCACTTAATATTCATTTTATTATATTAGAAATCATAATATTGTATAACTGTTTGTGATTAATAGATTATCTGAAACTAGAAATCAACTTTATCTATTTACTACAGAATTTCAATTTATCCAAATCTAGAAGTTAATTTCTTTTATTGTAATATTTTGGATATATTTTTTATATTGAAAAAATAATATTGTACTAACTATTTTATGATTATTGGATTAAGACATAATATTGGTATTAACTATTGTTTTTTGTGTGTGTGTGTGTGTGAACCGGCATAAATGTCTTTTAATTTCTAAATTCTTTTAACATGCTGTTTTTTTTCAAATGTAAATATTATTTTAGTAACAAAGCTGCAAATATATTCTGAAAAATAATACAAATATATATCCAGCAAGTTATTTATTATTTAATGTTTTTTTTTTTTTTAGAATTAAAAGTTATTGCAATTTATGTACACAGTAATTTTTACATACACACATACCATAGGTATCTAGCATGTGTTAAAAATTATTTATGCCTTAATGGAATGCATTTTAGTAATAATACTATCATCATCATCATCAACCATTATCAATCCACTGCAGGATGAAGATCTCTCCAAGTTCAATCCATCTTCTCCGATCTTTAGCTTCTCTTCTCCACATCACTCCTACACACTTTCTTATTTCATTCATCCATCTAACATACTATAAACATAATTTAATAGTTCCTACATATATATTTATAACAAATGCATTTAATATTACTAAAGCATTCTTTATGAAGCACTCTATAAATTAATAATGACATTCTATTTTTTAAACTAAGATTATTAAATACATACTACAGTTAACAAGTGAAAAGCTAAAATTATGAAAACCACATAGGACTACAGTTTTGAAATTCTAATCATTTGTCAACTTTGCTGAGACTCAAAGCAGATCAAATGCTTTATAATCTTGATAAAAAGATTTATAATGTTGTTTCAAATAAATATTAAATCATAATTTTTAAATAAATTTAAATATTTGACAAATGATAATCATTATTTTAAAAAAATACTATATATTATACAACTAGTTTTCTTTTCATATTAGAAACTTTTCAAAATATTGTTTAATAAATTTATCAATTAATTAAACTATAGCATTTCTTTCTTATGGTTATTCTTCTAATTATAATCAATAAACATGTATATATGATAATTAACCTTTTCACATTCTGATGGATGTTTTTTTTATTGTTTTCACCTTCTATAAGTTTTTGATTTAATTTTAATTGTAAAGCATTATATATTAAAATATAATAACTTTAACTTCATTTGATAGACATTTTGGTTTAGAAATGAAATAAATTTTAAAAAATCCCATTTTAGTTTTAAAAATATTGAAAACATTACATCTTAGTCAAAACAAAAAGCACATTTTCATTAATCAGTGGTTGAAAGAAGGAGATTGATTTTAGAAAGTAAAAATCTTTTTGATTTGATGATTGTACTTAAAATATGAAAGAATAAATATCAATATCTGATATGTTTTAAAAGTTAAAATTTTTTAAATAATTTTTACAAGATTGCAATATGTTCTAATGGACTATCAATGATGATGTGTTAGTCAACAGCTTGTATGACCATCCCCATAATGTGCAATGTTAATATTATGCAGAAAAATATAAACTTTTATTTTTATAAATAAAACATTTCATACAAAATAAATATGTAATAATATATATTCTTAAAATTTTAATAATTATTATACAATTATTGTTCAAAAATAATCATGAATCTTAATAAACTGTGCAAAAAAAAATTAAGTTTTTAATTCTTTGAAATATTTTCTCAAGGTAATATCACCAAGTTCCAGACTTCCAAAAAACAATAAAAGACCATAAATGTCAAGTTTAGAAGTCTTTCAAGTTGATTATCTTGCCATATTTAGATTTTTTAAAAAGAAGTATTAGAACAAAATATACACTAATTTTAACAATAGAAAAAGTCCATGTTAAATAAAGTTTTTGCATATATGATGGCTAGAAGGGTGGCAAAATGCATGGAGAAAAATAATGTAATGGGAGAAATGCAAGGAGATTTAAGAATAGATAGTTGTATAGGAAGTAATTTATTTGTAGACACACAACTTATAGCTATTAATAGGAATACAGGTGTCCAATTATATATAGACTTTATAAATATAGAGAAGGCCTATAATAGATTAAATGGAAATAGATTATGGATAAATTTAGTAAATTTGGGAATGAATAGTGGATCTTATTAAGAGATTGTATGAAAGTAATTACTATATATATTAATTAGGAAATATAGAATTAGAGTTAAAAATGAAGTGGGACTAAGGCAAGGATAACCTATGTCACTTATTTTGTTAAATTTTGAGAGAAATACAAAGGGCAATAAAAAGACTAGAAAGAGGGTTGGAGATACCGTTAATAGATGACAAGGGAGTGTATATATTATCAGAACTTTTATTTGCTGATTATATCTTCATGTATATGGAAAATAAGGAAGATATGCAAGTTATGCTGAGGACCTGCCCAAGGGTGGGTAAAGAACTGGGGATTAAATTTAGAGAAGAAAAATCAAAAGTAATGATAAATTCTGGGGAAATAAAAGAGAAAGAATTTTTATTGCATGATATAAAGTTAAATATGGTGAGGAGGTATAACTAATTTGAGAATTGTCTTAAGTAATCAGATAAATTGCTTGGATGAATGGGAGAAAAAAAAGATAAATGAAGCAAAGAAAGGGACTGATAAAGAAATTACCAGTGTCTCATATAATAAATATGGTGTAACAAGAATTTTATGGAAGGTAATGGCAGTAGCAGGATTGACTTATGGTAATAATGCATTATGTGTGAGTAAAGGGGTGTTAGATTACTTAAAAAAAGTACAAAGAGAAGTAGTAAAACACGCATTAGATGAAGATGTGTAGACAGAAAAGGTGGCAATTCAAAAAGAAATGGGATGGTCAAGTTTTTATATGAGAGAGAGGCAAAAAGCAAAATGAAAAGGTTTGGTAGATTGTAATTGATGGATAGTAAGAGAATAACCAAAATAGTATTTAATTGAGTTACAAGTAAAGAACAGGCAATAAGATGAGTGAGAAAGTAGTATGATATGCAGAAGATTTGGATAAAGTCTTTATGTCAGTATAGGAGAATTGTTGAGTGTTATCCTGGTAAAGAATGGGATAAAATAATAAATCCATTAATAAAAAACAGGGAGAGATGGAGAACAAGTATGGAGAGTAAAAAGAGTTTAAATATATATAGAAGTAAACAGAATATTGGGTGTAAATTAATTTATGATAATAGCAAGGAAAGTACTTTATTGTTTGAAGCTAGAATAGGATCATTAGCAATAAGTGTGCATGTAAATGGAGAATAGTGGGTAATTTAGTCTGCAAGTTATATCATAAAAGCATGAGACATCTGTTAATTGAATGTAAATGCTTACAAACAGAAAGGATACAAATAATGAAGTTGTGAGAGAATAAATATATACAAAGTGATTATATAGAAAGTGGGTTTTTGGTTTTTATGGGTTTGGAAAAAGATAAAGGGGATCTAGATATAAAGGCCATTTAATGGAAAAAGATGATGTTGTAGAAATGGGATGGAGCAAAATAGAGAAAAATATGGAAAAAAATCTTAAGATGAGGAATGGAAAGGAAAGGTAAGATGGCTAACAGGTTTCTCTGGGCATAGTGGATGAGAGATCCTGACTTCAATAAAGAAAAAATCCATAGCATATCACAGCACATCATTTTTTGTGAGAAGTGCTTGACAGAGTAAGGAAGGGAGTTAATATGCAATGAGGTCACTAGAAAAATGTGGCTATAAATATAAAGATTAAAAAGAATTTTGTTTTTTGATTATAATCAGAAAAATGATTACAAGAAGTAGATATTGTAGTTTAATTTATTAATGAGATCATCAGACAAAAGTCATTTTGAACAATTTCCTAAATAAAAGAACAAATTAGATAATATAAATATAATAATTTGAAAAAATACCAAATTGAATTTTGTCAGTTTTTTTTTAAAATTGATTTTAAATTATATTTTATATAATACATCAATATGGAGAGAAAGTTTTTAATTAAGTTTGATCATCTATGGTAAAAGCAAACAAATACATAGACTACAATGAATTAAAATACATAAACATTAGCAAATCCATATATATTCAAAGAACTACACTATTTATAATATTGTTCTTTGTTTATAATGGAGTGAACACGTTTTCTGCGTTTAAACATAGAAACCGTGTTTTATATTGAATTACAGTACATTAAAAAGAAAAGAAGTTAACTTAAATGATTTAATTTATTTATATATAGTATTCTAAAAATAAATCTTTTTTATTTAAAAAATTTGAAACTGTATAATCATATACTTTTTCAACTCTAATTTTTTTTTAGAAAAATTTGTTTTAACTTAATAATTTATGAATCTTTTGTTTATAATTATTTTGATTTAAAACCTTAGATAGATTTGTAAGTCTATCTTTAGAATTTTATTTACAAACTATGTTTAGGCCAAAACAGTTACTACGTTTATTTAAATACATTGATTTATTTTATTTTTTAACATCGTTATTGTTTGTTTGTTTTTTGTTAACAATTTTTTAAATAATAAATTAGACATTATGATCAGATATGTTTTGATTAAGATTTTAGTTTGTGAGTATATATATAATATACACACATCACAAGTAAAACTTCTGCAACATCGTCTGTATAATTTTAAAGTTCATGATTAAAAGTTAGTTTATGATATTTTTATTAAGTATTCAATGATAACTTGAAACAAATTCTTCAGTAAAACTTATTTATAAATTTGAATTGGTATTCTTTAAATTTCTCTAAGTATTAATAGCTTTGCACGGCTAAGAATAAAGAGGAAGGATGTACGCACATGGTGCGACTGTATTCATCTGTCTTAGTAAAAAGTAAAAAAAAGCGATTAATTATCCGCAATAAAAAAAAATCTTTCTAATATCTTTTATGGAATAAAGTGAAGAAGGTATCATTCATCAGGCAAGATAAATGCTAAGGCATAATACTATTCTTTACTCAATTAAAAATCATCATCATTATCAACCATTATCAATCCACTGCAGGATGAAGGTCTCTCCAAGTTCAATCCATCTTTTCCTATTTTTAGCTTCTCTTCTCCACATCACCCCTGCACACTTTATTATTTCATCCATCCATCTCACATATGGTCTCTTTCTGGGTCTTTTACAATCTCTTGGAATCCAGTGTAAAATTTTAATTGTCCATCTATTATCATCTCTTCTAACAATATGTCCAGCCCAACTCCACTTCAGTCTTTTAATTTTTTCAATGAGGTCAGTAACACCTGTTTGTTCTCTTACCCATACATTGCGTTTTCGATACCTTCTTGTTACTCCAACATGCATCTCTCCATACTTCTTTGAGTGGTCTGAAGTCTCTGTATTGCTCTTCTAATAAGTGTCCAAGTCGCAGATCCATAAGTAAGAACTGGCAAAACACATTTATTAAAAACCTTCCTTTTCAAACACATAGGCATATTTCCTTTTAGTATCAAGTTATTTCTACCAAAAGCACTCCAACCAAGTTTAATTCTATGATTAATTTCTTCCATTATATTTCCATCTCTGTTAATAATCTGACAAAGGTATTTGTAACTGTTATCTTCTTCTAATTCATCATAATCAATCTTTATTTTCATATTTTGAGAAAAACTAAGAATAACCAGATATATATTTATCAAACATTAATTAGATGGAGTAGGGAATTAGAAATGGTCTAGCTACTTGCACTTGGAAGAAATACAATGAATCAGCTCATATTTTTAAAGTTCTTTATTTATATGTTTAAAATATTTTATTATGAATACTAAAGTCAATAACAATACAAATTTCTATGGACCCCCAATAGTACATTTATGGGTATCACCAACAAAATTCACATACACAAAAATTGTGTATATTCTTACTGCTGAAAAGTGATACTCAATATCATTTTGGCTCTACAAGTTATATTTTATCACATGCATCTACGATTATTTTAATATATAATTTTTTTTCTACAGTACAGGCTTTTTCATACTTGCACTCCAATAAGTAATATATAGGGAGTTTGAACTCAGACTTTCACACACCCCTCAACTATCCATGCTATCTCATATTGCTGACACACTTGATCACACACATGTTGAAAGGATAAATAATCACCAATAAACGTATTTCGTGCTAAACCAAAACTCGTCAGTTGGTCCAGATTATCATCTCCATACATATATTCAATCAATGCTCATCTTATATTACAATAGCCAATTGTCATATTTTAATGGACAGGCTTCAATCCACTCCACCCCACAACTCTTCAGTCATCCATTTCATTAAAAATCTGATGATGGAACGCTCAAAGCTCACATTGGTGCCAATCTTCTCATCCAACCCATGTTGACCATAAGTCACTCTGACCCCTCATATACAGGACATAATCCATTTAAATACATATACGAGGGATGGGCAGGCCTTACAGCACTATATTTTAATTTTTTTTTTTTCCTACAGTATAGGCTAAGATTATTATAAGTATAAAATTTTATTTAAAAAAATTATAATGCATTTTATAAAATTTAATTATTTATTTATAAAAATAAAATTCTAAACTATTTACTACAGATGGGTGGTACGTTTAATTAAAAATACCATGTGATCTTATTTTATGTAAAAAGGACAGATTTGTACTGTTTATAAAAAATAATTATTTATCATTATATATAAAACGTTCTTTGATTGTTATTATTTTTAATATATTTTAATCTTTGCTTTAAATGTTTTTCTATAGATTTTTTTTTTGCCTTTATATATATATAAATTATATATCTTTTTTCCACTTTACATTTATAAACTTTTTTATTTCATTCACTTATTTCACCTATGGTGTCTTTTTATGCTTTTACAATCTCTTAGAATCCAGTTTAAGACTTCATCTGTTCATCTATTATTATTTTACTTAGAAATATATCCAATCCAACTCCATTTTATTCTCTTAATTATTTCAATGAGTGATATCTATTTGTTCTCTCGTTCATGTATTTATAATTAACACAGATCTCTCCATAATATATTAAATAGTTTGAAATCTTTCTATTATATTCTGTTAGAAACCTAGGTCTCATATTTACAAATAATAATTGTTTTGTTTTTTTTCAAATACTTGAGTTTTTTTTTTTAAATATTAAATTATATTAGTATATTTGTAGATCTTAATTTCTTCTAATTCATGATTATCAATATTAATTTTTTTTCTGAAAAATATCTTTGAACTTTAACCTTTTTAACAAATATCTTTAGTCTTATTTTTTACTTTTATGATAACTCATGCAACATTTTTGAAAATCTGAAGCATTATTTGCAAAAACAATATTATCATCAGCAAAATATAGATGACTGTCAAGCGTTGGTGGCCAAGTGGTCAGCACAGCTGCCTTACAAGTAGTTGTCCCAGGTTCACGGGTTCACTTCCCAGCCAATGCATTGACACATGAATATATATATAGATAGATGACTTAAATAATCTCCATTTATTTTTTACTTTTTTAGCTTTGCATTTTAATCTACAAGTTAAAAAACTGCTGTAAAAAATTTAGAGATATAAAATCCTATTGTACAATGTTCTCAATGTTAATCTTTTTAATACTTATGTGTAATGTGATCATAGTTGTTGAAATTTTGATAAATATTCTTCAGAATATAACAATATCTTAAGTCATTTTGTAATGATCTAATTTATTCTCTAAAGAAATGTCTATAGAATCAAATGCCTTTTTATAATCTATAAACTAAAGCTTACTCTGATTACTCTGGCTTGCACTGAGTGGCACTACTGTATGGAGAGTTTTGTCTGTTTTTAAACAAAAGCTTAATGGCAATTCATATCCATTGGCATTTTCTACAATTGCTCTTACTGATTGAATGTGATCCACTGTATTTTTCATTGATTTAAAATCCGATGTTTATTGGAGATGAGTTGTAATTACTTGATAAAGATTATGGTTAGAATTGATAGAAAACTGACAGGTCTATAATTTCTAACATTTTCTTTAGCACTTTTTTTAAATATCAATATTTTTACTGTGCTGTTCTAATCATCTGGTATATTTTATTATTTAAATATTTGGAATATAATTTCTCAACAATTTTTATATTTCTTCACCAGCTTAGTTTAAAATATCAATATTAATTTTGTCATTTTCTGGAGCTTTTCCAGTTTTTATAAATTTAGTTGCATGTCTCACCTCTTCCTTAAAACTCTTAACAATTCAAAAGATGTAATTATAGTATTTATTTTGTTTCCTTGTAATATAATTTTTTATACAACTCTATCACCCATTTCATGATATCTTTTTTCTTATTAATAATAGTTTCAACCTCACTGATGAAGGCCACAAGCCAGAAAACAGTCTGGGGATATTGGATGAGTAGGTACTAGACGGGGATTTTATGCACAAGTCTTCTGGCATCCATTGATTACTCTAGCTTGCTGTGTGTGGCAATACCTATAGTGAGTTTTGCCTGTTTTAACAACAGTTATACACAAGCATAAGAGATGGCAGTTATATGGTGTTTATTAGTTCCAAATTGTCATCTCGAAGCTAAAATAATTCTTCTTTTGATACCATGATACTTTATACTATCAATCAAACTTTTATTCTCTTTTTATAACTTTACTTGCCAATTCATGGTTATTTTTTTATATCATTTTTACTTTTTATCATACCACTACTCAACAAATTCAACTTAATCAGTGTTAAATAAATTTATATTCTTTATTTTTCATACATTGTCTTATCTTGGAAATTCAATTATTTTTAATGGATTATTTTTTAAATAAATTCATATTCCTTCTTTTCTTGCTTACTTAAAAATTTACAACTGAATTGCTGTTTTTTGTAGCAACTACTTTTGTTGGAGTTCTTAGTAAAATAGTAGCTATCTTCTTAGTTCTTCTCTCTGTTCAATTTGAAGCTTGCTATATTTTAAAATGATTAGAAATTCTAATTTAAATTCATTGTAGTGCTTCTTGAGGATTGGGAATATTAGCTGTTAATATAAATTAGTTTTGATTCTCTAATCTTGCATTAATACATTTCTTACATTTTATTAATCAGTGATCATTTCATGTGACACATCTATTAAGACATTAAAATCTTGATATTTTCAGTAGTCAAAATATCAGCCAATTCTGCCATATTTTTATTTGAATGCTTCCATGTTCATTTTTACTTTGAATTATTTTCAAAGGAACAATTCATAATGTATAAAATTTGTATGCAAATTCCAGAAGTCTGTATCATTTTTGATTTCTTTTATTATAACCAAATTCATCTGCAGCCCTTTCACTTTTCGTTTGTTTTTAAATTTACCATTAAAGTATCTCATAACAATTTAATAAAAATTCTATTACAATGAAAATTTGTTGAGGCATAAACATGAATAGTGTGCATTTGGTATTTTCCATGTTGAATAATTACTATCAATCTTCAAATATTATTGCTCCATTTTTTATTTATAATGAATCCCACTTCATTTATGCTTATAATTATAAGCATTGCATTAAGTAGGATTAATATATTCAATAGAATTTAACGGAACCTTTTAAAGTTTAATGATCGGATGCATTTAAAAGAAAATGTGTTCACAGCTAAATATGATGGGAATTTTATTTTAATTATTATAATTTGTCAAATTTGTCAGCTATATAAAAACTGGAAAAATTATTGTAAGTGGGTTTAAATTTGGCAAAAGAGGGCAGTGCACTGATATAAACATCACAGATAAAAAGGTCATAGAATTGACAAAGATTATGTTGTGGAAATGGAATGAAGCAGGATAGAGAAAAATATGGGGAAACTTGGGGTGGGAAAAGGAAAGGAAGTCAGAGTGGCTAACAGGTTTCTCTGAGCACAGTTGCTGAGAGATCCCTGACTGCATTACATCACATCACTTGAAAAATTTATTATTCTCATATAGGTAAATGTAAAACTATCTTTACATAACTAATTTTCAACATTCTTTTTTAAATGAGTAATGAAGAACATTATTAACAAAACTAAATATTTGCCAAATTAAGATTTTAATGTTTTGGTTTGCCACGTAGCTAAAATTAGTTAATTGCCTGGAGATTTATTAGAAACAATCTGCAAGTTTTGTTATCACAATTCTCTTTCTCGAAGTCAGTAGAATAATTATGTGATAATAAAAATGCGTTTCAAATAGAGTCTAGAGAAACAACAATTACTGGTACTATGAAATTGAGGTCTACAATAAATACTAAATACGTAATTGATCATTTGTCACTATTAATCTTTTCATTTGTATTATAAAATAAAAATTGGATTTTTTCTTAGATGTTATTATCATTTTGTTGCAAAAAAATAAAAAATCAGATATACTGTTTTGCATTTAAAAAAAATAGTAACTTGCACTCTTTCAATAGGATGGACTGCTAAAGAGTTGGAGGGTGGAATGGATTGAAGCCTGCCCATTAAAGTACGAATATTGGCTACCTTAATATAAATCTGAGCATTTACTGCATATATGTGTAGAAATAATAATCTGAACCAACTGACAAATGTTGGTTTAACACGAAATACATATATTAGTGATTATTTATCTTTTAGACATATATGTGGTCAAGTGTATCACGTGGTATGAGATAGTGTGGAGAGTTGAGGGTCGTGTGAAAGTCTGATCTCAAAAAATCTATATATTACATTGATTATACAGATATATATATAGCCTGTATGTTGGATATTAATTAAATCTACCAAATTGAAAAGAACGCAGTTTAATTCAGGATAGAAATAACATACATGTTTAGATCTAAAAATCTATTTCAATTGAAATATATAATTAATTTCATTGTCTGAAAGTTTGTGATGCAAAATCTGTTATACAATATTTTATTTCAAACCTCTCCCCCCTTCATTGCGTTTTGTTGATGAATTTTGTTTCAATAGAATGTGTTGTTTATTGAACTGCAAGTGTACAATAACACATGTTTTTTTTTTATAAATATAGTATGCATATATAAATATTACAATATAATCGAAATTAAAAATTAATAGTGTAGTTATTAATGAGGTGGTACGTTTTAGTTATTAATGAGGTGGTACGTTTTTATATTTGTTTTCTGTGTGTGTGTGTGTGTGTGTGCTTATTTATTCCCTTTTACTAAACAATAAAAAAAATTATTATACCTTCATATGATTAAGTATGGTGTTCTGATTTGTTAAGTTTACAAATTTTAATGTTTTTTTCTTTTAAACATGATCATTTACAACAATTCTGAGCCACACAGATAGATGCTACAATATCCTAAAAAATTATTAAATTTATAAATTTTAATATTTGTTTTGTTTATTTATACTTCGCTTTGGATAGTGTATAATTGAAGTAATGTATATTGATAAAATACACATTGCAGCTTCACTATAATTGAATTGTTAAATGATTTTATAAAAGTTAAAACTTTATTTATACTTTTCTAGTATAAAACATGTTTTTAATGGTTATATTCTATTCATTTTTTTCAGGTGACGCAATCATAAAAATTAAAGCAGGAATCTTTTTATCCATGAAAAACCTCCTGATTTTTCAATTTTTTTCTTTTTAAAGATAACATTAATAAGTTGACTTATGAAGTTATTTTCTTATTGCTATATGATAATCTTTTCAAGTACAAAGTGAAATGAAAGTGATTTATAGAACAATGTATTGGAAATAATGTTATAAACAACTTTCAGTATATGTGCCTTAGGGTGTACCAGATGTGCTTTCACTTTAGGAAACAATCCAAGAAGACACCTAACACATATCACAACAAACTAGAAAAACTTAAGGAAAGGGACAATCTTCTGCTACTGGACATTTTTGCTGCCACTTGGTATCTTTTTAAAATAAGAGCAGGATTATAATGGATAGACCAAATACAACCTCAGGAAAACGGAAAGCGGAAATGAACCCATAATAAAAACTGAAATATCTAAAACTGCGGGAATTACAAAAATCTCTAATGGTTAAGGAAAAGAAAAGGTTTTTTTCTGTATTTCAAGATGTATCCTAGTATATTATGTTTGATACAATGTATTACCTGATATAATGTAACCAATTTTTGCCTAATAAAGTTTGCTTTGAAATGTAAAATATTCACACGATAATCCCTAATATTTGGAGACCATTCATTAATCTTCCCCTTAAAATGAAAAAATAGAGAAATCAGAAGGACTCTCAAAAATAAATATATAATGTTTCTAATTGTTATTGATTTTAAAAAAAGATTTTAGCCCATTAAAACATCAATTTAAATTCATTATACATGAATATAAAATCATTTATAAAGATTTTTTAGAATTGAAATCTCTTTAATTTAAAATATATAAAATAAAATTCACTGAATATATTTTAAATATAGAGGATTTGAACTCAGACTTTCAAGCAACCTTCAACTATCCACACTTTCTCATACACATGACCACACACATGTAGAAAAAATAAACAATCACCTATATATGTATTTCATGCTAAACCAGCATCGTCAGTTGGTCCAGATTATTATCTCCCACATATATATATAATCAGTGCTCAGTTTATATTAAGATAGCAAATCTTCATACTTTAATGGACAGGCTTCAATCTACTCCAACCTCCAACTCTTCAGCCACCCATACTATTAAAAATCTGATGATAGAATGCGCAAATCCCATGCTGATGCCAATATTGTTGTTATGCTCATGTTGACCTCAAGTCAGTCTGACCCCTTGAATATATTTTATGTAAAATATTTTATTTTCCTTATGTTTAAAATGAAAATATCAAATGCAAAATTAAACAAATTAAATTAAACACACTAATTTACAATTAAATTATTAGAAAAAAAGTTTCTTTGCAAGGAAACCATTAGTGGTGGATTTGTAATTTTATTTTGGCTAACGATTTAGTGGAGAATTGGTAGGCTTACTTTATAATAAAGTATGTTTTTTTTTCATTTATTGTTTATAGAAATATGTATTGATAATCCAAGTTATAGAAAACCCATAATATTTCAGAAAATACAAAAAAAACGCAGCGTATTTAAATCAAAATTATTATCATTGAAGTTGTATCTATAAAAATGATTAATACCAAATAAATTTCGAAGATTTTAAAAATTAAAGGAACAATGTGCAATTAACAAAAATTATTTTAAATATATATATAATCCGAATTAATATAATATAATTAATATTTAAATTAAAATTCTATAATTTAAAACTGTTCATAAATTTCAATTATTGAAATCTTATTTTTATTTATTTTGCTTTTCAAAATAAATATATATTGCTTATCGTTGCCATTTGTAAAAATAATAGCAATTAACTAATTATTGTATCAATCTTATGAATGATAACAAAACCATTTATTTTCTAATCATTTATTTATATTTACTAACAGTACATCATAAATGAATCTGCAAAGATTCTAATCAGAAAATAAATTCACTAGATACTTTATTAAGTCCTTCATTTCGGTCACAGTAGCTATAAATTTAAGTCATTAAGTATGCAGTTCAAGATTTATTTTTGAGCATGTATATATAAGCCAGCATCTGCTAAATTCCATTTAAGAAGTAAATGGGCATAAAAACAATGATATGTTTTAAATAATTATAAAGATCAAATCTATTTTGGTTTATTATAGGATCTATTAAGAATTTTCAACTTCTCTCTCAATATTATAATAAAATAAAATTAAAAGCATATACAGCATTTGAAAGAGAAGCTATAAAGAGTGCAAAACTATTGAACACTTAGCGCTTTCAAGGTGGGTTGCCTCATATTCATAGCAATATGAAATTGTATATCACCATTATTTCTCTGTTCTGCACTGCTCAGTATTCTTATGAATATGAGGCAACCTACCTCAAAAGCACCAAGCTTTTAATATTTTGCACTCTTTATAGCTTCTCTTTCAAGCACTTCATATGTTTTTAATTTTATTTTATTACAGGATCTATAAAAAATGGTCTGCAATCTTATAAAAACTCCATTTTTATATTATAATTTTTTAATAGTAATTTTTTGATTGAAAATCTAGATATATATTGATTTAAACTGTGTCTAAAAATTATATCTTGAACTGATTGGGAAGTGTGATTTACTTTAGAGCATTTTATAAATGAATAAATTCTTAGAAAATATCTCAAAAAATTTCCCAAAGAATCATTTCTCGGGTGTGATTTAATTGTGATTTTTGAATTTTTAAATCACTTTATGCTTTTATTTGTGAAAGCTGGAAAAAAATTATTTTTTTACTTTTTGGTGCAATTATGCGAATAAAAGCATTTCTTTAAAAAATGTTCATATTTTCTTTTTCTAATTATAAAAAAAAACTATACTGCATACCATCATATAGGTAATTGGATAGTGTTGTTGGCTATTTGGTTTGACTGGAGCCTACTAAACTATGTATTTATATGTGTTTGGATGGAATCAATGCCATCAAGCAGTTTCAACATTCTAATAGAACAGTTCTGTAAATTGTATCAATATTGCTCACAGATTTTTCTCTGATTAAAGTACTGGGATTAATAAAATGTACTTTATTTGTATATATAAATGGTGGTGGATTATTTGGGAAAATAAATATTTGGAAAATAAGATTAATGAATAAATAAATTTATAATTATTATATTTTGCACTAATTAATTACTTTATTATGAAGATTATAGAAGTGTCATTAACTGCCTTGTATTTTAAATAGTGTATGTATGCTGTGACATGTTCATTTCACTGAACGTATATATATATTATTTTTATGTGGTCTGGTTGAATTTTGGATTTGGGGTAGTTATGATTATATATTTGATATAAACTTCTATTCTACTAATGTTAATTTATATGGAAAATATCTTTCATGACATTTAATTAGAGTGTATGTCACAAACATTTATTGTATATTTGTCATTACTTTTATATACTTACTGTTAATAAATTTTAAATTCATTTAAACAATGTTTTAGTTGTCATTCAATTAACAATGCAAACCTATTGGATAATAAAAGTTTGATATATATATAGAAGTCAAATATGGATTTACACCATATAGTTTATAATAAGTAATTATAAAATAGTTCAAGAGTTAAACAATTATATTGGTAATTGTATTATTACATACTATTTCCTTTATAGTAAATCCAGTATATTATCATTTGAGCTAGATATCCATTTTTAAGTAATAATAAATTAATTAATCTGTCATTTCTTGATGTTTAATAACTAATTAGAAAATCATTATAATTATTTTATCAGTTATATGCAAAAATTATTTTCAAATAAACAACTTATATCTGAACTAGTTTGATAGTTTATAAAGTATAAATAAATTAATTAAAAGTAAACAAAGGTAATTATAATTGGATATTTGTATATTTTTAAAAATTATTATTTATTGATTGTACATTATAGTAATTTAGTGTGCAGTTAGTAAAATGGTAATCTTATAATATTATAAAACCGGTATTTGCATACATTAAAATGGGTATTTAAATTTCATTAGATAGAATGATTTATTTTGTTTAGATTTAAAGCTTATTGGTACAGATTGTAGACTTAATTTAAATAATAAGCTTTTAATGTTATCATTTGATTACAATAGAATATTAAAAAACTATATATATATGAGAGTAATTATAATTTACAGTTTCATAACTGACTTTATTGATTTGAAGGATAATTCATTGTCATTTGTCAATCGTATTTGTGTGTCAAATAAAAATCTTTCATTTACTTTATGATATCATGATTGGATATTGTGAATTGTAATGTTATTTCAGGTATTGACTTTCATTTTATATTATTATAAGTTGGCATAAGTGATGAGGTATGTTAGATGAACCAATCTTATGTAATGTATATTTTATTGTAGACATTTTATTCCATTGTAATACAATGTAGTAAATTTATAGTTTTAAAAGAGAATTTTTTATCTATTTTATTAAGGATAGGTTAATGTACATAAATCTGTAGCATAACACAGCCTTTTACCAATATTAAGTATTTTATTCCATGGAAGGACATATTACTCTTTATTAGACAGCATTGCACTATTAGCATCATCTTTATTTTCAATTTCATAAGAATTATTTTTATTTATTCAGCTTCCATTGGTGATTAACAATTGGGTTGTATTTTATCTTATTGCATTGGCATCTTAAGTTGGCAGGTTATATTAAAGTCTTTGTTTTCTTTCTTTATTCTGATACAAATGCCATCTAAATCTGTGGGACATTAAGTTCATCAGTGTCAAACCTATGTGGCAAATTTTTGAGTAGCTGTAGCAACTGTTATTTTCAATATCATGCCATGTTTGAATTTTTTGTGCAATTAAATCTTTTTTGCATATATAATGTAATTATATATTACATTATAAATATTTAAGCCTTCTAGTAATTAAAATAAAAATATACTTAAAATAAATATTTTAAAATTGTGAAAATAAGTATCTAACTGAAAATCTTACCTATAACAAAGGGCCATATTGTTACTGGCTTCACAATACCTATTCAAAAAGTTAAAGGAATAAACTTTTACATATTAGAATTTTATGTCATTAAAAATGATATATTTAGAATTAGTTATCATCAAAAGTAAAAGTTAATAAATTATTAATTGTTATTAAAGTAGTTCATTTACAGTTTTTACAAATTTTTTTTTTATCTTGTAATGACTATTTTATGGGTATTTCCAGTTCTCATAATGTACTTTGTATACTTTCCAAGAGTAGTCTTTTTAAAAATAAAATGTTTCCAAAAACAATCTCCGCATAGTGGCATAGTTTTTGGTTTAATAATATCTTTTACAAAACTATTGTATCATAATCATTAACAATTACTAAAAATCACATTTTTGTGGCATTTTGCTGCAGGCTAAAATAATCTAAAACATCATCCAATCACAGATTACCACCTCCTTCATAGCTCTGTCAGAATAGGACATGCTGGAAATCACACCCAAAGGTTCACAAAGGTCCATATAATCCTGATATCTTTTGGAATGTTTTTAAAATTAATACATTACAAATGGAAGCTTCATAGAAAGAATCACTGCAGCCTGTTGCACATCATAATTTAATATATACAATGTTTTAAAACAATGTAGAAAAGGAGCAATCAAAGTGTCATTAGCATCTAAAATATCAAATATGATAGTACTATCACAGTTTACTTTTGTGAAAGAGGTTTAATTAAATAAGAACCTATCAGACTTTACTCTGTTAGAAAGGGTGCTCAACATTTAGGCTAGATTTATATTATTATAAATGGTGTTGCAATTTATGAGACATACCAATGTTATTTTTCTCATCCATTTATGACACTGTTTTATTCTGTCATTATATATATATATATATATATATATATATATATATATATATAGAGAGAGAGAGAGAGTATCCTTTTTACTAGGTCCAAATAAGTTTACTAAGTCAATTTTTGAAAAATTTTAAAATTAAGGGAAAACTAAAATAGATAAATGCTATATAATGTTGATAAGATTTTAAAAAACTTTGTTAAAATAAAGTTGAAAGTTGTAATCATGTACAAGACCATGTTAACATGCTAAAATTATAAGGTAAAAGTTAAATATTATGATTTTTGTATGGTTGGGAAAACTGGCCATAGTGAAATTATATAGTATCAGTCCTATTAAATAAAGTGCTAAAATTAGTTTTAAAATAATGGCTTAAAATTAAATAAGCTAATGTATTTTGATATAAAAATTAGATTTAATATTTATATTATAAATTATTTATTAAAAGTATATTTTGTGGTAGACAAATGTATTTAATTTGTTATTGCTTAAATAATTTCAAAATTTATTCCAAATTATATCATTATATTTTATCATTTTTTATAATATAGTATTTTGTAATAAAATGTTTAAGATAATCCAGTTTTCAGACAGTAATTATAAAAAATTGATACATAGTCTGGTTTTTAAGTCATGTGATGAGAAAATACACATACTTTTGTGCTTACAAGGTTTCTAAAGAAAGTTTCAAAATTGCTTCAAAATTGTTTTAAAAATTGAAACATTTGTGTAGCATGAAATTAAAAGTTAGGAAAATTATTTAAATAGATAGCTTTAAAATAAGTGTAGTTAGTAAAGTTATATTTTAAAAATAGATACATTAAAATTAAAGTATTGGATAAATTAATAAAGTATCATTTAAATTTTTTTATTTTAAAGTGTTTTAATTTGTTTAAATAAAATTGTAAAATTAATTTAGAATTAAATCTTGTAATATTTAATATTTTAGTATGAGTCATAAATTTCATTTCTAAATTTTAATAACCTAAATGTGACAAGTATGTAAATTAGATCATAAGATGAAGATTGAATAACCAATAAGATTGTAAGTTCGATCTGGTATAAAAGTGGATGCTTTTATTTTTTCTTGCTTGCTTAATAATTTAATAACTTATTTAATAACTTAAGAACTTAGTCACTTAATTACTTCTTGTTAACTTATTATCAATATTATTGTCATACATCAACATTGGAATATTACTTAGCCTACTTCTTAGTAGTATTATTTTTAAAAAAAGGTTTGAAGGATTAACAATTTGTTAAGTCAAAGTAATAATGCATTCTTAAATTAAAAAAAAATTTCTACTGGTTATTTTTATTGAAACTTAAGCCAACTTCATGGTAAAATATGGATTTAATATCAAAGATAATGTATTCAAAAGAATTAACAATAAAAGTATAGCTGATAAAGAAAAGTATAATTTTAAATATATTATGGAAAAAATTATATAATTATTTATTTTTAATGCTTTGGATATTTTCAAGTGTTGAGCAGAAATATTTTTCAAAGGACTAGAATTTTTATGCATTATATTTTGAGGATAAACAATTTTATTTGGAGAACCAAGAGTTACATGGAAAAAACTTAAATTTTAATATTTTTAAAAAAATTGAAAATGAATTTAATATTGAATCTAGAATAAAAAGATATTGTTTATGCTTACATTAGCAACTATGTATATATTTTTTTAGAAAAAAAGTTGCAGTGAATTTTTTTTTTCAAGTATTGACTGAACAGTTATTACAAATCTTTTTTGAAAAAAAAATGATTAAAAGAAAAAACTGACATTATTACGAATATAATTTTTATGATAAAGTGTTGTTAAAAGATACTGTAAATTATTGGTATAATATAAAACTGGTTTTTAAAACTTATTTGTCAGAAAAAAGAAATAAATGGATAATTAAAAATATATATTATCCTGACTAAAGAAATATATCTTTATAAATGACTATATACCTGCATTACTGTAAAATAATATTTTTGAATGGAATATAAAAATGTGTATTTTTCTGTAAATATATGTGTTAAGTTATATCGCTGACACTGATGCATCTGAACGCAGTAGGATCCAAGTGAATGGGAAAAACTCCAGAGACTATTTATAAAATCTTTTCAAGTGATCACTTTAATAATTGTTATCCTGGGAAGCTACAGGTAATAGACTGTATTTTATAAACCTTCATAACAGAATTAATAATTATTCTTCAAAATATTTTGGATTCAAAAGCTGACTTCCTTTTCTTTATTATTATTATTATTATTATTATTATTATTATTATTATTATTATTATTATTATTATTATTATTATTATTATTATTATTATTATTATTATTATTATTATTATTATTATTATTATTATTATTATTATTATTATTATTATTATTATTATTATTATTATTATTATTATTATTATTATTATTATTATTATTATTATTATTATTATTATTATTATTATTATTATTATTATTATTATTATTATTATTATGTTTCAAAGCAAAACTTTATTGAGTCTAAAAAGTTACATGAGTCATATATTGATTTTTTACAAATGAAAAACAAATTACAACTTTCAATCTAACGGCCAAAAACAATATCTGGCACTAATAAGGGCGCCATCTAGGCATTTGGAGCCTAGAAAAATTTATAAAGTAGGCAGATACGCGCTGTTACGATTCCACTTTCTTTAAATATTCCGACCGTTAGCCCAAGTCACTAGCTTAGTGAGTAGCAGAGATAATAAAATATAACTTAATTTTATATCTTAAATATAAAAGAATAAAAGCCACTGCCAGAAATTAAACACATAAAATATTTATTTACGCACATATAAAATCATTCTAAACTCGAGGAATAGGTTTAACATTTTTAGATTTTTATATTCTTATTACTCTTTAATTCCTTTTACATTTATATAAATTTCAATGATTTTAATTTTTTTTTTATTTAGATTGTCAAGTATGAATAGACTACATAGATCTGCATTTGAAAATAAAACATTCTATCCCTATTTAACCCTAGGCTAAAATTCACAGTCAAACTGGCATCAATCCATCCGATACATTTATGTATTCAATGTAGCATGAAAATACAACAGCACAAAGATACTATACTGTCAGGAATGGACATCTGAACAATATAGTTTAAGAAAAACATTGACTCTTGGCTAATACAGGAATATGACGTCTGTATAGCAAGAAGAACAATAAAATAAAAACTCCATAGGAAGGGACCGCGATCCTTTTGGCCTGACTTACAATCCCATCCATAGGCAAAGGGTTGGTGTGGTGTATACAGCGATTCTGCACGTAGCGAAACTCATACTACATCTACTAATTACACAAATATATCCAATCCATTGACCCAATTCAACAACGACACAAATAACCTAAGATTTCCCTCCCCTAATATAACTTTACAAATCTATATAGCCATTCACGCCCGACTTAATTTTAACATTTAAATACGTTCGCACAGATTGTTTAAAAATGTTGGGTATAGATCGATTACATAGATTCCACGGTCAAAAAACATTTCAAAATAAACATAAACGATCAAAATACAAAATTATTGATACTGACAATCGCAGAGGGAAACTTATAAGTAACCCAATAGTATTCACCATAAGATACTTGTGCTGTCACCAATAACTTAAAAGACATCCGAATAAATACATTTTAGATACTCACCATAAGGTATCATTATTTATCGAATGTCTATATATTTTGATCAAATATGAAAACCAAAATATAATTAACCGCAAACGAATCCATGCAAGCGTCTATAAACAACTTAAAATTTACTCATTTAAAATTTAACAATAAATATCAATACAAGCGATAATAAATGGAAATGATTTTTTTTTTTTTATCAAACGCACACATATATAAAATTTCACATTATCAATTTAGTTGACACATAGGTCAGAGAAAAGTTCCTTTTTATAAAATTTAAATTTACTTATCAATCTTTAAAGTTCTTAATTAATGTTATGATTTTAACAATTGTTCAGTTCTATTGCTTATGGTAGAGAAATCCATGTTCCCGTTGGCAATTCCCACGCAGATTTTCCTGGAAGACCGGTCTGATGTTTTGGAGGTGGCAGTTGCTGGTTCTGTCCTGGTATCACAGTCTTTGCATTTTTTTAAATAAGTGAGTGAGGACGACAAGTGCATCTTGTCGCCAGACTCACCAAAATCAAGTTGGAAAAAGCTCTCTAACTGGAACTCAATATTTTTTTCCTTTTATAGTCCTCCTATGGATTCCATGAACAAAAACGTCACTGTTCTGTTTTTTCGTTATGGTCCAGGCCTTTATTTGGCTTCCATTGGTCAAGCTAAAATCCCTTTCTTCTCTTATCTAACTTTCCATCTGACTTTTTAATTAAACAGCTTTTAGATAATTAATAAACAATCATTTCCATTTATAGATTACAGGAATTAATTAATACCTGTTTTTATTTTAACTTACGTTATTTTTTTATTAAAATACTTTTATAAATCTTTTTTTATAAAAAATACATTCAAATACCTTTTTTTATTTATTAAAAAAAAATATTTTTAAAGTTTAGCATCTGTGCGAATATATATACGTATAACAAACGTTTTTAATTTTAGCGTTTAGTTTTTTTTTACTTTTATTTTTAATACACTTATTTTTATATGCGAACTTAAAAGTTTTTTATTTTAAATTAATGTAACGACATATTTATATATCGTTACAATATATTAAAGAATATTTTAATATTTTGTAAAGTTTTCATAAACATTTTAAAGTAAGATAGTGATGCTGAATGGATGTTATTATTATTCAATATGTTTTCCTATGATAAATATTGGACCAGAAAACATCATTTATAATGACTGACAAGTGAAGTGTCACTAGGTAATTTTATAAAGTATATTAATTTTATATTATGTATATTTTATTATTTTCTAAAATTGCTTGAAATATTTTTTATATTACTTTGTTATATGAATGTAAGAACATGTGTGTGTGCTTTAATTACACATAAAACTTTATTATTATTCTAAAGATATGAGCTATGATTTTTAGAAAGATATGCATACTTTTTCTTTACATTAGTAAATGTAATATAATTTATTGATACTTAACATTTTTATATGATTCTTTAATGGATGAACCCTACTTTTAGAAAATATTTTAAATATTGATTTTAATATCTTAAAACAAAATCATTTGCATTATTTTTATTGCTGAGTTTTAAAACTGAATAAACCTTTTCTTTGTAGTAGTTTTAGATTATTAAAGCCATGTGGTGAATTTCCGTTTATTATTTAGAATAATGCTAGATATTTTTGCAATGTAGGTTGTTAAATCTATTATGAAGTTTTAATTGATAGTGACCTTGGAAGTACAGTAAAGAAACCATTGGATGCTTATATGTAGGATCTATGGAGGAAAGCAGGAAAGTAACATATATTATTATCTCTTAGTAGTTTATGCAAGTACGGATAACATAATCCTGTGTCTTGTATATATTTATTTGTGAAAGGTGTCTTTCTTGATATTATGTATTTTAAAATGTTCGAATGAAATGCTAAATAAATAACCTGGACATTATTATGTAATTTGAAATTATTAGACAGAAAAGTCATACCTTTTCATTTACACTGTATCCATATAGATTATCCCATATATTTTATACTATTGAGTCTTTACTCTTAGTTAGTACTTCATGCTTTACACATCGTATCACTATCTTAATTTCAACAGTTATTGCATCCTATAGCATTGTATTTTATGAAAGAAAATAATGAATAATTTTGAATTGTATCTTTTATTTTGAAAGAAGATGAGATAGGTTTTTCTTGTTTTGGTTTAGGTTAAAGGTTAAATATAAATGACATTGAATGCAAATTGCTAACAGTGAATAATAAAGAATCATAGATATTTTTCATGTTCTTATTAAACTATTTTTAAAAACATAAAAAGAGATGATAATTATTTACGAGATTTTTGAATAATTTTGATATTTAGATTTTATGTATTAACGCATATTTTTTTTAAAAAAGAAACAACCAAAATGAACAGCGCAGAATAGAATAAATGCTTATATTTTTGTGAACATTATTTTATGCTTTAAACATACATGAAACATACATATAAGAATTTTCATTTAGAGTAGTGCTAATCAAATTATATAAAAGAACATCAATCATATTATTGTATTAAAGAACAATTTAATTCATCGAACGAACCAAAATAAATATTTAAAATAACACTAGCACTATTATATTAGTAAGTTGGGGGATTTATTGTAAAAATATATGAACACATTTTAAAAATGAATATTATTTAAAGTATTTCATATTTTATATTTTCGGCGTACACCTCACGAAAATCATATGTTCTAGCTATGTTAATTAATGGTTGTTGTTTTTTTAAAAACTATAAGAGTATTTTTTTAAATTTGTATTTTATTTTAAATGAATGTGCCATAAAAAGTTTATAAGTCGGAATAAAGGCTTATTTACTTGTTGATTTATTCTTTTTTTAAAAATGTGGAAGTAGGTAACTTAATATTATTTTCATTAGTTTGGTATTTGTTAGGTTTATTAAACACGATTGTAAATAGTGTATATAGTTTTTTTTATTAAATGTATAGGATAATAAAGTTGGTTAAACTTGTTTTAACAAAACTTTGTGTTATGTTGATTTATTCACCACCACAAATACGTGATTGACAGATACCAAAATAAACATAATATTTTGGGGGATTTTTTAAGAAATCACAATGATTCAAAATATAATATACTTGAATAAATTTCCTTTTTGTATTAATATTATTATTATGGTCATAATTAATGGCACAATTTATTGCATGGAATTTTAACGTTGTTTGTTGCCACATACATTCAGATTATATCAGATTATGTCATATATTCTATTTAAGATGTCACATGAGAACTAAAAGAATTATATTACTTTTTGTTGTTATCATTATTGTTAGTTGCCATAATATTGAACAGTGGATAATGATAATAATTATTTATCGAAGATTATTATTATTATTATTATTATTATTATTATTATTATTATTATTATTAGTAGTAGTAGTAGTAGTAGTAGTAGTAGTAGTAGTAATAGTAGTAGTAGTAGTAGCAATAGCAGTAGTAGTAGTTAGGTGTAGTTGATGATGATACAAAATCCCTTATCATACTTGACTACAGGATATTATTAATTGATTAGAGTTATTTTAAAGAACTTGAGATAATTATAGTTATATTGTTTTAATAAGGAGATTAGAATTTAATTAGTAATGTTATATTGAATTGATTGTTATTATTTTAAAGTCGTAAGAATGCTATGAATTTATTATTATTTGAACTAATAGGGGAGATAGTGGTTCTTATGCCATTGAGATTGCATCCTGTAGGATATTGGCTCAAATGTAATTTTTTACTGCTTGTACTTCACTTAGTTATCTCATGATTTATTAATATTTTATTTTTTTATAAACCGAACCATTTATTATTATTAATCAGTTAGAGCTAGTTAAATAGTAGATATTATCATATGATATTTTTTATTATTGATTATTGTAAGATTATATGTGTTTTACTGAGTTTAATCATTTTATCTGAGCT